>OX456526.1:120809007-121384007 GCA_949748255.1 Eustalomyia histrio
ATCCTAAAAAGTGGTGTGTTCTTTTCAAAATGGAAAAAAAAGTATTTACCAAAATGCTGACCCCAAAAGCAGTAAATGCTTAAAACGCCTCTGTTACCACCCCGAAATGATTGACTGACATATTGATGTTTTAACAACGAAATGACAGTCTACCATAACATGAGTGATGAGTATGTGATATAGATTTTTGTTGCTGTTGTTATTGTTTGCATTTAACATAACAAAGTCTATTGAAAAATAAAAAGTAGTAGTGGTAGTAGCCAACATATGCAAATATTTGACCAAACAATAAACATTGAACAAAACTGAACATTTGCTCTTCTACATTAATGCAGGATTTAGTTATTTTTTTTTTTTTTTGTATGAGTTTATAATATGGTAAATGATTTTTTTGTTATTCAAATGTTAAACGATACATGTGAAAAATATAAACAAAAAAAAATAAGTAAAAAAAGAAACAAACGAGAAATCGTATTTTAATATGCACATGAATGCATGACAGATTGCGTTTGTGCATGCATAGTAATTTAGTCTCGTCTTCTTTTAAGGTCTGTTTGCATATTGTAGGGTAATAATAATGATGATGACGACGATGTTGACAATCTGTGATCATGCCACACACGAATTATTTGCCAACGACAAATACTGCATAATAACAAAACACTGACAACAACAATGAAAAGAACAATTATTTGAATAGCAGCAAATAACATTACAGAGAGTGAAAGAATTTAACAACCCGAGTAAATAAGTTTTATCAAATAATATCCCTGTAGGAAGCCTGGGGTCAAGTGGCTACAAGTCACCACTATTGTCGACTATTTTGGGTGACTTTTTGGTGACATGTCCACAAAGCGTCTATAATTTTTATATTCCTTTTTTTGCAGCTGCAAAGCTGTGCATGTTCTTGATCTTTTTTATTGTTTTATTTTGTTGAAAATACATGTGCAAAGCAGCATACAAAATTAAAGTTTTTAATAAAATTATAAGGAAAAATTAATTTTAAAGTTAAATATACAAATTTAACCAAAATATATAATGAGCAAAAGAAATCACAAAAAACTTATGAAAAAAAAACAATCAATTTTGTATAAAAATTAAAATAACAAGAGGCAACAATTTTTAGTGAAAATTCCAACTTTGAGAGATTTTGTGGAGCTTGATGAAGATTTCTCGGAGCCTGTGGATGATTTTGTGCAGTCTTTTGAAGATTTGTCTACTCTAAAATTAAATTTGCACGAAATTTTTTTTTACTTTAATGAAATTTATAAAATTAATAATAAAATATCTAATTTAACAAAATAAATGCAACTATTTAATCTTATTTCCTTCCTAGTGTGGAAATCAAGTAAAAATTTCCAAAAGTGTAGACTAAAATTACTGAAATGTACTAGTGAATCTCTGGTTGCAATTTCAACACCTAGTCAATAGTTGTGTAGATTCGCAATGACACGCACATGTTAAATGTCTACAGCAGAAGCGATGGCTGGGACATAATTAGTCAGTAGTACTGGTGACAAAGTCAATAGTGAATCAGTACAGTTTCACTATCGACATTTCCTACAGGGATATTATCATATATTTATACATATGCATGTATAACTTACACAAAGAATACATATTCATTGTAACAACCGAATATCTTGACAACCGTATGGTTTGGTTGAAGTGACCGAAATATTTGTTTGTCGCAATCAAAATTCGGTTAATGCAACAGAATTTCGATTGAAACCAAATATTTGAATTGTATCAGTAAAACATTTGGTTGGTATGACTAAATTATTCGGTTGTCACTATCTGTTTCTGTGTATAGAAATACGGGATTTTTTGTGAAAAATTCGTACTGCTTAAGTTAAAAATCTTTTATTATTTTCGGAATATCAAACCCATTTGAGGGTTAATTCTTTCTTTTGAGTTCCATCTTTGATCCACTCCTTTACAAATTTGTAGGGAGTTTTTACTATTTTTGCACTTAAAAAAGTTTGTTAGTTAAAATAACTGAAAATATCATTTAAAAGAAATGATATTTCATTTAAAAACCGGTCTACTTAATTTTCATTTAAATTAAATACCATTTGTTATTTATTTTTAAATGTTGATTAATCAACTAACACATCCGTAAGAAACAAATGATATAATCAGTTAAAATAAATGTCAAAATTTTACCTACCAATCCTTAAAAAATAAATGTTTTTTTCATTTATTTGAAATTATTTCTGTTTTTGTATTTTGTAATTTTTTTTTAATATACTCGTACAATACAAAATGAATATGTATGCATATGAAGCTATAAACACTTTTTGTGTTAATGTGTTTGTGTATGTATGTGTGTTTATGAAGTTCTTGTAATTTGTATTGAACAATTTTGTATATATACAACCAATTTAAATAAAAAAACAAATTGAAATTTTTTGAATATTTTTTTTTGAAACAGACAGCAAACAAAATTTAAATTTATAATAACTGTTACGGACACAAAAAAAAACCACAAGTTTCCGTTTTGTGGGTAAATTTTTATTAAATTTCAAACAAATGAAAAAAATAAATGAAACTGAAAAAAATCGATAAATGATAGTAAATTATTTCGAATAAATGTATAAAAAAGTTAATATAGATATTTCTTTGAAAAATAAATGTATGTTCCTTTATTTTTAAATGGAACGGAAAACTTTTTTATTAAACTACAAACAGTTAACTACATAATATTCTGAGTGTGTAACGAGTAAATAATTAAATGTGTCTAAAATATTGTTTTCCGCGCCTAGCTTTTTATTATTATTGTTAGTCCATTATTGGATCTCAACAACAGCACTACGTGCAAATGAACTTGCGATTTTTTATAAGGTAAATTAAATATTTTTTAATAAATTTATAGAGCCTTTTCCTCTACACCATATAAAACTTTTGTATTTTTATCCATGTTTTTCTACGTCTACGACGAACAGGTACAATATCAAATTATTCAAAGTTTTGGGCTATCACCTTTTCCCATCCTTCTAGCTGCATATGAATTCCACGCCAAAACAACAGCTCATATGTTGAGGCCAAAATTGAATCTAGCCTCTTTCGGATACCCTGTTCTTATGAGAAGTGTATTCAAGTGAGAGCAATCTGCTCTCACTTGAATACAATTATTAGTCGGACGGGGCAAGTTCTGGAATATAAGGCGGGTGTAAATAGTTTTCAACCGCTCTTTCAACATTTGGCCGATCGTTGTCGTGATCTAATATTACGGCTTCATGTTTGGACGTATATTCCGGACATTTTTCGGCCAATGCTCGCTTGAATCAATTGTGTTCGGTACAGGTCAATTGTGATCTTCTGGTTCGATTTCAGCAGCTCATAATAGATGGAACCCTTCTGGTCCTACCAAATACACATCATTATCTGGTTGGACGAGACTCACATACAATTTTTTGGGCTTCAAGTTGTCGTATTTGATTCATTTTTCATAACGAGTAATGATTCGATGCAAAAATGATTCCTTTTTATAGCGTTCAAGCAGCATTTCGAACATGCAATATCGTCTTTCAACGTTTATCGGCTTCAACTCCTTTGGTACCCAATTTCCGCGCTTTTTGATGAGTCCTGCTGCTTGAGTCACTTCCTGCTTGACTTTTTTTAATTTTTCTGGTCAATTAAGAGCTTACTTAAACGCCTTACTTAATGCTGTATATAATTTGATCTGTCATTTTTCTAATCAATAAAGATCTTACTGATCCGCCATTTTTCGGATCAAATAAGATCAGCTAGATACAAATGGATATGATTAAATATTGCACCACATCAAATTTTTTTACTCGGGAATCCAACAATCCTTGTTTTACAAATAATTCAGATATGGTGATGGTTATTATCACCATGTCAAAGTCAAAACAATTTTTTTCAATGCATAAATGAATAAATAATTTTTCTTTTAGTGTGTTTAGGCTTGAATTTTTAGCATGTTTTAAACTGTAGTTGCGCCATTCAAACAAAAATACTTAGATTTCCAAAAGTCATTGTTGCGTTTAGTTTAACACGTTTATCGTCACATGCCTGATTGGTATTTAGAATTTAAAAGACGTAAACATAGATTTAAGTGGAAAGAGTTTTTGTTTACTAATTGATTAGTACTTAATGGTCAAGTAAATAATGGTGTAATTCAGTAGAAAAAAAGAGAACAATGATCTTATTTCATGATCTGTTCGTAGCATTTGTATTTATTTATGTAGTTACCATCTCAAGTGTATATTAGAGTGTCCCTAAATTATTGAACTTGTAAATTTTGTGATGCGAGAACGCTCAAACGATGAGTATTAAAGAGGTGATTATGTAAATAATGTTAGGGATAACTTCACTCATAATATTAAACATGTAAGCACGGTGCGAAAACGCAGCTTGCCATACAGTTTGGTATTAAAAATGAGCAAAATCGTTGTATGGGTTAAAAATTTTTAAGTAAAAAATGTACCCTTTAAATATTCCATACAAATTAGTGGATATTAGTACAATTTCACAATACCGCCTGGTGAATAAAATATTTCTCATCATTTGTTCAACAATCGCTTATAGCTAAATACAGGTTGGTTGAAAAGTTCCTGCGCTCACCAAGAAGTGGCACTGCTAGCTCCAAACTTTCTTTTTTCTCAAGATGGTATAACTGTCCTCAGAACACATGCAAAGTTGCAAGTCATTCTGTCAATTCTTTCTTTGTTTACAAGCCATTTGAAGTTGACGTGTCATTGATTTTTTTTAATGTGGAAAAAATTTAATATTGTGCAGTCATTAGATTCTTTGTTTTGAAGTGTTTAAAAGCAAAGGAAATCTATGAGCAATTGTTAGAAGTGTATAAGGAGTCCTCACCTTCAAAATGCACCGTTGAATTTTGGGCTGGTGAATTTAAACGTGGTCGTACCAGCCTTAGAGACGATCCACGCGAAGGACGATCTGCAACCACAGCAGAAATCATTGAACAGGTACATAATATGGTTAGTGAAGATCCAAGTTTGACTAAGCGTGAAATTGCTAATGCCATAGGCATCGAGTACTCCATATTTTACATGAAGTATTACGTATGAAAAAACTGTTTGGAAAGTTAGTGCCGCACACTTTAACAATTCAACAAAAACTGGATCGAAAACAAATTTCTTAGCGTAATTTGGAAGCCGAATAAAACCGACTTCTTGCGTCGTTTTATAACTATGGATGAGACTTGGATCTACCACCATGATCTTAAATTGAAACAAGAACGTTTACAGTGGACTGAAGCTGGTTGTTCAGCTCCAAAGCAGATGAAGTCACAACGATCAGCAAAGAAGGTTATGGCATCAAAAGGAATTTTGCAAAAGAAATTTTGTTGATTGATTATCTTCAGAAAGGTAAAACAATCAACTCTGATTATTATTGCAGCCTTTTGGATTAGCTGGATGAAAAAATTCGTGAGAAAAGACCTGGTTTAAAGAAGAAAAAATCATTTTTCATCAAGACAATACACCTGCTCACAAAAGTGTTTTGACGATAGCAAAATTCAAAGAATTAAAGTACAAATTGCTTGAACATCCACCATTTTCACCAGATTTGGCTCCCAGTGACTACTATCTCTTCAGAAATCTCAAACAATTCCTTCGTGGAAAGCATTTTTCGTCGAATGAAAAGGCCATAGCAGCCGTAGACGGTTATTTTGCAGAGCCTCCGGAAAACCATTATAAGGATAGAATAAAATTATTGAAAGATCATTGGAACAAGTGTATTGAGCTTCTAGGAGATTATATTGAATAAAAAAATATATTTCGTAACAAAAACAGTATTCTTTCATTTCGAGCGCAGGAACTTTTCAACCAACCTGTAGTAATTTATTTGCACCTGAAAAATATTTAAGGCGTTAATTTGTTTTAAATTAAATAAATATACGTGGTGAAAAAAAAAAAACTTTTTTTGAAGTAAAAATATTTTGGAGGTGGAAACCTTTTTTAGGTGAAAAAAATATTGAAAGTTATTAAAAAAAAAAAAATAGTGCAACTGAACTCGAAACCTTCTGCCGAAACGCTTTCTGGAAATGCTGGTAAGCCGTTCCAAATAAGTGTTATCTCTGTAATAAATATTTTTAATTCCCCTCGTATGTTACTCACGTCCTGATTTAGAAGTTTAAGGAACTTAATGAGAATTATTAGCATATATTAATATAAGGAATACCAGCGTAAGCAAAAAAAAAATTCCTATAAATAAATTATTGGTTATGGGTACTAGCAGTTTTATTGGTTATTTAAATAAGAAGTAAAATTATTCGGCTCAAACAAAATGGTTCATTTCAGTGCAGACACATATTTTAAAAAGATGAAAAATCTGGGATAGTACTAGCAAAAATTCTTATTTTCCCTACACGTAGAGAAAAACCATGGTTAGGATTACGATTATGTTGTCCTGTAATATAGTTTTCATATTATGATAATAAAATAACCATAATTTTACCATAACATGGTCCCTGCAGTTATATTATGATTCGAAACTATGAAAAAGTTCTTTAAATTAAAGAATATTTCTTTAAGAAATATTTTTCCTTAAGAAAAACTTTGATATAAGGGAATTTTCAACAAAACTTCTGGGATTACAAGGACTTTTTTAAAGAAAAATACCTTAAACAAATTTTTAAGTTTTATGAACTTTTTAATAAAAACAAACATAGATTCTTTCGGGTTATTCTAACAGAAAAATTATTAGATTTTAAGCATATTTTTTTTATTCTTTTTAGATAGTCCTTATAGTCGCAGAATTTTTTTTTTTAGAAAAAGAGTCTAACAATATTTCTACTAGAAAAAGTTCTTAGAATCTCAGTATTTTTTATGATGAAAAGTCCTCAGATTCTAAAACTTTTCTTTTCAAGGAAAGTCCTTAAAATCTAAGTTTTTTAAGAGTAAATGAATTTTATATAAAAAACTGTTTGCAGAATGTGAGAATTACAATTTAAGGAAAACTTCATAAAATCTAAAAATGTTTCAATCAAGAAAATTTCTAAAAATCTAGTATAATACAAAACTATTGCAGAATTTTACTAATAGAGCAATTCCATATGAAAACGATCAAAATTGGCAAATTTTTGGAGGACCCCTCTCCGATTTTAAAATAAATAGTCTCAATCGATTGCCCAGCAAAAAATAATGTACCTACATATTTTTTTTTTTTTTTTATAGTGACTGGTTTAGTGGTGGTGTACACCACTGTCATGTGACAAAATTGAAGAATTCTTCATAAGGGACCTCATTGAAAGTTGTTTAAAAAAAAAACTACTAAAGCGATCGCAACGAGTGATAGCTCGTAAAGGAAAGGTATTGAATCAGGCTTTAATTGAAAAATAAAATTTTCGTAATTTTTTTCAGAAATTTACCTTTTTTCCCATGAAAATTAAATTTTCCCATGAAAATTAAATTTTCCGATTTTCCACAGAAGCTCCTAAATTTTCCGGCTAATTTTATTTTTTTTGGATTCCTCATAATTTTTGCTTTAAGAATCAGCAATAAAAAATGGGCCCCGACTCCTTGTTTGGACAGGAGAAGAGCATTTAAGAGACCACCTTGTTCTCATTGTTTTTATATTTTTTATAATTGAATTATTTTTAATTATTTAACATTATTTTATTTTATTATTAAAAATACATTTTAAAAATTATTTTACAGTTAAAAATACATTTATGATGAAAAAATCTTTCTTATTTTGTTGCTTATACTTAATTACAATATTTATTAAAAATTTCAATTGTCTTGGCATCATTATAAAATTAAAGTAACTTTAAATTTAGCACGTCGGCAGACGAAGAGTACCGCTTTACATTAATTGACATATCAGAAATATTTGGTAGGAAGCAATGAAACTTTTGCGTTCCAGTTATAGTTTTGACATTATTATATCTGTTTTGAAGTCGTCGCTCCATGGCATCGTGATCTTTTTGAGTGCATAAAACTGTGTTAATGGCAATTTCCTTGCTTTGAATCCACGAAAACAAATGTTGTACATTTAAGATCTGGTCAGTATATGGCCTTTGCAAACTTGCCTTAGTCGCCATGCGTTTTAGGGTTCCCCCTAACGCATCGCATGGGCCCTTACCGTGGGACGTCGCAAAAAAGTGCCACTCGACTTTGCAGTTTTGTTCTTCTTCAATTATTCAATGATTGTAAAAATTTTTTTTATTCTTGTACTGAGAAGCCGCACCGTCTGAGAAAAACGTTACTTTGTCGATTGCATCGAATTTTGATCTTAAGAATTCAAACAGTTTCATTTGAAATAAATAAACGGACACATAATTATGAGCTAAACTCTCCGCGACAACAACAAGGCTTACGGTCTGTAGTTCGTTATCTTTGTTTTTGAAATAAATGCAAAAAGGATGCACCGTGCACTGGTCGTTTGCCCAGTGATAAGCCTGAATTTCATCCTGAACGAGAAAAGTGTAATTCTCGGCAAAGTCGCTTATCACAATGAATTCATTTTGGGCTAATTTCTCCTTACTTTCCTTTAGAAATTTCGATTGCATCTCGGATATGAAATGGTGCGCCTTCAGTTCATTCAACTTGAATCCGAATTCCTCGATGAATTCCGGAATCTGCTTTACCACGGTCTCAAGGGAACATCTGCCGCTGCTAATTATCCACTGTTTGAAATGCACCTCCTGAATTAACAGCTGTTCAAACTCTTCCGCCAAATATTGCTCTAGCTCGTCAATCTTCGGACAATTGTCGCATTTGGACAGATGACAATTTTCCGTAGGGTATGCGCACAACGACTTCGACAGGAGGTCCCTTTATGTTTCAATTTCACCGTGAAATACTTTCAATTTCTTGCATGGAAAGAACATTAATTTGATGTTTTGATGAAACATGCAAACGCAGACTGAATGCGTTCCGTGCCTGTCTAATGCCAGCACGCATTCTTTTGGTCGTAGGATGGCAAACTTAGAAAATCCCACTTTTTCTGCTGGGTATTTCTCTTTGAACTGATGGTATGCTTCGGATAGATTACATAATAATAATCTGCGCTGCTTGTGTACTTTTTCTCCATCTTCACGTGTGATAACATAGTCACGTGTACCTGGGCAGGCGCGGCTGTTGTCATCATTGCAGTAAAAATCTTGAATCAATTTCACCGTTGCTTCGCTGAGGGTCCTTGAGCCAAATTTCTTGGTGGGAGTCGCCAATATGCCCTTCTGTCGAACTAATTCTTTGCTTCTTCTCGCGATGTAAAAAGATGTTTGAAACTGTTCAGAAATCTTGCGTATAGACCATGATTGAGGCAGCACAGATAAAATGAGATATTTCTCCGGAAAAGTGGTCGCTAAATTGAATGTTTCAATGCATTTTCTTGTTGAGACAAATCGATTTTACACTTGGGGCAAATGAATTGTGCTTCTTCACCGTATTGTATATTTAATTCATTCATGTATCGCTTCGAAACACCAGTTAATTTTAATACTTTTATCTTTTTCGAACGATGTCCATTCTTGTTAAACGGATTGCAGCAAAATTTATTCATTTTACTTTAAATTGTCTTTACAGCTTCACTCTTTACTTTACAAAAAAAAACACTTTAACACTTTCACGTTTAGTATTCAACTGAAATTTGACTCAGAGTGTGTGAAGTATTTATATTTATTTTTTGGTAAAAAATAGGTAAAAAAAAATAAGCGATATTTGCTTTTCTTTAATAGGAAAATTTGCGTGAACTACTGGTCATAAAATGTTTTTTAAAGAGGGACTTAATTGGTTACTGCCAATAAGCCGACCACAGGTCATAAAATGTTTTGTAAATTTTTTAAATTACCAGGTAATAAATATTTCGCCATATTTATGGAAAATCCGTGTTTTATGACTTGTTGCTGCACGTGTCATTTTAGGCGAAATATTTATTACCTGGTAATTTACAAAATTTACAAAACATTTTATGACCTGTAGCCTCAGTCGGGTTTGGTGTGCCATTACATGCCACTGCTGCTATTATCCATGGATTTATGGCCGATCTTGTGAAGGCAGGCAGACCATATTCACTACACACTCAACTTGGGGCTCTTAAAAAAAATTGATTTTTTCTTCATAAATGTATTTTTAACTGTAAAATAATTTTTAAAATGTATTTTTAATAATAAAATAAAATAATGTTAAATAATTAAAAATAATTCAATTATAAAAAATATAAAAACAATGAGAACAAGGTGGTCTCTTAAATGCTCTAACCTGTCCAAACAAGGAGTCGGGGCCCATTTTTTTATTGCTGATTCTTAAAGCAAAAATTATGAGGAATCAAAAAAAAATAAAATTAGCCGGAAAATTTAGGAGCTTCTGTGGAAAATCGGAAAATTTAATTTTCATGGGAAAATTTAATTTTCATGGGAAAAAAGGTAAATTTCTGAAAAAAATTAGGAAAATTTTATTTTTCAATTAAAGCCTGATTCAATACCTTTCCTTTACGAGCTATCACTCGTTGCGATCGCTTTAGTAGTTTTTTTTTAAACAACTTTCAATGAGGTCCCTTATGAAGAATTCTTCAATTTTGTCACATGACAGTGGTGTACACCACCACTAAACCAGTCACTATAAAAAAAAAAAAAATATGTAGGTACATTATTTTTTGCTGGGCAATCGATTGAGACTATTTATTTTAAAATCGGAGAGGGGTCGTCCAAAAGGTGATCGCTTTCATATGGAATTGCTCTATAACAAGTTATTTTATTAATATTCTAAGTACTTTTTCCATAAGAAAGTTGTTATTTTACAAGATGTGAATTAATAAAAGTATTTTTTATGGAACATTATTTTTGTATTTATTGAAAAGAATTAAAAAATATAAACAGCCATATGCATAAATATTTTTTTGATTCTTATAACAGTCTTATAAAGAAAATTTGTTGTTGTTTCACATGTTAATTTGATTTAGAAGTGTGCTGTAAAAATCAATAAAATGCCTATGCATACGGCTGAAAATCTTTATGTGGAATTTTTTCGACTATACGCTGGGTCCAATTTTGGCATACTCTCCCCAACATATCGGCCGGTATCTCACGAATAAATTATTCTATATTGGCTTAAGGTGCGTCAACCATTACGGGCTTGTCTCTATAGACATTAGCCTTAATTTAGCCTTACAAAAAATAATCTAAAGTCATTTAATCGCACGATCTAGGCGGCCAATTGACCGACCCCAAACATGAAATTAACTCTTCACCCAACTCGCCTCTCAATTGGGCCATTGTTTCGCGTGCTGTGTAGCATGTGGCACCGTCTTGTTGAAAACACATGTCAGCCAATTCCAGCTCTTTCATTTTGGGCAAAAAATTCCCAAATCCTGCGAACGGCGCCGAATTTATAATTTACGCTCTTTAACAACACTGGCGGATAAATCTGCGAAATTTAGTCACAAGATTCCGAAAAGCCGTCTTTTTACATGGGTGAGTGAACTAATAAAATTTTTTTATGAAAACATGACAGTCAAAGTCATGTTTTAATTGATTTATATATTTATTCATTGATTATTGTCAACATTTTATAGTTCCATAATTAATATATTTTTTTCATTGTCAGAATTTTCGTTACCACAGTATGGTTACATCATGTTATAAAATAGATAGTCGCAATCATGAAGTAATAAAATATTTACTATAATAATGATGATGGCGATCATATTGATGGTAAGAATTTATTTATAAACCAAAAACTTGATTATGACAACCATACACGAATGCAGCAAGCAAAATATAGTAGCATTGATCATGTTGCAACCATATTATTTTCACTCTGTGTAATTTCCAACCATTTATGAAATTTTTAAATTAAATTAATTACATTACAACAAAAAAAGTTATAGTCGATCAAGCCCAACCATTAGTTGCCCTATACCACAGTAAAAAATGTAAATAAAATTACTTAAAAAGAAAGTTCCGATTATATAAGTTTATTTAGGGACTTGGTCAAAATTTGGTTGATTTCTTTTAAATTTTTCGTAGTGATTTATGGTCCCATATAAAACATTCACAAATAACAAACTTTCTATGGGAGATACTTCTGAGTATTCACCGATTCTAACTGAATTAAAAAACGGTTCATACCTGTATTTGTCAAATTTCATATAAATATATGCAACAGAGAACTGCGAAATCAACTTTTTTCTTGATTTAATCATACACGAAAATTCTTGTTCACATTTAATAATTCAACACAATTCACTGTATGAATAAAATCAGCATCATGTTACTGAACGCGTAATTGGGATCAGTGTGTACCATATGTCGATTATGTTTACTGCAAATGTAATCACTCAACAAAAAGTCAGCGTTGAATAAATTAGAAAAAACAACAAACAACGCATATGAGTTTATTCATAATAAACAAAATAGAAACACACTTTATAAATGTACATAAGGGTGGGACTTAAACCCGCTTTTTTAGAATTTTTATTAGTAATACAATACTAAAAATATTCTTCTTTGTGAAATAAAAATATTTTTTTTGAAAAAATTTAGGTCAATATATCAGACTTGCCTAATCCGGAAAAATTCAAATATTGTCTAAATTTTTTTTCATCTATTTTGATTGGAAAATTAGGCAATATTTATCTCTAACCGGATTGGGAGAGCCAGAGATATCGACCTAAATTAAAAAAAAAAAAATCACAAAGAACAATATTTTTGGTACTACTAATAAAAATTCTAAAAAAACGGATTTGAGACCCACCCTAATATACATATAACATATATGAATGTGTTTCCACAAAATCCCCCCTTTTTAAAGATTAGAAACTATTTTGTTTTAATTATGAATACACACACACGTTGTTTTGTTTTTTTATTTATTCTATAATAATTATTGTTGACCCGAACGAACAAGAATACAATGAATGGTATGAAAACAACCGTTGAAACCGTGCGTTGGCGTTGAATAATATGACATTGTTTTAAATACATATATGCATTTCGTGTATAAATTAAAACATTAGTTACATTTAACAGGGTGGGACTTAAATCCGCCTTTTTAGAATTTTTATTAGTAATAAAAATATTCTTCTTTGTGAAATAAAAATATTTTTTGGGAAAAAAAATTTAGGTCGATATCTCAGGCTGCCTAATCCGGAAAAATTTAAATATTGTCTAAATTTTTTTTCACCTATTTTGATTGGAAAATTAGGCAATATTTAACTTTGACCGGATTGAGCGAGCCTGAAATGTCGACCTAAATTAAAAAAAAAATATTCACAAAGAACAATATTTTTGGTATTCCTAATAACAATTCTAAAAAACGTATTTTAGACCCACCCTAATATACATATAACGTTTATGAAATATTTTTTTTACAAAACCACCCCCTTTTTATAGATAAGAAACTATTTTGTTTTAATTATGATTACACTCATACACGTTGTTTGTTGTTTTTTCTGATTTATTCTACATCAAAATAATTATTGTTGGCTCGAATGGACAGAATAAAACAATGGTTTAACAACGACCGATGATTATAAACCAGTGACAAAACAATTTGCACATCGTTTGATTGATTTAAAATCATCAACAAATATGTGTGTTGGATTATATTCAGCGTTTGAACACAAACACAATTTATTCTTGTGTTGATTGCGTATAAACGTTTTGCAATCTGCAAACGCAGTTCTCTAATATGCAACCAGTAGTTTGGTAACAAGGTTTACAGGAAGCGACAACGGGCGGACATCGCTTAACCGACTCAAAAAGTAATTCTGTGTCGACTGGTATATTATAAGTTAAGTCTATCAGCACAAGCTTATTATATCCTTACCACGCAGCGGTATAGGGTATATTAATTGCCCCAAATTCAATAAGCGGCATATGCATATTTATTTTAAACAAAATAACAACAATATCAAAAATTGCAAAGAAAATATGTAAAATTGATACTGACATACAGACACATTTCAATCTCTACAGGAAATTTACTAAATAACGAAAGAAAAAAAATAAGAAAAACAAGCTAAAGAATAACAAACTGCCAATTGCATTCAGCTACAGTTTACAATCCTGTCAGTCAAACTAAACAAAAAAACGAAACAAAACAAAACTCAAAATTGACGAAGACGAACTATCAACGCATTTGGCAGACGCATACATTTTTCAATGACAATTAAATGTCAGAAAGAACAAAATCTACAGACCTGACAGTTCATATGCATGAACCCATCATGAACATTTATAGATATTGTGAACGTATCTTTACTTTGGTAATTGAAGGAGTTGAATCAAGAACAAAAATTAAGGGGAGATATAAAGATGGATGGATGGATGGCTGAATGTTAAGGATTGATGTTTATATGTATGTATGTCTTTACATAAATGAATGGCTATGAGAACAATTGCTACTGTATATATTCTTCTTCCACAAACATAAAGATGAGCTGTCATTGTTATTTCCAAGATTTATGCATATAAAGTAAAAAGCAAAATTTATATATTTTTTTTATCGATGAGAATCGAATGTTTGTGAGAAGTACTACTTTCGGTTAAATATTATTCTCTCTCTATTTTGTTGTGATCATTCTTAGCTATATCTGGCCTGTTGTTATTTAACAAATCCTAATATATAACAACTTTTCAGTAGCTTTCATTGAACAATTTAAACTCGTATCAATTAGATGTTTATTTGGCTTTTAAAAAAAGTATCAAATGTTTTAATTGATTTCTGTTTTTAAGTAGGATTTAATTTAATTATAATCCCTCTCTATTTTGGTCATTTGTCTTATAAATTTAATGTCTGTATATTAAATGTCTCAAATTACATTTCTGTAACAATATAACCACAATTCAACCAACAGCCAGTATTTTAGTCAGCTAGCGGCTAATCGACCGACAATCATACCTACCCAGTAGGAAAAATTTAAATGTACAAGCACTGGAGCGGAACTTTAACAGGTAGTGCAAAAATTGCTTTTTCAATCCCTAAATGCCAAAATCATTAGACAAAATACTGGCTACTTTTAAAGCGCCGAAAAAGGGAAATAAAATTTCCAATGTTAGCAAAACAACAATCAATTAAGGTGATCTTGAAATATATATTCCAAATTAATATTAAAAAATTTCATTTGCAAGTTTGAAAGATTGCCACCAACCTAACAAGATGGCCTAGTATTATAGTCAGCACTTAAAAAGAATGTTTACTTACGTTTTACTTTATTAGGAAATGTTGCTTGAATATTTTTTTACTTAAATAAAAAACAAATATAATAAATTAGACATCCTTATAAGTGCTGATTGTAATACCCAAAGCTTACATAATAAATATCTTGGCAACATTTAATTATTTTAAAATAATATACGCCTATAACTGGACTTAAACTCGAAGTGATATTCCAGAAATTAATTTTGTATTAAACGGATACCCAGTGGTTTGCCAGTACTTTGCTTTTGTACCACTGGCATTTTCCGACTGGGTATATGCATTTTTCGCACATGTCACTTTAGCAGTTCACAACTACTGAAAGCAAACGCCTGGCTAAAGGTAATCAAAAAAAGGATGCCTATCATTAAGCTTAAAATTATTTTCAATATGTTTTACTATACATTATGTATGCGCAGCAGAAATCTGTCCCAAGCACGTAATACAACTGCTGGCGGTTTTTTTAAAAGCTTTTTTTACAAAATTTGTTACGACATTTAAAAATCGTACTAGTTGAAATTATTTTGTATGTAATTTTTCCTCTAAATACAAAAAAAAAAAATGCAAAGTTTCACTATATTTTCCTTTTATTTTATGGTGAATTCATGAGATTCTTAAAATTCTACTCTTTGCCTTAAAAATGCTTTTGGAATTCTTGAGTAATTTTTTTTAAATTGAGATATCGTCCTTTAAGATTCTAATAAATTCATCGTAAAGTAAAGACAAAATGTAGCAAAAGATCGGCTATTTTCTTATTAATGAATTTTAGTGGACGATTTTTCTGATAAGAATTACGACTTTAGTGAAGGCAGCACGCAGAACTTCTAGATGATGTAACAAATTTTGCGAATAAGGCTTAACTCACAATATTATAACGTTCCGCATAGAGCAAAAACCAGACTTTTCAAACCTTTGTTAAGATATTTCTATGGAGATATCCTTTCGACAGGTTGTGATTCAGTTTATTTTCCAGCTGGGGTATAAAGCTCAGTTGTTCAGAGTCGCCAACGGTCTACTTCCTTTGAGATAATTATAAAAAAATAACGATGGCCAACAATATGATACGGTTCCGGCTTCAACGAGTACTACTGAATATGATTCTGATGGTATTCGAATAGCGAGTTTAACTATAGAACACCTGTGAGTTGTGATCGTATATGATCGGCACTACCCGAAGATAATATTTTTCTAACTCTAGAAAGAGTTTCGGCTCGGCTAGTTGGATTGGTTAGCAACCAACGGTTCCCGTACTCAAATAATAAATAAATAGCAGTTATCGTATTTAAATGATGTGACTAGCTAATAACGAGAATAAACAACGGTTTGCGTGTTCAAATAATAGGACTAACTGCGAACGAGAATAAATCACAGTTTTCGTGTAGGGGAAATTTAATCACACCTTGAGCTAAAACTACGCCAAATGCCTTCTTTATCATACTGGAGTACAATCATTTGACATTTTTTTCTCATCTCATATCTTAAATTCTAATGATATCGTCTCTTAAGACTGCGCAAATTATAACCATCGATATTATGTATTAATATTTTTACAGTGGATACAATTGTAAAAATTCTAAATTTTTTGAATAAATTACATTTATTATCCCATAGGTTCTTATAAATATTAAATAAATATTGCTCATACGCATGGTCATGGACCCATATAAAAATTTCCTAATATACGATACAAATGGATATGTATTATATCGACAGCTCAATTCCAAACAATGCTATGTCGATTTAGCATGTTTTTATTTTTTTTACGTTTTTGAATTTAGTATTTTGTAACTTAAATTCTGTCGAATTTTGTTGTTAATTGGCTAATTCAATCAAAAGTTATAAACAAAATGGTACTTAGCATACAAATGAATGTTGAAAAAACTTCCAATTCCAAAATGGTGCAAGTGTACTAAGCATACTTTAGTTTTGAAGTTTTTAAATTTGATGAAATTCTAAGTAGACTTACAATTATATGGAATTGACGTTTCTTCGTGTAGTGTTCTGTATGTGTACTTAGCATGTTCAACGAACAGTTTTTTACATTTCCAAGTATAGTTAGCAGGGTATTTCCCTAACTTGAAAAAACAGTTTAAATTTGTATGTCAAGTTAAAAGCTTTGTGTCAGCAGACACAATTCTGTGTATTTTTACAAATAAAAAGAGTTCTTATACAAAAAATGAACACTGGTCCAAAATATGTGTAAATATATTATTTATTTATATTCAATGTTAGAAGTTAAAATTAATATATTATCTTTTTTTTTTAAAAAAAGAATAATAGAAAAACATGATGCATAGGAAAATATATAATAAGGAAAAGTTTAAAAAAATAGTGTGAATTTTGAATGGTTTGATTATAAGTCATATATTTAGAATAATTTATTTTGCATAGGTTTTTTTCTTATGGTATTTAATATAAACAAGCCTGGTTAAAACATGAGTTGTTGTGGATAGTTATTCATAAGGTGGCTGACGATGACCTGGTCGCACAGGTCGAAAGTAGGCACTCCCTCTAGTGGTGATCCTCACAATTTTTTTTAATCTTCTCCTACATTTATAAATTAGTGTTTACTATTCCTAGTAACATTAAATTCTGTACTTGAACCTGACGAAGCCGTTAAAGAAATTAAAACATATTACGAAAATAGAAAGCGAGGAAGGGAAAATTGAATGCTCAAGAAATACAGAGTGCATATACGTCTCCATTTCCTATTACTGAAGAAAAACGAAAAGATGTCATATATCATTGTGACCAAAATTAAGTTCCAAAATATTAACAACATTTCTATAGAAAACTTAAGACCGGAATTGGCAACGAATAAGTGGGTACGTGTGATAACGATACTTGAAACATCGTTTGCTTAATTTTTTAATTTTAATTGACACATTAATTGAACTATATAGGGTCCGCCAAATAACTTTTTTTTTTTTTGAAAATGCTATAAAACTACTGAATATTTTATCAAATATCTTTTTTTATTTGAAAGTACAATCCTTCCGGTTAATAATGGAAAATAATTTCATTCAAATTGAGTAATTACACACTACTTTCTTAATACAACTGTGTGTTTGTTTAAACAGCTGTGTTTTGTTTATTAAGTTTTTTTTTTAGATTGAGTGAATAAAATTGTTTTTTTTAACTCCGAAATTTTTTATTTTTTAATCTGATAAACAGATATTCTTATTTTAATTTCTGTGATAAAAGCCAACGAAACCGACGATACAATTATATACGCCTATCACGGACCGTATTAACTTTAAATTTATCACGTTATAAGCAGATAATATACGCTGTTTTCTTTAAAAATAATAAAGCCAGCGACAGTAAAAATGATGGACTTAAAAATGTTAAAATTAAAAATCACGAAAAGAATTGTATTAAATTTTTAATAACAGATTTATTGTAACAGATTTATTGTATCAACGATGTAGTTGTTTGTCGCAACCGAAATTCGGTTAATCCAACAAAATTTAAGTTGAAACCAAATATTTCAATGGTATCAGGAAAACATTTGGATGGGACATTTGAAAAATTTGGTTTCCACAACCAAAATATTCAGTTGGCAAGAAATTCGGTTGTCACGATGAATCTGTTTTCCCTGTGTGGTACATTTTTGGTCTTTTATTGGTTTTTAGTTTGCTGTTTTAAAAATTTTATAAACTTTGGGTACTTTATATGTAGAGGTATTCTGGTATGGTTGTCAAATTATTATATTTCGGCGGACACATATTTTTGTACTCTCAAAATTTTTCTCAAAGCCCTCTTTCGTTAATTTTGTTCCAACAAATGATAAAAATAGCATTTATATATCAAACTTCCTCATTTGACGAATATATTATATTAATGCAGTTTTGTATAGAATTTCGGCCGTTTCCCGCGTGCTGCCAAATGGAAAAAGTAACCAAAATTGTCCGAATTTCTTTCCCCTATTTCAATATCAAAAAAGTGAGTCAGCTTGTTCTTAGAATTCTTTTTTCAATCCCATATTCAAATTGCAACAAAATCTAAGTATTTAGGTTTGGGTATTTTACCAGTAAGTCAAAAATCAATGTAAGCAACAGAAAACATCTAAACATTTTTCAAAGATATTAAAAAGAAATAATAAAAGGCGGTTTTCAGATGAATTGAGTTTTTCGTAACAATAAAAAAAAAATAACAAAATCAAAAACTTGTTCCGAAAATTCGCCAATTATTTTCCTTTAAAAAAATATATCTTGAAAAGCTATACAAAATGGTAAAAGCAGACATTAATTTGTTTAACCTTTGACCACGCCTAACTCGATCACTTTCTAAAAAAGTTAAAAAACCTAGTGTTATATTTCGTGTTATGGAAACAAAGATTATTCATGTTCATATCTTTCTTTTCCGCAATAATGGCTCTGTAGCGCTCGCCGTTGGCTGAAATAGCGTTTCCAGCAGCATTTTCGAAAAAATGGACCAAAGATGACACCACTCCAAAATCCACAATAAACTCGTCACACTTTTTTGGATGCATTGACATTTCCATACCCAGGTATTGTAATTTTGCTTGTTGACATAGTCGACGAGATGAAAATGCGTCGCGTAAGAAAAAATGAATTTTCGGCCATATTCGAAGTGGTTGATCGTTTGCCTTTAATAGCCATATCAATTGGACCTTGTAGGGAAATAATTTGGGATCTTTGTGCAAAATTCTTATCATGCTGGTTCATGAATTGATGTGTTGTTAAGATCGATGGCGAGCGGATTTTCTCGGTTTTAGTTGCACACTTTCGGCCACATTCTAAACGGTTTGCATCGCTCTTTTTCCATATAAAAATTTATTGAAAAAAAAAATTCTTTGAAATCTTGTGAATAGAAAAAGTTCAAAATTTGAAAATATAAGTTCACAGACAAATTTATAAATCTCAAACTGTGTTTTAACCAAAATGAACTCTATTCGAAATTTATTTAGATAGCAACGTTTCTTAAAATACTATATTAATTTGTTATAAAATCTGCCATTATATAAATTAATATAAAACTTGGGACAGCCGTTAATTGATAACATAAAAGTATAAATGTGTAAAGCTGTCTAAATACATATATGCGATTAGGCAAAAATTGTCAGCCTGTCGTTTTGTTATTCTCTTTTCAATTTCCCCTCTCTTCTTTGGGTAATATTGTGTTATTTTCAGCTACAAGCGGCTACTGTTAGGTGTCAAATTAACACATTAATCACAGGACAGCTAACCAACCAGTCAGTCGACCAGTCAACCGTTCAACTGACCAACACGAACCAACAACAATGCAGGATATTCTAGGTAATTTGAGTCCATATAGAAATACTGTCAGTAAATTGATAGACATTTTTGTATACACACATAATTACATACATATCCCTAAATATAGTCAAACCTCCTAATAGCGGATAGTAATGAAATTTAGCAGATAATTTTGTTGTGGAATAAAATGTGTTAAATGATAGTTACAAAAAAAAAAAATAAAAGAGTCGTGCGTTTTAAATTGGGCAAATAAAGTCTGTTTCGGCGAAACACCCCGGGTAGAAAAATACTATTACAAATATTAAGGTAGTACAAAATTGACATACTTTACATGAGACGATAACACGAACAGAAAGGTCAAACTCAATATTTAAAAATAAAATCAGCATTTTTTAAGGAAGAAGAAAAGTTTATCTAACCATTAGCGAAATTTAATAAATTACTAATTTAATCTGGGAAAATTTTAATTTTTGATATACTTATTTCATTGAAAAGTTGCAGAGAATTTCGTTGAATTCACAATTTATTAAGAAGCGATGAAATAACTGAAACTTATGTAAATAAAATTTAATAATATTTGGTAGACATTTACTCTAATGTAAGGTTTTGCTAGAATAATTTTAGCAAATAGTTATCTATTTATTTATTTATTTATTTATTTATTTATTTATTTATTTATTTATTTATTTATTTCTTTATTTTTTTATTTATTTATTTATTTATTTATTTATTTATTTATTTAATTCCTTTATTTTTCTTCGATATTCTTGATTTGTTAAATATTTCTCATCGAGCTAAAGATCTTTTATTTATAAAAAACTAGCTGACCCGGCAAACGTTGTTTTGCCCTGAAATATTTTCATTTTGTCTCCAATTATTTCTTTTTATATAAATTAATCTTAAGTACGATAAGTAGCAGTGCAACATAATCAAGATGAAGTGAAACTCTTTCTGTTATATTTTAAATATCGTTTATTTAAATAAAAAAGACATGACCTTAAAAGGGTGTTTAAGAAATATCTGAAACATTAAATTATTAATACTGAAAAAGATAGATATTAAAAAGTATTGAAAGACATTATTTGTTGATTAAATTTAACTTTTTTGAAATTAAAATATTTTGTTAATTATTGTAATGCCAATGTATGGACGTGCGTTGTCTATCAATAACTCTTCGGGTCTCAAGATGTTGAGATCATTCTTCAGGTGTTTGAGCAGCACGAATTACACGTATTAGGTTTGAAAGCTCGACATTCCGTTGTAAATAGTTGATCTCTTTTGGTTCGGGCGCGTCGAGTGTACCTGCTACTGTTTCCTCCTCTAGATCGGGTCGGCATTATTTTAAAACAAATATAATTTTCCAGAATTTTGAATTATTATTATTTTTTATTGAAACTTAAATTCTTTTACAAATTGTTTTAAGAAAATTTTTAATATATTGACAATTTTTTATTTTTGAATGCCCATAAAAGAAAAGGATACTTATTTTTGTTTAATAAGTAAAAAAAATTTAAATATTACGACAATAGCGCCACCTATAGTTGTTAAACATAAGAGTAACCTGGCTCCTGTTTAGACTTATATATTGTCCAAGTCTGGTGTCAATCGGTCCAGCGGTTTTTGAGTTTTTGTAACACGTACCCGGCAAAAACGTTTTTATATATTAAGATTAATTATAAATATATATTTATCAAAATATTTCGTCACCACATTGGGTGACTTCTTCAGTGGAAATTGTTTTTTATAATTAATAAATGAAAATTATAAATTGAAAACTTATATATAATATTTTTTTTTTAAAGGTGATAAATCAAAAATTATTTTTTGTCAATATTAAAAAATAAAAATATCACAGAAAACAAAAATAACAATATTTAAAAAATTAAAATATTACATGAACAAAAATATTTTGTATACATGTTATATAACATAATAATATTTATTCTAGTTTTTAATAACTAAATGTCTGTAATATTGTGCAATATTTGCAATGTCTGTTTTGGACTTTTGCTGAAACAAGGAAATGGTCTTTCATCTATCACAACATGATCAATTTGGTTTTTGGTGTTTAGTTCTGGTGACAGCGAAACAGAAGTTGGAATCTAGTACTTCTTATCACCATGTTTCTAGCAGCGGCGAAGTCAATAAATGTTATTGCGTTGTCGGAGGTATTGTCATGGATAATAAATTTACCGACTGTAGGACTATGTTCTCCTTCCCAAATATTTTAATTTAAGCCGCCAAGGGTATTTTTAATGGCGTGTTTCCGCCATCGATCGTAGAGTTCGTCTAGTCGATCACAGGAACAGTCCTTGATCTCTTCGGTCGACTCGTGAGTACAGATCTGATGCCGATTGCGGCAATCCGTTCATCAAAGGGTGTAAAGACGGTGACAAGGCAGTCATAGTATATGGTATAAGTTGCCCTTTAAAATTATCCTTGCCCTATTCATGGCATTTCCTGGATTGTAGTGATGTTTGTCTTATAATTTTCTAGAACATCTGCCAGTTGAAGAATTGCACCTATCCTGTAAAGGGTTCAAATATTCCAGGTGCATATCCTTAAATCGTCATCCTTTATTCGTTTTGGGTTTTCATCATGACAGGGAGCTTTTATTTTTTATTTTTATTTTTTATTTATTTATTAATGTCATATCCTGCACAACAAGATTTAATCTTATAATTACAGTACAGGAATTACCAAGTAAAAATAATAATGACAATTGTTAAAACATATTTAGAAATAGGTTGCAATTAGGTAAAATATTTTAAAAGCTTAAATTTAAATTACACAAGATTAAAAAAATAAAAATAATAATAATAATAATAATAATAAAAAATATTTAAAGTCAAACAGGAAAAGTAAGAAAATATTAAGAATAATTTAGAAAAACAAATTTTTTAAAATGAGTAACGTTGCTGTTAAGTTGTTGGTTTTGTGGAAGCATATTCCAGAGACGAATTGCATTTATATAGAATTGCCACTCAGATACTAGACAATGATGTCTTGGTAAAATAATCTAGACTGAGCAAAACGAAGTTTTTCATAGAGGTATAAAGGTTTTTGCGTGTAAATGATTTTATGTAAAAAGAGAAGTACTCTTATCTTCATAAGATTTATAAATGAAACACCAAAAATTTTCTTTGAGAAAGCCGAAGTTCCATCACGTCGCCTTAATCCAAAAAAATAACGAACAATGCTATTATACGCCACGATAAGTTTAGATTGGCTTGCGGTGTCGCTATTTGCATAAAGTTCACAACCATACAATAACCCCGGAATCAGGTAAGATTTGGACAGCAGCAATCTAATTTTTAAAGGTGTAAAAGATTAGGCTGCCCAAAGTTGTCTTAGTTTCATGAATGTCTGACCCACTATTGTGTTAATATGGTTTGTCCATGTTAGACTACTATTTAGTATTAGACCAAGATTTTAAGCTGTTGGGACAATGTTAATTTTCTCGTTGTTAATGGCGATATCATGTTCGAAAACTGGATTTAAAGTTTTTTTACGAATTACCAAGCATTTAGATTTTCGTGGATTAATACAGAGCCCATTAGCTGTTGCCCACCGGTATAAACTATTAAGATCAGCTTTGATTTTATCAATATTCTCCTTTATAGATTGAACAGGACTGCTCAATTAGAGTTGTACATCATCTGCGTACATGTGTATCTTACAATATGAAAGATATTCAGGTAAGTCATTAATATATATGGAAAATAGCAGCGGACCCAAAATCGAACCTTGGGGTACACCTCTCTCGAGATTCAAAGATTGGGATGACTTATTCATGAGGTATGAGGACAAAAGCTGAGTGGAAGTAGTTGAAAAATTAAAAAAGCGTCTTCTTCTTTTCATTAAAATTTTTTTTATGATTGTCCACAAAACCAACACACAACCTCAGTGATACCTAGAGGAGCAGCCTGCCTCTAACTTTGGCCGTCAACCAGCAAATAGTGGACGGCTTTACTAAGTTAAAGCGATCGCTATGTTGCCATTCGAGAATAAATCCCAATAACCAAATAAATAAAAATGTAAATTAGATAAAAGGATTAACCAAAACTGAAGGCATGATTTACATACCCATATGTCACGCATAGCCCAACATTTTTGTGCTGTTTAAAAACCATTTAAGCCCAATTCAGAGAGGAACTTTCAATGGTAGCATCGAAGGACCATTATTAAAAAAAAAAACAAAATCAATTTTAAAAAGGTTTTACTGTATAGTATACCTACTTGTTTGTATTAAATATTGAAGGCATTTATTATGCATTTGAGTAGTCTTTCTACACAAATGTGTGAATTTTGTTGTTTGTCTGCGTGTCGGTATGTTTGTATATGGAAAGAAATTAATTAAACACGTTGG
Source organism: Eustalomyia histrio (assembly GCA_949748255.1). Classification (NCBI taxonomy): domain Eukaryota; kingdom Metazoa; phylum Arthropoda; class Insecta; order Diptera; family Anthomyiidae; genus Eustalomyia; species Eustalomyia histrio. The sequence goes on from OX456526.1 coordinate 120,833,757, forward strand.
CCTTAAAATCTGTAGACATAAGGAAGCCTGTGGCTTCTTTTGACCACATGTCAAATTTGAAATTTAAATCCACTTAAATGTCATTATAATTTTATACACTTAAAATAACTTACTTTTTTTGGGGTAAGAATTCAAATCAATGCCTGCTTTTGAGTTGAAAACTTGACACGTGGTTTTGAAGTGAATGCATAGAGCATGTGGAGAAGATATAAAATTACAGTAGTTTAAGCTTAAATGTATTTATATGCTAAAAGCGTTAAAAGTAAAGTTGTTTTTTAAATAAAATTAATTTTTTACCATGCCGAAATCAACACCGATTTGATCAACATTTAATAACATTGGTGAGAGTTGTCTTTATATTTGAATCCATTAGTTTTAGAGTTTTAAAAAATTGTTTAGTTAATTTAAAACATAAATAGAAAACAAGCTTAATTAAAAGTTCTTATCAAAAGTTTTCGTTTCACAGCCATACGCATTAGTCATACAAATTTTATATTTACAAGGACAACTAGAGCGACGCCATCTATTGTAAGTAATCAACAATGTGTTTATTGTATTTCTAAAAAATTAATAAGAATTTTTAGTTGATCCAATTAGAATAGAAATATATCACTAATAAGAATACAGGCTGATTCATATATATACATATTTTTTAAGATATATATTTAATTCCAGTTAGAATATTGTGTAAAGGAAAATAGTATTAAAAATTGTTTGAAAAATCGTGCAAATTAAGAATTCTAACTTCCCAACCACACAAGATAGGTTGGCAATTTCTATCTTTTTTATTCTTTGGTATATTTTTGTATGGAGCAGTTTTTAAAATTAATAAATTTTTAAATGTAAGTTTAATGAACCTTTTTATATTTTTGTTCACATTTTCCCAGTTGTTCCGAAATGGCGCAAAAATTTGGCAGCAGTAAAAATACAAGAAAATCTGAAAATCACACGAGTATTGGAAAATTGATTGGTTATCCAATGGAAAATCAATAAATATTTAATAATATTGATTAAAGCGCTTTTTTTGTCTAAAACACAAGCTTGTATTTCTTTGAAGTGCTGAATCTAAGTTCCACTTCAGAATTGCTTCATCAAAAAAGAGGTTGAGAATTCTCAAACTAAATTTTTTCTTTCGGAACTTTTCTATGAATACCGGGTTATCCATGTAGTGCTGTTAAAATTTCCAGTCTGGCAAAGCTGTCAACTGGTTAATATCTGTCATCTCAAGTACCATTTACTTAGTGAAAGGTTTGCCATTTACGACTAGGGATCGTTTAACAACCCAGGAACGCGTAAAAATAGTTAAAAACGACTGTGCAAGGATTTGGGAAGATTATAAAGAAATTTGAAGAGACTGAAAGCGTTATAATATGGTCAGGCCTGTGCAGCATCGCAATGTACACACTGCCGAAAATGGTGCCGTGTAATAAAGCCATAGACAATAAAACCATATGGCCTTATTTCACATATCATTGAGATATAATGCCGTATGGCTATATTTCCAACGGAGAAGCGAAATAAAGCCATTATGGCATTATTGCACATTTGATAATTTTCTATGCAATATTTTTGTTGTATATTTGAAATGTCAATCGATTTTTTAAATATCAAAAATATATGAATGTGCGTGCCATATAAACTAACGGTTTTACATGCATAGCCAGTCTCCAGAAAAAAAATGCTTCAATATGTTGAAGAGCAGCAATCAAAATGTCATACGGCGCGTAGTTTCAACGCTTGGCAATAACAACGCATTCTTTTGGCAATACATTACATATGTATTACAATTAATTGCATTTTACACTGGTATGTCATTATTTCCACTTCAATTGACAAAGGCATATGACTTTATTTCACTGCTTCTGTGAAAATAAAGCCATTTGGCGGTGTGAAATAAGGTCATATGGCTTAATTATCTATGGCTTTATTACACGACACCGCCGAAAATATCGCTTCTATTATTTAAAGTGTGGCGGATAATCGGAATTTGGCATTCTCAGTAACTGGACCTATCTTACGGCTCTTAAAGATATCACCGAAATACCGCACGAAATGTGAGAAGAAGTGGTCGAAAACTAACTCAAAAGGATCGACTGCTGCAACCCATCTACGGACGGTCATTTAAATGGCATTATATTAAGTACGCAATGACAAGGTCCAAGCATTATAATAAAATTAAAAGTTTCATCGAAAACGTAGCTTTATGTGTGTTTTACACACAAAAAAATAATATTCATAATTTTTATGAAAATTGTTCATAATTTTTAACGTTCATATTATATATGAAGCTTACTTACTATTTATGAAGTGTTCCTAACTTCCCAGTGTTTTTTTTTTTATAAATTCTATCATAGTTATTATAAATTATGTCCATAAAAAAAAATCATATTTAATGTGTTCAAATTCTTAAATATTATGAAAACTTCATAATTTTAAAATGTTTCTACAATTCCCTATTTTATATTATGACGACGTACATACATAATAAAAACCTGTTCATACGTTTTAAGAACGGGTTCATAATTACAAAATATTACGAAATACTTCATATTTTACAGGTTACGTTTTCCATAAATATTAAGAAGTCGTTCATAATAATTCAAATAACATAAAATGTAAGAACAGAATTTCTAAAGTAATTTCACGGTGTTGTCAACTTTTGAATTTAAAAAATACAAACGCGTAAAAAAGAACAAATATAATTTTTCCTCAAAGATGGCTAAAGATATTAAGATGAATAAAGTTTAGAAATTATAAAACTTTAGAATTTCACTATTTGCACTTTTACAAACGTCTATTAAAATATGTAGTTTCATATTTCAAAAAATATTTGTCTTCGCGACTTTTTAGAATTATTGAAGGGACTGTGAGTTTAAGTGCTAACTTGCTATGGTTGTAAAATAGCATTTTGAAGTTTAAACCATTTGCAAGTATATCACTTAAATAGCAATTCGTTAGTTTTTGCATTTCGTGATCCGAAGTACTTCAGTAAAATGCAACTTCAAAAGTAATTTAGTTAGTTACACAATTTTTTAATTAAATAAAAATATAATATTTTCTAAGACAAGTCTCAAAAAAAAAAGTAAAAACCGTGGGTAACTTGACATATTTTTGATTTTTTTAATGTTAATATTTTTTCTGTGACACGTTATTAATTGTTTTTATGTTAGATGCTATTACAATACGTTGTTATTTTTCCGCTTACCCACAACGTATTCAAATTTAATAAGATAAGCACAAAAAGCAGCAAAACGGCAACATTGAATACAGGCTTAATAAAAATATGCCGTTAGTTTTGTTATAGAAACGATGATGCTGTATTATTTTTGTTATAATAAAAAAAAACAAAAAAAATAGTGTGTTTTTTATAAAAAAAAATAAAGTGTTTGTAAATTAAAAAAAGTACGAATTTTCGATTTTTAAATCCAGTATCGTTCTATGTCAGAATTTTTTATAATTTTATATAGTTTCTGACTACACGAAACAAAACTGGTATTAAAAATTTACAATCCGTTATTTATATTTTTTTTATCTAATTTTAACAATGAATTTTATTTTTTTTTTTTGTTAATTAAAAAGTAATACTTTAAAAAATAATAATACAACTTTAGAAAAACAATACACACAGCAATTTTATTTATGTTATGGAGAAGTTCCTAGCATATATGAATAGGTACATAAAATTTATTTATAATATAATGAATTATTTCCTAACATTTAAGAAAAGGTACATAAAATTATTAGTATTATATATATTTATGTACTAGTTCCTAAATATTATGATTTTGTACATTGGCAAATTTTTTAAGTACTTTTTCATAAATGGTAAGTATATCTACATATATTTTGAAGGGCACTTCATAATAAACCAGTACACAAACTTTTTCAGTATTTTTTTTATCAACTGTTCATAAATACAACCAGAATTTATGAAAAAGTTCTTAAATTAGTACATTGGCAAATTTTTCATAAAATATTCATAAATAGTATGATTTTGTTTTTTGTGTGTATTGAACATTATTTTGAAATCGAAAAATAACCGAATTACGACGAACCCTATTAAATTTCGTTAAAATCGGTTCATATTAGGACCTAACTCGCATAGAAAGACTTAAATGACATTATAAGTACTATATTTTGTGCTAGCCGCTATATAAAACACCTTCCTACTAGTTTCTTAAATTAACTTTTTTTTTGGCAATTTTGTTTTTTCCGCCTAGTTAACAAACACGGTTCAGAATACTTCCCATAATGTTGAGCGCTCCGAAATCTGACACAAAATTCATATAGTTAGCATACCTGACTTTAATTTTTGTATTAGTTTCTTCAAAGTACTATTTAAATTTTCCCGAAATCTCATTTCTTTTCGAAAACATTTTCCTTTGAAAATAAGTATAAAGGATCTATTTTAATATCATTAGAAAAGAACATGGTTAGGACCATAATATTCAAAGAGCATAATATATTTTTGGGTTTTGTGATTGTGCCAAACATAGTTGTACAATATATTATGATATTAGGATAATTTAATAACCATGTTATGATTGAAATACGTACACTCTCAATATTATTTCGTTAAAAACAACTTAAAATACATATTAAATTAATCGAAAATACAGTCAATCATTGTTTAATAACCAACTAAAGTAGTAAAACGAATAGAAAGTCGTTTAAAATAACCATATTTTTTTTACTGACAAAAAGTTAGAAAAAACTACTTTATGGTTTGTTTTTCAAATTGAATTTTTTTTATTTGTATGTTATTACAAAATACAACACACGCAGATGTATGTGTATATTTTTATTAGCTTTATGTGTATGTATATTTGAATAATTTCTTGTAATTTTTATTGAAATTATTTTGAATTTCAATTTTTAGAAACAGAAAACATAAAATTTTACATTTAACAGAAAATATCAACTCCTACTGAATGTCTGTAAATTTTTATAGTTTGTTTTTTGAATGACTGATTCAAATAGTTAAAAAATATATTTCTACGAATTTCAATTGATTCTTCATTTAAAAACAAACTTTACGTATTACTTTTTAAATAAACTACAGTCGGTAACGGAAAATATATTGTGAGTGTAATGATCACATTATGATCATAATATGATCTTTAAGAATTATATTTATGATCGGTTTGATCATACTATGATAATTTTAAAAGCCCAATCATATGTGATGAATATTGTGCATCAAATTTTTCCTGAAACACTCCAATTGAATCAAGAAATATTCAAAAACTAAAGCAACAAAATAAAAACATTTGCTAAAAATGTGATATAATGTATGTCTTAAAGGGTTAAAGGCTTTAAAATAACATTTACAGATTAAAAATCCCTTTAGCTTTACTTACATAACTTATTAATTATACATAAGTTTAACAGAATATTTGAGTAACTAATGAAAATGTAACAAAAGCCCAAACAATCCCTTATTAACCAACCAAAGTAATTTATATTATGCATACAAGTAAGTGTAACTACATAGACAATAACAAAAACAAAAAAAAAAAAAAAAGATGATTGAATCCTGATTTATGCGCTTACACAGATTTTAATCTCATTAAAACAAGTATGATGAAAAATATAATCACATCAATGGCAGCTAACATACGTTTAATGCCTTTTCTCTGTTGTGTGTAGATATTATGGATGCCAATCGGTATTGTTATTTAACAATTCCGTGATTGGAGATTTTAAAAATTCCGTTTCCAAAATTCCGAAATTTTTGGTATTGATTTAGGTAATTAAAATTTTGGTAACTTCTTACTATACTCAAAATATTTTTACAGTAACTCATTTTAGTATATATAATAAGTTATTAATGCAATTTCTTTTAAATTATAAAATAGTTAAAATCCAAAGAAATATATTATGAACTTTTTGACTTTTTGACTTTTTTTAAATAAATTACGTATAAAATCATTTAACAAAAAAAATTATATTAAATTTTATATTAAGTTCATTAAAATAAACCAAATAAATGAAATCCCATTTATTTTTTCAGGCTTTTTAGTTTATATTTATGTTCTTTCAAAGAGCGAAATAAACGAAATATTTTTTATTTTTACGGATTTTGTATTTAATTAGTTAAAAGCTAAAATATTGTACGTAAATGAAGGAAACATCATTTATTTTCAGGTATTTTTAGAAAGTCTCTAAACGGTCAACATAAATAAAAAATCACCTATGCTTACATATATTGCAAGTAAATTTATTAACATTTAAAAATAAATGATGTATAACTGAAAAGTAAGTAAATTGGTGAAAGAGACATTTTTAATTTAAAACTATTTTGAGTGTATTATTATTGTATGTAACTATTTATTTTAATAAGTTTTTATTTGATAGTTTTATTTGATAGTTGATCTTTTTGTATTTATATGTATGAAAATTGTATTTTAAGTCTGGTTCGAGATCATAGAATTAATTTTTTTTAATAATAACTCGGAATATTTGTGAGGATTTTCTAAATTTATCATGACCCATTTTCCTATTTTCCATTTTCATCATTTTTTATATATCAACACTCAAAGATTACCTCCTATAAATGCAGTGCATTGTGTTTATGTCAGGAAAATAGGTTATGAGGAGGAGGAAAGATGGAGTAGTGTTTTTGAATATAAGACTTGAATTTCTCTATATTATAGTTGTCAGGAAAGACCTCTGCAGTGAGTTTAATCCACATACGACTAGTCCGACTAATGAACGAATTTTCCCTGTAATGTTTTGTGCGGTTTACTGGGCAATCGTACACAAAGGAATGGGCTCTACTGGACAAGCGAGTATTCCGGATAAAAACCCGGGCCCGAGGGATAAGTTCACTTACTCAGCAGAACACATCCCACGGTAGTACCGAAAGAACAGTGTCACACAGCTCACATTGTGCAATTAATCAATATAACTGGATATCTTACTGTCATTGATAAGCGCGGAAGCCCTCTTCTATACACGGTGCAAAAGTCCTAAAATTAACCTTGCAGCACCTGCCTATATGTGGGAGTCAAACTCCATTTTCGGCCGGATGTAGGTGGCATATATAGCAAGAAGATCGGAAGGGGGGAGATGTACTTCTTGCACCGTTTTGTAAGCCTAGACACTTGAATGCTTCTTTTGACACTTCAAAAACGTGTTTAATGTCAAGAACATCAAGAGTTTCCGATTCCTTAATATCAATACCCTCCGTTTGAACAGATAACGCTGGAGACTTCACAACCCTATAAGTCATCATTCAACATTGGCTTTTATGCACATACGACCACAGTCTGAAACTAACTAGAGGTCCCAATTAAGAGGTTTGGCCTGCGATTGAAGGAATAAGAATGACAATTATTACTGTCATCAGCAAAATAGTAGATATGGTTGAAAGTTAAACCAAGAGGGTCATTAAAAAAGACAAGATCGGTTACGTAAATAAACAAAACTTGCAATTCTAGGGCAGAATTTACGTATCCCTCAGGAAGATCTATAACATCCACAAAAAGTCTTGGCATGGTAGATATTTATACCGGAGGTGGAGGTAGACTGACTACTGAGCGTTGCAGAACCATGATGAACTAGTTGTATTGCCGCAAGTTGATGAATTTGGACTAAAGGACATATGGTTTCAACAGGACGAAGCAACTGTACGCACAGTTCGCGCTACAATGAAAATTTTGTGGGAGTGACAAGCAAGATCGCACAATTTAACTGCTCCAGACATATTTCTTCAGGGTTTTTAAGCAACGGTTATATTAAAACAAGACAGAGACTTTGGAAGCAGTGAAAGAAATTATTCGACATAATCGCGAACGATGGAAAATCGGGTAATAAAATCCCGAATTATCATATAAAATGGCAGCGATATAACCATAAAAACTTAATGGAAAAAAACTTAAAAGTCTAAGGCCCATTATTATAACTTGCCGATAGCTAAAGTTAGGATGTTAACGGACAGATTATTAGTTTTTTGTTATTATAAGTATACTTTAACCTAAAAGTGACCGATAAGCTAAAGGTAAGTTCATCTTACCTTTAACTCTTAACGTAAGGTTTGAGCATTTGAAGTTGCCACATTTTCTGCTCTGCAGTGTAGTTGCCGTGTAGTTTTTTGCTGTTTGGTTTTTTTCTGTGTTCGGCGTCGACAATGTAAATTTTATATAATAAACATTTTGATCTTTTACACAATTCGAGGAAATTTTGTTTTTCGTTTGTATTTTTTGTTTGTTGTAAGTAAATAAATAAATAAAAGTACGTCGTTGCCACTACGTATTTTAAAGAACCATTTTAATTGTCAAAAGTAATCGGTTTTTGCTCTGGTAATGCCATATTTTTAAATAACTTAATTTTATTTTATAAGGAAGTTGTAATAACCAAAAAAAGTCAAAGGTCACTTTATTCCTCACTTTAGCTAAAGTTACCTTTAACTAACATGCACCTTAAAGGCAAGTCATAGTATTGGGCCTAAATAAAATGTATACAAAAAAAATTACATAGATTTATTTGACAGATATACCAAAACAACATTGGGTGAATCTTTTAAGGCCTCCCTGTACATGTAGCGCTACCTCTAATAAATGCACATGTACCCAGTATTTGGTAAGCAGATTTTAAAACAGATTCAGTCAGACAAATTTGCCAATGTAATCATTTGTTATTATAAATACATGTTCTCCTGCAACAATCCAGATTTACAGATATAATGAAAATTCTGATTCAAAAAAAAAAAAACTAATAACCTTATTTTTGGCAAAAATTACTTAAAATCTTAATACAATTTAATAAATTTTGAATTTATTCTGTTTATTTTATGAACTCGTTACTCGAAAAATCTTCTTCAGTTTAAATTTATTTTATTAGTTTCTTGGCAATAATTTTTTGTAAATACGAAAATTTTTGTAAAAAAAAATTATACCATATTTTTTGCTTGTATCTTAATATTAATGATTAAGAAAATCGCGTTATAATTTTAAAAAACAATTCCAGGATTTGGGATTTGCATATCACGGGATTTGGGATTTCTCGTTTGGCATCCCTAGTGTGTGTGTCTGAAATAGCATATGTGTTTGTATGTCTAAAGATAAAAGTAAAATATAAGCAGGAGAAATAATATCATGGTTGGTAACCGAAATGATGCGGTAGGTGTAACGCTATTTTGTTTGGATTATTTTGGTACCGGTTTTTTATGGAGAACGCGATTTAATTTTCTTCTTAATCGGTATTATAAGGATAACAATATTACGATTATTTCGGTAACGCTTTTTTAAGTTTAACGTATTTAAGTTATTTTGGAAACGGTATTTTAAGGGTAACGGTAGTTGTTAACGTAACTACCGTTACTCTTAAAATACCGTTATATACCGCTAATTTATTTTAGAAAAAACAAATAAAAATGGAAAATCTTAGCAAATTTATCAACATATATTAAGGTAAAATAATTTACAAACACACGTAACAACAAAAACAGAAATTTAAAAATAACCGTAAAGATATTTTAAGTATAAAGGTATTTAATTTATTTCAGTAATGGGGTTTTTAAGAATTTTGACAACGCTATGTTAGGAATAATGTTTCGGTTAAGTGTAACAGTAGTCAGTTGAAAGGGATTTGAATAACGTTATTTTAAAGATATTTGCTGCCAACCCTGAAACATATATATTATAGATTATTTAAGTATAATCCCTATAAAACATTAATATATGAATTTTTAAATACAATAGGGTAGACAAACTCTATAGAAAATATATAGTAAGAGTAATTTGTGATCTCATCTTATCTGATATGCGTTTATCATGAAAATTCCCCATAGTCAAGTCGAATTTTATACCTTCATATACATTCATTTATATATGGCATATCAAGGATAATTTAGAGCCACGCAAACAATATGCCGACAAGACACATAAATCTTGATAGCAGCTAATATGTATGAATAAATAGTATAAAGGAATATGCATATGTATGTGTGAGAATTAAAATGTATGTGTTTGGTCTGGTTAATAAATTATCATACCATCAGTTTAGTTTAATATATGTTCTTCCACTGGTTAGTTTGGCTGACTGCCTGTTTGGCAGTACTGGGGTGTTTTTTTATTTTTTTGGTGAGTCTGCAAGTTGTATGTGTTATTATTGTTTGTTACCGTTTACTATCGTTCCATACAAAATCATAGTCTAATTCCCTGTCATAAGTAACATAAACAATTTTTGTATGCCTTGATAGTATTAAAGTAATGAACCAGTTTTACAATTTGACATTAACTTCGGATTAGCTTTAAGATATTGTTTATGGCAGAAGGCAAAAATATTTTAATTGTTTTTTTTAATATCAGGAAATTTTCTTTAACTAAGAAGCTTTAAAAGACCTGCACTCATAATAACTTATGCATAAAAACAAAAAAATCTCTCGTAAAATTAACAAATTTTCATTCATTTTACCAAAATTTATGTTATTTTGACAATTTTTCGTACTTTGTTGCATGGATTTATATCAGTGTAGTAATTCTTATGAAATATAAGCAGAAGTGTTGCCGTCTAAGTATGATTTAGTTAATTTATTTACAAAAGTTGAATTCAATGCAATTTTGCTGTACTTTTAAGATTAGCACTTAAATTTTCGGTATAATCTTAAGTTTGACCATACCACCCAAATTAAGTTATAAAATAAAAATATAAATTTTCTTAGCAGCTTACTAAAAAATTCAAAAAACCGGCTTTACGTCTACAAAAACTAAAAAGAAATAAAGGAAATTGAAAAAAATTACACACAATTTTTTCTTCCTCACACACAACTTATAAAGATTGCCAAACTAGTATGTATGTAGTGTGTAGTTCAGTATAGGCAAAGTTAAAGTGTAATAAAATTCATATCCTTTTTTTCAACCAAGGATACACATAAATCACCTTAACGCGTTTTTGCTGTATGTTTGTATGAATATACAATTTTTGTATACAACAAACATTATTCAAAGCAGTTTTTTCATTTTGTCGTTATTTCATACAATTCTTTATTTTTTCCACTTTACGCGCTTTTGTTGTTGTCTTTTTTTTTCTTGACTACATACACTCCCTGTCGTTGTGTCTGTTTTCCTTTTGCATTTTTTGTTTTTTCTTCCTTGTTTATACAAATAACTGCGGAATATTTATAAGCATCATAAATTAAAATTTTTGCGTTCTTGCATTTATTGTCAGCATAATAATTCTTTTATGCAAAAATATTAAAAAGTAAGAAAAAAAGTATATTTTTTATTATGTACCTTATAAAGGAAGAAATCATGAATAGTAAATTGCATTATTTTTTAATGGGAATTAATTTTTATGGTATCAGGTAGGGTTTTTAAAAAATATATATATTTATTCTTTTAATTGAAGAACATATGAATCGGTTATATAAGACTAGCAAAAATTCACAATTATAATTAAAGTAAATAGGTGAGTAGAATCGGAGTAAGTCACTGACTTTTGCCATATATTATTTCCTTAATATGTAAAATCTGATTATTCCTCTGCATAATATCCCAATTAAAATGTACTTGCTTACACTTTTCATTTCATTGACTTCACTATTTTATAACAAGAAAGAGCGGATAAATTCGGCTATGCCGAATTTTATATACCCTTCACCATGGTTGGGAAAAAACTGAAGTTTATATATGGACATATATGGAATGGACAGATTTATATACGGACATCTTTAAGAGAAAATTTACCATTTAGTTTGGTGATAAAACTTCGACTCGGGAAGATTTATGGTTCCCGAAAATAGGTATTCAAAAAAATTTATGTTTTGGTCATAACTATTTTCAGCAAATATGTTCTACTAAAGATTTTTGATCTTTGGATATATAAGTAGTATTCATAGGTCATATTACAGCTCTAAAATTTTAGTTTTTATACAAAATTTGATGTTTTTAGCCCATTTATGGGGTATTACGGTCTTACCGATCTTAAGATATAAATTAATCTATTTTGTGTCACACATCGGTAAGCTAACTGTGCTGGACGAATTTTCTTTGTTAAAAAAAATGAAAAAATAACAAAAAAAAAAGTCTTAAGAAAATCAAAAAAAAAGTGTTGAAAATATATAAAAATAAAAAAAGTTGAATAGACGGGGCTCAATCGCGCGACTAAAAGAAAAAAAGTATTTGTGACAAAGCGCTTAGACCACTGAGCCATTAAAAGACATAAGCAAACGTCGTTAATAGAAGTAAATAAAGAGTTTTCGTTTAAAACAGATTTGTTTGGGATTTATATAAATGACAAACCTCTGTATGGATTTGTTGTTTGTGTATGAAAGGTGAAGACGTGAAAGGCAAAAAGTTTAACAAATAAAATAAAAACAACAACAACAGTCACGATCATAATGACAATCAGTGTTGTCTAATCTTTTGATCAAAATCTTTTTAGTTCTAAAAAAAAATTTTTCAACCAAAAGAATATTTTTTTACAAATCGTTAAAAGATATCTCTACAAAAACGTTAAATTAAGCTGGCAAATTTGCATTTGGGATATCATTTCGCCTTTTTAAAAAATGTTTTTAATTTCTTTAGCTTAATTTTAAAAATATGAAGAAAAATAGTTTATAAAAATTTGTTTTAGAAATTATTACCTAAAATAGATTCACTCAAAAAGGAATTATGTATAAAATTTTCTTAATATATGAGAAATAAAATGGTTTAAAAATCTTTTTATTAATTCCTTTAAATGGGAGCAAAAAATAGAAAGAAAACCGTTTGTATTTTGTTTGTATCAGAGGGTTTTTATAAAAATGTTGATGTTTTTAGCTTATTTATTGATGATTTAATTATTAATTTAAAATTTTTTTTAAATTAATTATTTAATGTTAAAAAAACAAAAAATATACAAAAAAAAAGTCTTAAATAAATATAAAAAAAATTGTACAAAAAAGTTGAATAGACGGGAATCGAATCCGCGCCTTAGAAAAAAAACTATTTGTGACATAGCACTAGACCACTGAGATATTCAAGCTTATTTGAAACCCTCGTTAATAGAAGTAAAAATAAACAGTTTTCGTTTAAAACAGATTTGTTTGGTTTTTATTTAAATGACAGATCTTTGCATGTGTTTGTTGTTTGTGTATAAAAGGCGAAGAGGTGAAAGAAAAGAATTTCAACAAATGGATGAGTTTGTTAGGCGTAAAATTCAACATATAAAACAAAGGGATTTTACGGAAAGAATTAGAGGCAGTCGTGGTTTTTTTGCTAATATCTCAGCCATTTTCCAACCGATCTGGCTGATTTTAAATAGCAAACAGAAATGGATCACATGTAACAGAAATATATAACAATCAAGTCCTCATCATGTCTGGGGTCTTCGGAAAACCCATTTCAACACACAGACCGACATCGTTAAATTAACTTCGCTCTTCATAAGTACCCAGAATATATATACATTATAGGCTCTTTGATCAATATTGTAGAAATTACAAACGGAATGACAAACTTATATATACCCTTCCACCTGTGGTGAAAGGTATAAAAATGCCATATACGAGTCGTATGCTTTACAATAGTTTTTCACAAAATTGATTTTTTTACAAAATGATCCATTTTGAACGATATTGACTTTTTCTACACTTAAAATGAAAAATTTTGGTTCACAATTTAAGAGATATTTTTTTTTTTTAGTTTTTGACGTTATGAGTGCTCTAGAAATGGATCAGAGCTACCGAAACACTAGGAAGATTAACTATCCGTAACGCATTGGGTGGGTCCAGGGCGTTGATCTATAGCTTACAGGAGATTGATTACCTGGCGTCTGATTTACAGTCGAACGTAAAGAGCTGTTCGCTGAGCAACAGGAAAATTAAGAGGAATGTTCCATGGTAGAACGATGTTCTCGAAAATCTCAAGCGGAAAGCTAGAAGATTATGCAATATGGCAAAGGAAACTGATGACTGAGTTACCAACAAGACTGCGTTCATTGAATATACCAGGTACCTACGTAGATCCGACAGGACCAATTGGCGCAACTACTGCGAGAATATTGAATCTACAACTACATTTGGGAATTATTTAATTGTGTAATTTGACCATAATAATAATTCTATCAGAATTATTAAACGTTTTATCGGAAAATTAAATTTTTTATACCAGATATGGGGAGTAAAAAGTATTTATATTTACTTAATTACAGAGAAATTACTTTTTTACATCAATTACATGTTATTGAATTGAATTGAATTGCATGATAGTTAAGAAATCAAAAAATATTATATAGTCCCTACGTTGGGTACCAAAAAAATAAATAGTTAAATTTTACAAGCAAACGCTTTATGCCAGAAATGTGCGTATAGGTGTGATAGTATTATTATTATGAACAAATTAAACAAGTGAATATTTGTCAAATGTAAATATCCAGGTCTGTACAAGAACGCTTTTATAAGGCCATTGTACCTACAATGAGACACCCGATGAGACCCATGAGCTTCTTTGAAAACCCTCTTCCCAGGATGCGACAGATCGTTGAGTATTTCTGGAACCCCATCCGTGATAAGGAGTGAAAAGCATCTTGTACCTAACTTTTTTCAGAGGGATAGGGTTAAATGGGCGATAGTTAAGTTGTCTTTCTCTAACATTCTCAGATGGATAGGGTTAAATGGGCGATAGTTAAGTTGTCTTTCTCTTACCTATTCGTTCCTCATGTGCAGCCTTCTGGACATTTTTCAAACGTCTGCAGAGGTGTTTTAAAAATAATTATTCATCTTTTAACTATTTATACAGCTAACTGGACATGTTTTTGTACTTAAACCCAGGACTTTTATTGAAAGCTGGCCACTATAAAAAATTCTGATTTACATTTTTAATCTGTTGATAGCAAAACACATTTTCTTGAGTGCTTAACCATTTTAATTAAATTTTTAAAAGTTGTGAAATAACAAAACGAAATATATACACTCAGAATATTATGTAGTTTACTGTTTGTAGTTTAATAAAAAAGTTTTCCATTCCATTTAAAAATAAAGGAACATACATTTATTTTTCAAAGAAATATCTATATTAACTTTTTTATACATTTATTCGAAACATTAATCGATTTTTTTCAGTATCATTTATTTTTTTGAAATTAAATAAAAATTTACCCACAAAACGGAAATTTTAATTTGTTTTTTTTTTATTTAAATTGGTTGTACATATACAAAATTATTTCAATTCAAATTACAAGAACTTCATAAACACACATACATACACAAACACATTCACACAAAAAGTGTCTATAGATATGCATGCATACATTTTGTTGATTAAAAAATAAACAAAAAATACGAAAAGGGAAACAATTTCAAATAAATGATAAAATCATTTATTTTTTAAGGAATTGGTAGGTTAAATTTTGACATTTATTTTAACTGATTATATCATTTGTTTCTTACGAATGTGTCAGTTCATGAATCAACATTTAAAAAAAAATAACAAAAGGCATTTAATTTTAATGAAAATTATGTAGACCGGTTTTTAAATGAAATATTATTTCTTGTAAATGACATTTTTTGTTATTTTAACTTACAAACTATTTTAAGTGTATATTTACTTAATAACAGATTAGTGAAGTAGAAACATGAAATATTCTCAGTGTTGGGGTATGGAAAATCCACGCATTGTTACAACCTCGCAAAGTCATTGTTATGTGAGCAGTTATGTCAGAAAAGGTGACTGAACCTAATTATGCTGACTGAAGTTTTCTTACCAGGAGTTGACGAACTATATTTGGAGGACTTGTGACTGCAACAGGAAGGTGATAGTTGTCACACATCACGCAATAAAATGCGTGTTTTAAGGGATACCTTCCCACTGCGTTTAGTCTATCGCGACTTCTTCTACTGGCGACAATTTTATAACCAATGTAATCAAAATTGCCCGATTTTGCATAAATGCGGATGTTGGTCATTTGTCTGACATAATTTTTCACAATTAATTGTAACAAATTTTATAAGTGCGAATAAACATAATCAGTTAAAATCTAAATGAGTTTTTGCTTTAAACAACAGAAAATAAATCAGTAGTGGGATTCCGTAACTTTTTAACTACAAAATTCTGTAGTTACATTGTCAAAATTCACAAATTAAAAACAAAATTCGTTAAAAGTTATTTTCTACCTTTTATATAGCGATGCTTTTATTTAAAAATCGTTAACTTAACTATAGAAACTTTTTTGAAGATTAAGTTTAAGATTTTTGTCGTTACTTTATAAAATTCCAAAGCAAATTAATTTCAAATTAACAACTGTTGTCGGTAGCTCTTGTCAATAATTTTAAAAAATACTGAATAGCTTTTTGGGTAACTCAACCGACAATTATCCATAGTTATCCAAATCGGTAGAATCGTTAAAAAAAAAGTTGAAAAAATTGCACTACAAAAGATGATTTTTGTCCCAGTATGTTCAAATTTAGTATTTTAAATATATTAATTTCCTTTAAAATAATCCCAACAATTTGTAATTAATATATTTATTTTGCATGGATATCACTCAAACTGTCAACGCCGGTATCACCACAATTTATGTAACATTCGTTATAAATGCATAATATTCTAAAATATTCTCATAAATCATATAAATTAATTAACTTAACAAAAACCCTCATTATGGCCATTGTTGCCTGTTTGACCATTTTAATTGACAAACTAATAAACAAAATATATTACATGCATAAATCATTATGTTGTAGTTGTTTTTATTATTTATGAATACAACAACATGGGCTTTTATTATTTTGGAATGACCACCCAATACCCAAAAGTACTGGGGAATACATAAAATAAAACATAAAGTATATTCGTATGGTTGTCTTTCTGCCTTTTTCAACTGCCAACCTATCATGACTATAACATACTGAACAGACAGATAACCCAACAACCAAACCAACGAAAAAAAAAATATTAACCCAATACAATAATACAATTGGTTGTTAAAATTTTAACTGCAGTTATTATTATTATTTTGTTTTCATTTTATGTATCGTTTTTCGTTTTTGTTTTTTTTTTTTTTTTTTTTTTTTTGTATAAAAATGTCATTGCAACAATTTATGACAATGGATAAATGTCATAAATTTTATTTTTGAACATAAATAAATACATACATTATGTAAAACAATATCTATAAGTCATACAAATACTCATACAAGCAAACATATTTACAAATACATACGTAAAATATAAATAATAATAAAAATAAAAAACAACTCTGCACGCTTACTATCGTATTAAAACAGGGATGGGAAACTATTAGAAAGTAAGTTAATAACATTAAAGATTTATTCTACTTCAATTACTTGATTGTGTAGCAGTTACGATCAGTTGAATGCTGATTTTCTTGATCTAAGATTACATTTTAATAAAATATTCTTAAACTTACAGAACAAAAATTAAATGTTTTTTCTTTGAGTGTAGTTTAATAAAATACTATGTTTTATTCAAATTCCTTGAAATTTAAGTATTTGCGGAAACAAAGAAATATTAATATTTTTCACTTTT
Organism: Eustalomyia histrio; assembly: GCA_949748255.1. Lineage (NCBI taxonomy): Eukaryota > Metazoa > Arthropoda > Insecta > Diptera > Anthomyiidae > Eustalomyia > Eustalomyia histrio. The sequence goes on from OX456526.1 coordinate 120,851,228, forward strand.
ACTTTTAAAGAGAATCACAACATTTCAAAAGACATTTTTTTGAAGGATTTTCCAAAAATTGTATAAAAATGCCGAAGAAAAACGCCGTGCTGGAAATAATTATAATAATGCTGGTTATATGCGTATATTTGGCAGGCTGTAAGTTTTTTTGTCGGCGTTTCTATAAAATATAGTTGTCTGTAATCATAATATATTCACTTGTAAATATATATATGTTTGGATGCTTTAAATTGCATTCACCGCAAAAAATTTATTTATATGATTGGCTGCAATTATGTATATTTATTTTTATCATTATTATATTTGCATCCCAAAAGTTTAATAATGACAAAATAAAAATTGAAAATATACGTTTGTTTAAGTGGGAAATAACAAGTGTTAGAATGTGTGCCTGGAAAGATATTTATAATAATCATAAAAATAAAATACTGCAAACATATATATGATAGTTTCTAAACAAGAATATTTATTTTTTTTTATCTAAACGTATTCAAAAATATCTTTTCTTGCGTGTAGGAACTCAATTCTCATTTGATGGTCTTTTTGAAATCAAAAATTACGAAACATTGACCTGTGGAATGTTACACTTAATCTTAAACTCTTCTTGTCTATAAAGTCATTGGTATTGTTTCTAAATCACTTATTTAAGTGATAACAAAATGTGAGTGACCAAAAACAGTGAAATTTTTTAAATTTTGTTTAAATATGAATAATAATTAAATATTATCAATTAAAGTCGATTCAACAAAAAAACCTCATTGTTTTAGTGAAAAATTTGTTTAATAAAAAAAGTGTTTTTTAAAGCCCGCACTCACAATATATTTTCCGTTACCGACTGTAGTTTATTTAAAAAGTAATAAATGTTAAATTTTATATTTTCTCTTTCTAAAAATAGAAATTCATATAATTCCTTTTTGTTTTTTACCAAAATAGTTTGTTAATACACAAAATGATTTTTATAAAAATTACAAGAAATTATTCAAATACACATACCCACAAAGCCAATAAAAATATATACATCTTCGTCTGTTGTCTTCTGTTTTGTAATTACATACAAATAAAAAAACTTTCAATTTGAAAAACAAACCACAAAAGTAGTTTTTTTCTAACTATTGGTTAGTAAAAATTGTATGGTTATTTTAAACGACTTTCAATTGTTTTTACTTTTGTCGATTATTAAACAATGATTAAAAATAAACAACAAAATGGGTTGAATGTAATGAAAAATCAGTAGTCCTCTTTTTGGTTGTATTTTAGATTGATTTAATGTGTATTTTAAGTTGTTTTTAACGAAATAATATTGTGAGTGCGATAGAGCTTTAAATTACAAAAAATTAGATTTAAATCGAAAAAAAATATTTTATTCGAAAAATCAATACATGGCAGTAACATACATGTGAAAATAATTCCTGACATATGGCCACCGCGGCAGTTCTTGATGAAGCGTATTCTGGACGTCCAATTTTGGGACATCTTCTCGCTGGCCGCATGTCACAAATAACACGAACAATGTTGACATCCAAAGTGTCAATTGTTGCTGGTTTATCGATATAAACCAATGACTTAATGTGGTCCCACAGGAAATATTCAAAAGGTGTTAAATTGTGCGACCTTGGAGGCCAATTGACAAGTTCATTTCTCCAAATGAACTTATCGCCAAATTTTGATTTCAATAAGTTGATGGGTGCGGTCGCCGTATAGCATGTAGTACCATTTTATTTAAGACCCATCTCGCCCGAATCAATGTCATCCATATTTTTAAAGAAAAAATCATTTATCATTTTTAAAGTAATAAGGTTCAATAAAACCACCAGTGTGTTAACCGCACCAAACGGTGCATTTTTCTTGATGTAATAGAGTCTGTAGGGTCTTTTAAGGATTGTTTTCCTTACATAAGCAACAATTTTAAAGACTATTTTTTAAAGTAAATCGTAAAAAACAAAGTATTTAAATAATAATAATAATAGGATGTAATCTACCGATATGCGTTTAAAGAATATGAATACGATAATTAGTTTTTAAATTACACTTAAAGAAATAAACATGGCATTTCTTTATCTCATTTATGTTGCCGTAACTGCAGTCTTCTTTTTTAACTAAAAAATATGATTACTGTTATCAATTAAAAAGACCAAATTACGTACAGAGCACTAAAACGTATGATTATTATATTTAGTCAACAAATATTACTCATACGTCACGTATTATTCTAATTAATGTCTATTAAATAATAGAGTTAATTAAATCCAACTATATCCAACGAATGTTTGTTTCTGATATCAATAAAATATGCCAAAACATGGATCAAAAACTTCAATTATTCCAACATAAATAATAAAATATAAAATTTAAACCCATTTTATTGTTTATTTTCAATCATTGTTTAATAGTCGTCAAAAGTAAAAACAATAGAAAGTCCATCCAACTTTTATTGACAAAAAGTTAAAAAAAATCTACTTTTGTGGTTTGTTTTTCAAGTTGAAAGTTTTTTTTATTTGTATGTAATTACAAAACAGAACACAACACATGCAGATGTATATATTTTTATTGGTTTTGTGTGTTTGTATATTTAAATAATTTCTTGTAATTTTTATTGAAATAATTTTTGTATATATACAAACTATTTTGGTAAAAAAGCAAAAAGGAATTATATGAATTTCTATTTTTTGAAGCAGAAAACATAAAATTTTACATTTAACTGAAAATATCAACTGCTACTGAATGTCTGTAAATTTGTAGAGTTTGTTTTTTAAATTTCTGATTCAAATAGTTAAAAAATATATTTCTATGAATTTCAATTGATTCTTAATTAAAAAACAAACGTTACGTATTACTTTTTAAATAAACTACAGTCGGTAACGAAAAATATATTGTGAGTGTATTTAATTAAACATATAATTACAAATTATATCTTAATACCCTAACCGAGCACTAGCAACGAAGGCTATCGGCTTGTTGTAGCGAAAACAGACCAGAGCCTCTGGTGGGAATCGAACCCACAACCCCCGCACTGATAAGCTAGCACGCTACCAACTAGTCTACCGCGGCGCTCGAACGTAAATGTAATTACGCTCGAAATCTTTATAAATTTGTATGGACTACATCATTATATTGCTTAGCCTTCTTCTGAAACTTTTTTTTATCCCCTGATCCAGAAAATATTTTTCATAAGTCAATATTGTGGTATTAAAGATTTGAATTGCAAATTAAATTACATCGTATTTGAGTATAATTATCTCGGAAAATGTACAATGTACACTCAATTAACCGGCAGATCCGCTCTTTAAATTCATTTCATTCTTTTTGTTCAGGGAATATTCATTTCTCTGGTACCCAATTTTTTTGAACAACATTTAAACAATGCGATATTTAACGGGAACGACTGTTATTTTTCTGATAGTTTTTTTTTTAAATAAGTTAGTGACGAGATGTACACTATGTATAGTTTGTTACATATGTCCAAGTGAACAATAGAATGAGATTATAAAAGCGGTTGAACTTGAAGAGCAGTCGCCTAAACGAACTACAGATTTGCCTTTTTTGGGTTTGTCCTTAAAGCTGTAAATATATCGCGGGTCCAAACTTGCAAATCTCTTCAGTAGAAGTAAAAGCAGTTAAAGACTCTTAAATAAATTTTTTACTTACTTAGGAGACCAAAATACAATTAAAAAGTTTAAGTAGAAGTCTGTACAAAAATCTTTCAGTGGTGTAATTAAAAAATAATTATAACAATGCAAAAAATTTAATAAATAATTTTTTTTAGGTATGATGACTTCTGAAGTAGTTTATCATAACTATTGTATTTCAGCCATAATTCCAATAAATATGCTTATAATACACATTGGTAATATGGCTTTTGTGTAATCGGTCATATTCCCTATTTCCATTTTCGTAATTATGAGCAAACGTTTTTCGGACAAAATTTCAAATCCGGATAATGGGATAAGGCCTACTATGGTAGTTTCTGTGAGATAGATGCTTGGATGAATGTGTGAATCCGTCGGCACTTGATCAGGCTGATGGGGTCGTGAACGACAAGTTGGTTGATGAATATCCTGTTTCCTCTGATGAAACTATATAGTCTGACAGCCTTGATGGATTGTAAGATATTTCGGACCATACGTTTTGGTTTTGGTAAGCGGACGTTCAATGTACTTATAGGAGTGCTACAGGGCCACTTTCAATAAAATCCTGTACGAATTGCAGTAACGCTGTCGAGACTAGGAAAAGAAGACAGTGTGACATCTAAACTGCAAGTGTGCTGGATTTAGGAATGTTGGCTCAAAAATCTGACCAGTTTGAGGCATGTGTCGCTGTCCGGTCCCGCGGGCCTTTTAAAAATATCTGGATATCTAAATGGTTTAAGTTTTTTTCTGATCGTGGTTTTGCCCTTGTTGAGGAGGGGGCGGCTGAGGAAATCGCATTTCACCTTTTTATCCTCCAGGTGAACCCACATCTAATTTTATATTTTTAGATCCTACAATTGTAATTAAATTCTATAATGATTTTTTAATTTTCTATGAGAAAAATGGTTTTTTAAAATTTTTCTTAATGTATAACTAACATTAAAATTGTCATATTCTTGATCTGCACTCGAAGTTCAAATAGAAATTATGTTTGGTTATTATGATGTACTGCGTAATTTAATGAAAGGCATATTATTATTTTCAAAGATGCAGCCAGTTTTTTGGATTTGAAATAAATTTTAAATGAAATGTACTTCTAGGAACGATCCTCTAACGTTTTAATACATTTAAAAGAAATACGATCTGTTAAACTCTTTAAAATAAGCTTCTGTCTCTGATATGACTTCTTCATTTGTGGAAAATCTCTTTCCCTGGAGCCATCTTTTCTAGTTTAGGGCCAGATCTGGAGAATGAGGGGGTGAGGAAGCAATTCAAAATGTAAAGACTTCAATTTTTCTGAAGCCATAGCAGATGAATGCTCCGGTGTACTTTCATGATGGTACACAAATTTTTTTCTTATTTAATTTCTTAATTTCTTTATAGAAACTGTCCAATAACTGAACATAGTACTTGACAGTTATTGCATGTGCTTTCTCAAAGTAATCAATAAATATTATACCACCTGTATCCCAAAAAACAGTGGTCATCATCATTCTAGCCGATCGTTGAGTCTTTGACCTGCTTTCGCACGCTTGCAACCTCTGCGCAGACTGTATACTCGACTCCAGTTTATAATAATGAATCCACGTCTTATCTATTGTTATAATTCGACGTAAAAATTCTGTTGAATTTACTTCATACATCTCCAAAACATAATCTAAATCAAGAACATGTTTTAGGTTTTGTTCCAGCAATCTCACTCACTTTAATCTTTCGATCATTCAATACAACCTGATGTGCTTTTCTTACGTTTTCTTGGGTAACTGCCACATTTGGACAATTAGGACCATCTGCAACATTTGTGCTCTTACGAACACGTTTATATTGGGAATACCACCTTTTAAGCATTCAATATGACGGCGAAGATGTTTAGCAATCCATTCTTTTTTATTTTTCCCACCAAAAAACAATGTTTAATCAAAACATGAAATTCTTTGCAATCCATTTTTTTTATCAAACTTCGAAAGCAGAATCATTTTTATAACGGTAACTTTTCTTCTAATTAATGAAATGTCATGAAGTTTTGACACAATTTTTCTAACAGTTGGCCCTTCTTAAAATAATTGCAGTTGTCACCTCATATCTATGTGGAACCACGTTCTTACTTTTTACACCATGTAATATGTCATATATAGTTAAATGATCGCAAGCGTGCCATTTTTTGGACACAACAGTCTAAAACCAAATGTTTATATGTATAGTGACAGTAGCTACAATAACATTTTTGTTTTTGAAATATTAAAAAAACCTCAATATGGCAGAAGGAGTTTAAACACGTTAATCTGTTCTCATATATCATTTCTGTCACCCCTACACACATACAGTCATAACTTTCGTGTACCAAAATATTGTACAACTTTTACATTTATCCTACAATATCTGTAAGTATTGAAAATACAATATTTTTCATGCTGCTACTGCTAACTACCTTTTGCAATGGATATGTATGAGTGTAAAGTATACCTGGTTTCGATATAGTTTTTACCCAAACTGTTTTAATGGAGCACTTTTTTGATTTATTTTATACGGAATTCAATACTATAAATTCTCTTGCTGTTCCTTGTTGTTGTTTTATTTTGGCGGATATAGTACCATAGTTGCTTCATTCTCAGGCTGCCATCCAAAGAGACAGATGGTTTATTATACACTGTTTATACAATGTATAATTTTTTGGGGATAAAAATATTTGTTTTATTTTTCCTTTTACCATTTAATGTGTAATGAAAGAATGCAGAACATATCAAATTTGTTATTAAAAGATTTAAAAGGAACATTACCGAAGAGTTGTTTTTAATTAAAAGAAAAAACAAATTGTTAAGAAATTATTTTTAAGTTTGTATATTCACATATTTACTTTTAAAAAGGATATCTATATTAAATAGTATATTTATAACACTATCCTTATGCCTATTTCCCTATTCTTCTCCATACTCCCAATAAACAATCTACTTTAGATTCATTTAACAACATATTGTGCATTAATTAAACATTCTAAGTAATTGTCATTTTGTATAAACTCAAACAACCAACTCATTTGTCTGTGACAAAATGTCCATTAAAAACCAAACAGCAACAATAAAATATTGTGTATTTCTTTGGAAACTATTTGCAACATTATCTGCAACAATGCATAAAATGTGTCAGCAATGAAACATAGCGAGACATAACAACGTAATTGACGACAATTGTCAACACTTTGGCAGCAGTGCAAAAGTAATACCATCTACTTCATACTAACTGCATACATAATAATAACATACATTCAACCAAACGACCGACCAAGCTCCACCAATCAACTAAACAAACACATACAAAATGCAGTAGAATACAGAAAAACAGGATTAATATGCAACTACAAGTACAAATGAGCAACACAAAAGAATGACTGACACTTGACAATATGGCGACCACAAATAACTCACGTTTCAAATGGTCATATGGTTGATAATATTTTTTTTTTTTTTTTTGTTAAACAAAAAATACTTACAATATAAGGTGACCGTTAGGATTGCCATGAAACTTTAAGAAAATATAAGATTTTATGGATTTATTTACAGAATCGACACAAGGGGTAGTGAAAAATAAAACTTACAAGGGAATTCTTTAGAGTATTAAAAAAATCGCCTTTTTCAAAACACTGTTTATCAGTTTATCAGAAAAATCGTTTTTTTTTAACCGGTTTCGGTTTTTACAATATCGGTCAATTCGGTTCACCGGTTTTTCTGTTTTTTTTATTTTACATTAAAACGGCTGAAAAAAATCAAATAACGATATTAAAACTTAAACCCTTAAAGATTTGTAATATTTTAAAAAATAACCACCAGTTCGATAAAATTAACAACAAAATTCGTTATAAGTTATTCTTTAATTGTTTTCTACCGATACTTATAGTTAAAAAATCGTCAACTTAACTACAGAAATTTTTTGGGAGTTCAAGTTTATGATTTTTGTTGTTACTTTATAAAATTTCATAGCAAATAAATTTCTAATTGTCGGTATCTATTGTTAATAACAGAATAGCTTTTTCGGTATCATTAGTTAGCAAAATCGCCGTAAAAATTGCACTGTGACTAGTGTATACAATGTTCTATACTAATTAGCACCACACTGCGTATGAGTAATATGGCATTACTTATACGCAGTGGTGCGCTGGCCGATTATGGAATAAATGTAAGAATTTGAATTGGATATTTGAAGTAGACAAAATTGAATGAATATTTTCTCCTAACCGATAGGGAAACATGTAAACATATTTTATCTGTAAAAATATAATTACACATTGACCAATTTTTGATTAATTGAGTTATCATCTAAGCCATTAAAAGAAAGTTAAATTGCCTATAAAAAACTATATTGATATGACTGAAATTGCTATCATTTTTAAAACTCCATTAAATTATCTATCTAAATATACATAGAGGAGTCGTTCCTGACACTGGCTGACTTGCACCGTTGGAGCTAGGAACTTCAAATTTGGTGAGTAGGAAGGTTTCTTCTCCAACGTAAACTTTGGTTTAGTTGAGATCTTTGAAAAATCGCGCAAATAGGGTAAAAATTTGGAAGAGTCTGCCCTTTGACGGCCTGACCTAGTACTCCTAATTTCCGAACTCAAATCTCGGTAAAGGCAAGCACTAACCCTTGTGTTAATACCCGGGTACCGGTTACCCACCTAGATCTATTTACATGAAAAAAATGTATTAACAATTAAAATTTTTAAACAAGCTGCTGGATCGTCGTTATTTAACTTAAAAGAAAGCGAATTAATTATATGGTATATGGCTTCTAGTCAGCATTTTATAAATCCATAATTATCAATTTTTAGTTTGTTACCAGAGTATTGTTACAGCCAATAATGTTATATAATATAAAGTGGAAATCATGAAATAATAAAATATTTACTATAAAAATAATGGAAGCGAACATATCGATCGTTAGATCTTATTTATAAATCAAAAACTTCATTGTGACAACCATACCAACAGCAAATATAATATAGTAGCAGTGATCATGTTGGAACCATGTTTTTCTCTGCGTATGAGAACAGCCTAAAATCCAAAAGAATTAACACATCAATTGTTTGTTTTTTTAAATCAATTTATAAAAATATCCCGTTGCATTGAAGGAGACGAAAATCGAGTTTACATTAATTAGAATTTTTAAAGGCATGAAAACAAAAATTAAAAATTTGATTAATAGGTTATTTGATTAACCGAATTCGAAACCCTCTTTCTTTTTGCATCAGCTCTTCCCGATGATTCCATCTTTTGCAATATTATCGAAGAACAATGAATTGCAAAAGCTACGGTTCGCTGTAAAATAGTGTCCGGGATTGTAAAAACAGAAACAAAGGTTAGTATAAAAATACATAAATAACCTTGGCAACTCTAAAATAAATTTTATGGCGTGAAAGACACAAAAAAAAGCAATTACCGATTACTAACTTCATTGGTAGTTTTTGTGTATTTGGACTATAAAAAATTAAAGCAATTTCCTTAACTTACTTTTCTTAACATTGTCAAGTTGTTTGTTTTTGTTGCTTTTACTGCTGCTGCATACAATACTCTCCTATTTTAATGTCGTTTAACGCTTTGGTATTTTCTTCTTTGTTTTTTTTTCTTGTTGTCGTTAATATATACTGCTGTTACCAATTGCTGGTGATATTTTATTGTCATTCTAGTGGTTTGTCTTTTTGTGGTTACAATAGTCTCATTTTCTTTTGGTCTTTGGGTGTCATATACTTACAACAGCAACTAAATATCGACATGAATGACTGCTGCAATATAAGCGGCAGCAGCAGCAATTTAACGCCGTGTTACATTTAGTAACTTTGGCATGTATTTTTTTGCTTTTTTGCTTTTTTTTTTCTTTCAAGTTATTGTATTTAGCTGAATATAGATTTTCTTGTCTTGTTGTTATTAACAGTAACTACCTACCTACTCGTCCAGTTATGTTGTTAGTTTTTTTTTTTTTTTTTGTTGCACCACATTCATACATAATTATTGTTGTCATTTGTGTTCATTTTGTTGATTTTTTTGTTGTTGGCTTTGTCGTGTTGAGCTTTTAGCATGTCTGTAGCAAATTGTTGTCAGTTTATCTTTAAGCATGTTTAATATTAGGTGTTATTAACATTCTTTATGACCAACTAATTAGATTAAAGGCATTTATAAATATTAAGCTTATTTTTTATTTGTTATAAAGGCTTTATTTTAAAGGAGTGGAATAATAGATCAAGAGATTATAAGCAGGAAATTTGAAAGTTCAATCGATGATTTATAAATCATATTATATCATATCTCTTTTATGAAATTCTGTTCTAATTAATATTTGATCACATTCTTGAACCCTAACCCAGGTATTATTTGGAAATTTTAACGGTTACTCAGTAATGCGGTAAATATACTACACAAAATATGGGCACCTTTTTAAAGAAGGCGCTAATAAAAGAAAGTCATTAAGCTTTAATTTATCAAAGGTTTTAAAAAAAGATTCATTACTTTTTAATTAAATCTTTTTTAAAATTAATTTTTTTTTTAATTAAATAAAATTAGAAATATTTGGAGTATTTGGATCTTTTAAAAAAATATATATATAAAACCTGAGTAATATCCAAATTCAAGTTTTCGCGCTGAAATAAACCATAAATCCTACAAACTTTAGTCAGTTAGTTAGAAGGCAAAGAAAATATGATCACTTAAAGTTAAAGTTTTAATAGGCCTTACAGAAACAAATGTAAAATTGATGTCAAATTAAAGATTTGCAGTAAGAATTACCACAATTCCCAAAAACTAAATTTAAATTTCCAAAAATGCATTTTTACATTGTTTCCTGCCATGTATTTATTTAAGAGGCTATTAGAAGGGACTTAAACAATAAATGAAGTATACGTTGTAGTATCTTTAATTGCTTCTGCTACCTAATTGGAGACGTCCAATATAACTTTTTGATTTTTTTGCATATATTCAAATTTGCCAAGCAAGGTCGGATAGGCCATAAAAAAATTTCTTACTTTTTCGCGATCGTTAAAAAAGGTTCCGCACCAAATGCGATAAAGTTTGGAATTAGGTACACTCAGAAAATTATGTTTATGTTTGTAGTTTAATAAAAAAGTTTTCCGTTCCATGGAAAATACATTTATTTTTCAAAGAAATAAATATATTAACTTTTTTATACATTTATTTGAAATAATTTACTATCATTTACCGATTTTTTTCAGTTTCATTTATTTTTTTCATTTGTTTGAAATTTAATAAAAATTTACCCACAAAACGGAAACTTGTGGTTTATTTGTCCGTAACAGTTATTACAAAATTAAATTTTGTTTGCTGTCTATTTCAAAAAAAAAAAATATTCAAAAAATTTCAATTTGTTTTTTTATTTAAATTGGTTGTATATATATACAAAATTTTTCAATACAAATTACAAGAACTTTATAAACACACATACATACACTGTGGTGCAATATTATAGCCGCACCCAAATTTTCGGCATTTTTTATCTTTAACGGTGTATTTAAAAAAACTTAATAATATCAAATTGTCGGCAATAATAACGCTATAAATATTCAATATAGTTTTTTAAAATAAGTTAATTTTATTTACAGTTATAACACAAAGTTTGTTTTTTTCTTGGTGCAAAATTATAGCCGCACTTATAAATATTAATAGAAAATATTAAAAAAAATAAAAAGCAATGAATTATTTTAAAATTTTGTATACATTAGTAGTGTGTTGGGCCTCCCTTGTTAGAGATGAGCTCAAAAATTCGTTGTGGCATACTGTTGACTAGATTTAAACGAACTTCACTTGTGATGGATTCCCAAGCTTCAATTACCGCGGCTTTAAGATCCCCAATCGTGTCATATTGCTTGTTGCCACCATATATTTTGTGTACAATTATTCCCCAGATGTTTTCAATGGGGTTCTGATCAGGGGAACAGGCTGGCCATTGTAATTGAGGGATGTTGTGTGACTCTAACCACATGCGAGTATAGTTACTCTTGTGAACAGCTGCATTATCCTGCTGGAAAATCATATTTTTGTCACGATTTCGATCAAAAAATGGTTTTAGGTTTGTCTGGAGAAGAGTTGTGTACTCTGCCGAATTCGTTTTGGTACTTGGGAAAGCCAACTCTAGCATGTCATCGGCACAAAACGCTCCCCAAACCATCAATGATCCACCACCAAAATTTCTTTTGGAAAAATATAGCGGTTCCTTACGTAAATCTCTCCAATATGAATTGTACCCATCCGGACCGTCTAAGTTAAGCTTTTTTCCAGTCCGTATTCATGTTATTTTTTGCAAAATCCAAGCGTGCACTTTTGTGCCGTGGCAGTAATCGTGGTGCATTCTTCATTTTTTGGCGGCAGATAACTGAAGACTGCTTTAGCACACGATTTACAGTCCAACGGGACACATTTAAATCACATTCGTGTGCAATTTGTTTGGCATTTTTCGTGGAGTTGCTAGCGCTTCTGATAATCTTGCGTTTATTACGACCTGAAAGTTTGGGTTTTCGTCCAGCATTTTTTTTCTTTTGTCCGTAATTTGAAGGATTTTTTAAAAAATTGCGTACCACCTTTTCAGATCGCTTTATTCTCCGAGCAATTCCTCGAAAACTAACGCCTTCTTCTTGAAAAGCAGAAATTTTGCCTTTTTCAATATCGAACAAATAACAACCGCGTGGCATTTCGAAAATTATCAAATTATTTATTATTTGCAAATTAGCGAATAATAAATAATCAAAGCAAATAAGAATAAAAGAAAAAAAAAACTAAAACTGGCTTAACCGTTAGCTGAGTAAATTGTTTTTATAATCTGCGGCTATAATTATGCACCAACAAAAAAACTAAGAATTTGTTGTAACTGTTTTTTTATATACAAAAACAAATATTTGTTTGTTGTTTTTGTTATTATTTTTCAAGGTCTTTCAGATGTCATACACAGATTTCTGCAATTTTTTATGTAAATGCACAAAATTGGTAAAAAGTACATGCGGTTATAATTTTGCACCACAGTGTATACAAACACATTTATACAAAAAGTGTTTATAGCTTCATATGCATTGGTAGGTAAAATTTTGACATTTATTTTAACTAATTATATCATTTGTTTCCTACGGATGTGTCAGTTAATTAATGAACATTTAAAAATTAATAACAAGGGCATTCAATTTAAATGAAAATTAAGTAGACCGGTGTTTAAATGAAATATCATTTCTTTTAAATGATATTTTCAGTTATTTTAACTTACAAACTTTTTTAAGTGTAGGCATTGGAATGTATGTCTTTTTTATACAATTCATTCTTTTTCGCTTGTGATTTATCGAATTTTGTAAAACTAAAATGAAATTTTAAAAAAGTAAAATCGATGTTGAAAAAAATTCCAAAGTCTTGACCAAGAGTTTGATAAAATGTCAAGAAATGGAAGGCATTGAAATATCGTTGAAATACTTTAAACAAATGCCAAAACAAAAAGATGTAATTGAAAAAGCTTCTACCTGTCTTTAAGTTCATATGTATTCCATGGTATGATGTATGGTTTTCGGATCACTGCTTTCGTCCAGATAACTTTTTGTCTTACATAATTTAAGAAGGCTCAAGAATGTTTTTACGGCACTGGGTGCAGGAACCGTCCGCAGTTATTAGACAGCAGCGCAGCAACATATGTACAGAACGAGCTGTGAGAATTGTCCAAGATTTGTTTCCGCTATGAAAATCAACGCATAGCAGAAAATTAAAATTTATTTCTTATGTACTATTCCTTTATTAATATTGTTATGTTGTTTTAAAATTGTAAAAAAACAAAAATCGCATTCGGTCCGGAAGGTTATTGTTCCAACCTCACCTAAGATATTGTTTTTTATTATCAGTACAGTATTCCCCGTAGCGTAATGCCTGCTAAATTTTTTGTCAAGAAAAAGTTATATCTCTAGTGCACAGTTGTAGAAAATGGCCAAAACCGCATAACTTCTATATTTCTCTATGTAAATTTACAAAATTTGGTACGTAGGTTAAAAATGTAATTTCTGTACTAGAAATGGCACGATTACAAACCAAAAATTGCAATCACCCACCATGATTTTTTTCTACTCACGCTGTATAACGTGACTAATTTGAATTTTTGCACACACTCACAAGACAATCACGTTCACGAAATACTCACGCTTTAAATTTCAAAATATTTCGAAAAATTAAACAAAATTCCTATATATAGTGGCTAAGAATTTTATGGTAGTGCACTAGGCTAGAAGGCCAGGAGCTTAGGTCATTGGCACGATTAGAGTCATTTTGTATATTTTTAAAGTCCCTGTAATAGAGTTAATATGAATTTTTTTAGTTTTTGAAATGCATATAGACCAATATTTTACAATCGAAAAAATAGACACGGAAGGTGTATAAGAATCTAATTTTTTGTGGTCAAACTACTAAAAGGTTAAAAATCACAAAAGAAACCTTGATTCGCCCAAAGATGTATGTTAATTAAAAAAGTTTTTGAAAATTTTTTTAGTTTTGAAATCAAGTGAATTTTATTATATTTTTTATTATAATTTTTTAAATATTTTAACAGAAACGCGGCTAAAGCACCATTTGCTATTTCGATCTTTTATCAGAACGATAATAAGATTTCACTTTAAAAAGTTTTTTAGAAGCCTTATGAATTAAATCCCATTCACATTAAGTACAAATATATGTAATAATACGTCGTTTACTTCTCTTGGAACCAACATTATATGCCTCTTCAGGCCTTCGCCATTAAGTTTTCGACTTGTCTCAGCATCCTTTTTACAAATAATTTAAAAACATTATGTAATAAAAATTTTAGCCTTCCTTGCTTGTATAGTTGAAAAATGCAAATAAGAAATTTTAAAATTAATAAATTCAAATATCAATTTTGATGCATTATAAAAGTCTAACTACCAAATGCATTGGTATTAAAATTTATATTTTTGCATGGTTTGAAGTGTAGGCTCATATTTGGAACGAAATTTAAAAAAAAAAATTATTTTTTAGTTTTGGCCGTTGCATTAATTTTGTTTTACCTAAACGAGAACTTTTTTGGTTAGAAAACTAATATGCTTATAAAACAATTAGGTCCCGCTATTCGTAAAAACTGGACCTGGTTCGGCGCATATTTAGAATTTCACATATTCAAATGGCAATACTCGTATATCTCGGTAACTATAAAAGATAACCCTAATTGATATAGGCCTCTTCGCAGATAGCAAATATGTTAATTAAATAAAAATCGGATTAGAAACAAAAACAAATAATAATGCTAATTGGAGTGCACTTTAAAATGTTTATTCGACCTGAATAATCGATTAAAAATTGGCAAGAAAATCGTAGAAAAAACATAAACTAAAATACAATCAAATTATTTCCAAAACGACTGAATCAAATGTTATATGTAACATCTCCGAGAAAAGGGACCTAGTGTGTCAAAAAACGGGTTTGGACTTAAGAGTGGATTCTGGTACCTAAAACGGTGTAGAACAAGATGAAATGAGATAGATTTCTGATAAAAATTTATCTTTTCCTTTCTTACAGTTATTTTTACAATGTTCTTCGTATTAGTATACGCACATCAACCCTTAGCTGAAAGCGAACAGATATCTGAGAACGAACAGAGAAGGAACATTAGCAAAGGTATTGTCACACTAAAAGCGTAAAAAAAATACGTCACCACATAGGCATGACGTCACCAAAGTCGGCATCCAATCACACAGTGTTCACAGTGATAATGCGTTATGAAACTTTAAATGCGTTTTTCTCAAAACTTAATTTTCACACACTAGGTCCCTTTTCTCAGAGAAGGTAACATATAGGCTTTAGAAAATATGATAGACAATTTTTATTTTTGTTTCAATATCTTAAAAAAAAATTAATTTTATATAATATAAAATTATATTTTCATGCCCAAAAAATTTAAATAGGGCTTTCAAATTCCGTTTGCATGTATTTCGAGCTGACAAAAGATCTCATTAAAATGCGAAGTTTTAGAAAACCTAGATGCTCTAAGCAAAGCTTTAACAAAAAACCTATGAAAATATATTTTTTTCTCCTTAGCAATGAAACACGTGACTAGGTATATTCCTAACAAGCACTTTGACGTTACTTATGTTATAAAATAATAATATAAAATTGCTTTAAGTTTGAAAACTGTACATATTTGCTAAAATTCAAATTCGATTTCTAACAGTTTTTTGTTTGAAATGTTTTTAAATTATTATTTTTTATATAAAAATTCTTTAAAAATAAAAATTTAAATTACAAAAAAATAACAAAAATTTTTTTGTATTTACAAATTCGATTGTTGGTGAGTTTTTAAAAAAATTTTTATTTGTATTTACAAAAATATTCTATGAAAGTTGTTTAATATTACAAACAGAATTTTGTAATTTTTTTGTATGTATTTTTATTTAAAATTCTATGAAAAAATTTATAAAAACCAAAATATTACATGGAATTTTGTTTTTAATTTGATTTATCAACAAATTTTGATGAATTAGAATTAAGTTGTTAAGACAAAAATATTTAAGATTTCGCTTATTTGAATTCTTATTTTGTATTCTGGACAGTGCCATATAAAGAAAATAAAAACGCTCTGACATTTTCCTTTTCTGAAAACCCCAAGATTATAAGACATGATTCTTTAAAAAAAAATCTAATGAAGCTTTTCCTAAACAAACACTTCAGAAACCAATGCAACAGACTTAGCTTGATATTTCAGCAGAAAGCAGCTCTTTGAGTTATTATTGTTAATGATTATTGACGACTAATCGATTAATCGCCAATTTTTCCGATTAATCAACCCGTATAACCAATTAATCGATTTTATTCATTGTTTCAAATAATGGCGTAACCGTAATTGGAAGCACTAGTCCAACGTCATGCTCGTTATTTTGTCAGATATGCCTATTCTAAGTTTCCTTGCAATCGGACAACTAAGTAAGAAATAGCTGAATTATTTGCAAAAAGGCATCACAGTGCATAAATATATTTGGCCATTAAATATAAAAACTTTTTTCAAAATCTATCGATATGAGATATATTATTATCGCTACCCAAAAGCAACGACTATAAAACAATAGGATGCACAGACAATGACTATCTAACAATAGGACGTATATCCTATAAATGAAAAAATCAAAAGACATACAGAAAGCCACTAAACCAAAAAGTTAGTTTTAGAAACTCCAGTTGATTTGTATGACGTTGAATTTAGCAAGGACTATTAAACTTTCAGTATGTACAGAGTTAAAAATATCGATAAAATGATTTTAACTACGTACATCCTGCACATTATATTGTTAAATAGTCCTTGGTATAGAATCAAAATTATTGAGCAAATCATTCAGCCAACAAATCACTCAGCCGCCGAGCCCACTACAGACACCAAGAGTTTTGAAAATTGAAACGACTAAGTTTCATGTACCGATGATCGATGATTTTATCCTATTGTTTCATAGTCATTTCCAAAAGCACATATATTAATGCTTCACCGTTTCCACATTGCATTCTCTGTGCAGCCCATTTAGGACTAAACAAATTAATATTGGTGAAATTCTAATTGATTATCTATGTTCCACGTCAAATGCATTATAATGTTTCCATCTTTCGACTTCAATTAAAACTAAAGTAAATCAAATATAAGTGTCATTGTTCACATATGACAACGATTCAAGTGAGATACTGCATTCTCTTATCTCCTTAGTGACAATGAACTTATTGTAGACACAAATTTATTCTTTAAACTAAAAACTCTAACGATCCAGTATTACAAGTCGTTTACAATTCAAATCATCAAATTCCAATAAAAATTTTAAAATTGATCATCTCCCAAAACAAACATTCAGTATCAATACATTACTAAGAACTATTATAAATTATTGTAGTAAAAAATGGAGGTAACATGTAGCAGCTTGTATACTATGATGGTTAAAAACACTTCTATGTGCTACTGCTAAATGCTAACTATGGTCAGTAGTTATGTTTACATAAAATAACAATAATAGAAGTGTAGTAATCATAAGTGATGATGCCTGCTGACTACGCGTTAGCGCACGTTCCATAAGTAACATCTACCAGTACACAGCAAACCAAAAAGCCGCACCAAATGATACCAAGAATCTTTCACTTAAAAATAAAACATACTACAAAAATGGTAGGAAATACAAAAAAAAAAAAAAAAACAACTACTGACTACACAACTAACAAATACAGATAATAATTTCTTCGTGGAATTCATATGGTTGTCGACAACCATGGTTTTACATTATAATATCAAAAACTATACTGAACAACATGTTGATATGGTATTGTAGTAATAACAGCAACAGAAATAACAGCAACTTTATGCATACAACATAAGATGACAGTAAGAAGAAAAAAAAAACACAAAACAGAGAAAAATCCAATGATGACGACAACTTGTACAGAATACGTGTACCTTTTTTTTACGCTGTGGCTCTCCTCCTCCTTTTGACTAATGTATGCGCATACTTGACAGTGTCATATTGTAAATGTGAAACGTGATGCCACTTTAGGTGAAAAGCTGCTATTACCTTTTTTCCACAATATTTTTTTTATGCCTGTTGCATTTGTTTTCTTATATAAGATGATGGTTGGTTAGTAAGTCCTCTTGGCTTTAGCATCGATAGTTGGTATTTTAGTGATGTTTGCCTTTAATAGTATGTTTAAACAAATCTTGTAGACCTTATCATTAGGCATACTTTTTAAGTAATGCTACTTCGTTTTTTTTTTCTTCTGTAGTTTGTTGGTGTTGTTGCCAAAAGCTACAACATGTAGCACATGCTTTGGTAGTCAAAGGTGCCTTTTTAACATACAAAAGGAGAGATGTAAAAAAGCAATTCTCAACTAAATATTAGAATTCAGCATTCTCATCAAGCATGGAATTAGTGATGATGATAAAACAATTTTTAAAATTTTAATACCCTACATGACACCTTAAATTTTTATATTTAAGAAGGGTTACATGCAGATATAAGATCTTAATATACAAAGACAACTACATCAATTAGGTGAACTTATTTCTGCCGATACTCCTTATTATAATTTAGAAAACTCATGGCACTCTCCACAGTGTTTAAATTCAATAATAATAATTTTCGCTTGTTTGTAGGGAGCTTTTGGCATCCGTATATTTACAATAACAAACCAAATTTTTACATGTATTTCGAACCGGCAAAAGATCTCTTGAGAATCCAAAGTTTTCATCAAAAAATGTAGACGAATATAATCCTCGATAAATATAACCAGAGAGCTTAACAAATGGAATCAGATCATAAGTATGCTTTTTTTGAATGGTGTGATCCTGCACTCTGAACAGAGATTCTTTCAGGCTACCGAATTTGTTACTAATCCAATAGTCCGGTTGCACCCGCCAAGTTTTTTGGTTATGATTACAGAATATTAATCGAGATGTCTTAGAGCCTGAGGTTTGCTAGTGAATGAGTTCTATTTTTCGATTAGTTTTTGGAATCTACGAATAAGAAATAAATATCAAACCTAGTTAAACAAAAACCTTAAAATTAAATTGAGAATAAACAACAAATTTATTTGTAAGTTTGGTACCAATCTTTTAAGTAATCATTTAAAAAACTCTCTAGGAATTCATTGATGGTTTTTTACCTACAAATAATATTTCCTTTATCTATTTTCTTTAAAACATGCTACCAATTTTTTATATGCCTTTTGGAAACCTTTAAGGTATTTATAGATGCATCCTCTACTTTTATATTTTCTTCATCTCATATATGAGGCTTTCCATACCAGCTATCTAACTAAAACCCAATACATCGTATCAATATCAAATTCACAGTATTTAAAACTTTTAATAACTTTTAATAACTTTTTCAAAAAGTGGACGAAGTAGGCGTGGTTAAATATTGACAAGTTTTGTGTTCCATTTTGATATGCAATTTATAACTAGACTGGTAATATCGTATTATATTAAAAGGAAAATTTAATTCTTTTTTCTAAGAATATTCGTCTTAGATAGTTTGATCTTTTTGTACAGTATGTTTAATATTCAAGTTTTAAACTTTTTAACGTAAAAGGT
Organism: Eustalomyia histrio; assembly: GCA_949748255.1. Classification (NCBI taxonomy): domain Eukaryota; kingdom Metazoa; phylum Arthropoda; class Insecta; order Diptera; family Anthomyiidae; genus Eustalomyia; species Eustalomyia histrio. Next base: position 120,870,934 of record OX456526.1, read on the forward strand.
TTGCACATGACATTAAAAGCAGCACATTTTTTTTAATCACATTTTCAACGCGCTTTAATTGGATACACCAAAAAGTAACTCTTAAGTGGATAAGCCCATACCCCAGAGACATAATATTTGTAATATCCAGACATATTACAAGATATATTTTTTTGCGCTCGCCGTGGGATTTTCCAAAAATTTTTTACTCAGCAGCTGTTAACGCTGAAAATGGAATCTTAACGTTTACTTTCAAGTTGCTATCCTTGCACCTTGCCTATTTATCCCTCTTTTTTCCACCTTCATACTGAATATTCCAAAAATTACCTTCCAAACTCCCTGGAAAATATATTTTAACTTCCAAAAGGGGTTTTGGAACACACCTTTTTACTACTAAATCCCATTTTTCCTCATTTTTATTAGAGATTCCAAAAAGTATCTCTTTAGTTACTTACTCCAGTGAACACATATTTTATATTCCAAATTTCTAGCAAAAAAAGTTTACCTGTCCCCATTATGCAACTTCCCATAAAATTTCTTTAAAAATCCCATCCATGCCTACGCCAGAGTATGAATCTAAATGCAAAATAGCAACTTCAAAACTGCAGCAGCTTGGACTGAGGAACTAATAAGGCACTTTTTTCCTATTTTGAGAGGACTAAATTATTAATGATTTAACTAACAATGCATTCATATTAAATGCAATGAAATTATCTTCATTAATATATTTTTAAACTAATGATAATATATTAAAGATTTGATAGCATTTATAAAATACAATCGTTAAAAATTTCCTTTCCATTAATAATGCAGCAATTAATAAAACTAATTACATATAAGTTTCCGAAAAATTTAAAAATGTAGAAAATTCTCTGAAATAGCAAAAATATATTCAAATCAATAACTATCACTAAGATCCAGACTTGCCACATTCCATTTCCTTTCCTGTGTTTAAAGTTTCAATTACACTCGTTCCCCGTTCCATTCCATTTCGTTTACCTTGTCTGTGGTTTCGATTCCCCTAAGTCCTAGTTCCATTTCATTTCGTTCCCCTTTGGTTTCAATTCGCCTCATTCTGAGTTCCATTCCATTTCGTTTCCCTGGTTTAATGTTTCAATTCAACTCGTTCCCCTATGAATTTTATTTTGTTTCCTTATATAGTGCTTCAATTCCACTCGCAGAAGTTTCACTTCATTTCGGTGCCCTTGTTTAATATTAAAAGTCCCATATTCTTTCCCATATTCTTTTAATCCCCTTTCTCTTGTGTGTTAATCCAATTCCATTTGTTTCCTGTCCCATTCCCAATTTTAGTGTTTCTATTTCACTAGTTTTTCATATATCAGGTTTCTGTACAAAACGGCCGATAACAACGACACTTTTTCCCATATGCAGCTCTATTTTACCACGCTCATGTCGAAAATGTCTAGCAGCACTTTATAAGTAAATTAGCTTATATTCCAGAGAACACATATTTCCAATATCATGTTGCCATTAAGTATGAGATATTTAAATTTCTGATCTCCATTTTTTCTACGTTCCTAGCGAAAATTCCACAAAATAGTTTATCAGGGAATTACCTTACACTCTAAGGAGTAGGGTTAGCTCATTGGACTGTTACACAGAAAGTAGTGGGTTCGATCTCTAGAGCCGGCAACATCAATTTAGGAAAGTAATATGTATGAGTTTTCTATATCTCATACATATCACCACGTCCTACGTTGGTACTCCCACAGCACTTAACTACACCACACGCAAGTAAAATAACATAACAGGGCTATGAACTAAAGAGCTTCAACAATTCCACAAGCAAGAATCATCATCTCGCGCAATTACGGTGTAATTAAAGTTTCTAGTAAAGTAAAGTTTCTAGCCGTCAAGGGGGAGAGTTCCCCCTTTGACCTTTCTTGTAGGGATTTCCAATTAGTTAGTAATTTAGCCCATACTCTAGGAAATTTCAGTTTTCTAGCCAAATGGGCTCGGTCGGCCATCAAGGGGGAGAATCTTTCACATATTACCCCTATCCGCGTGATTTATCAAAAATCCTTCTTAACGGATGTTTACGTCGGAGAAAAAATCTACATACACACCAATTTACAATTTCCTATCTCCAACGGTTTGGTATGGGCGATGATGAGTGAGGCAGCCAGTGGCATGGAGTTTTGAAAATGACAGAAATTTTGGTCACATCAATATAGTTTTTCACAAGCAATTTAATTTTTTGCTTTTTTTTTTTTAATTCACCAAAGAATCTGCCAAAATAGTCTTTATTTTTATAATAAAAACGTTTAGATGTTAACTCAATCCAAAAATCGGCAAATATGTCATTATATTTTAGGAGATAAAATAAGTTTAGATGTTTTTCGTCTCGGTTAGGCGAAAATATTCCTAGAATATTGTCTACCTTAAATATTCAATTCAAATTCTAACATTAATTCTACCCAAATCGGGCAGAACATCACTGCGTATAAGTAATGACATATTACTCATACGCAGTGTGGCGCTAATTAATTTGAGTATTTGAGATACACAATATTAAACAAATATTTTTTTTCAAAATCAAGAAGAGTAACATGTAGAAACGTGCACAAATACAATGAAACAAATAAAATAAAATTAAATAAAGTTGGTCCGATTTTTATATGAATTGAATTACTTGTTACACTAAAAATTTTAAACTAGTTTTGAAAATATATTTTTTTCCAAATTGCCCACGAAAAACTCTGTTACAAAGGCAACTTTTGAACATTTTTCAGATTGAATTATATTTAATAATATACTAAAAACAAACGCTAACTTAATTTAACCACGCCTGTCCCGGCCACTTTTTGGAAAAATTTAAAAAGGTTTTTCATACTTCATAGTAGTACACTCACTAAAAAAAAAGTTTGTAATGGCTAATGAAAATTTGCTGTTATTACGGTAAATTTTGCTATTTTACACCCAGAGGTATTTTTTGCTAATTTTAGCAACACACTTCTGCTGATGTGTAGTACAATGAAATTGGTAGTAAAAATTAGTAGCTGCTACTAAATTTTAGTAAACTTTTTGTAAAGTGGAATTTAAAATCGGTTTGCCAAAATCACCAAAAAAAATTAATACTTTTAATACGAGTACAATGAAATTAGTATAAAAAATTAGTAAACGCTAATTATTTTTAGTAAATTGCTATAAACTAATATTTTAAATAGATCTTGTAAAATCTACAATTTTAGCTACACGGACATGGGGGTTGGGTCATAATGACCCGCTTAATAAACTCGAGGTTTTTTGCTATATTTATGAAAAAATATATACAATTTAGATTGAATCTAACCTTATTAAGGAAATAAAACATGACTTTTTTAAAAAATAACTAATTTATTTTTATTTTTGAACAAAAAACATATTAAACATATTAAAAAAGTTAACAAAGGAGGCTTCGTCTAGCTTATATATATTAAACACTTATTTTTTTATCAGTCTTTAAATTAAATTGACATTTTGCTTTGAATAAAGTGAGACATTACAAGCCTAAATATTTCTACTCCTGTGCCATCAGCAGCCCACAGATCGTCTGTATTCAGCCTTCCAGAGCGGTAGAGACCAGCCATATACAGAAGCCCTATAAAAGCTTTTAGTTTATTCATTTCGCATTCTTTTATATGAGTGTACTTAGATAAATTAGTACACGAGAATAGTATACGAGAATGTTTTGCAACACATCATTAGTAAAAAACAAGCTCCAACATTCGATTTCAGATTTAGCAGAGCTAGCTTCTGGTACAACACCTGGCAATTGTCTAGTTATATTTTCAACTCTAGTACGAACATTTGTACGAAAATGGTTTTTAACCCAAACTGTACCGTCTTTATCGAAGAATTTTCTATTTGTGATGAAGCATTCCCCTGAAGTGGCGGCAAGTGAAATGTTGATAGATGGAATCTTATATCAGAGAGCGGCATATTGTCTTCACTATCAGATACATCCTGCTCAGTGTCACTCGTCATACTACGCTCACTGACGTTATCGCCCTCTTCCATTGACTTTGGATCAGACAATGCGACATCCGAGTAAGATTCTTTGAGAATTGACAAAATACGCTGCAGTTGTTTTTTTTCTTTGTCCATCTTTATTTTAACTACCATCTATATAGAAAAAACTAAATTACCTTATTGCACAAAAAATATTAATATACTGTTATATTGAACAATAATGTAAAGTTTTCCAACTTAAAATAGTATTTGATATGCAAGATACATAAAATACAAATGGCGCAAAATAGCTATATTGACTGCGGGGATGGGTCATATTTACCTTTTTTAACTTTAAGCACGTGTTACTCGAAGTACAATGACCATGCGACTGATTTGAAATTTATAACATTCAGAGAGATTTAATGTCTCCAGCTACTGAGAAGAGCGTAGAGATGAGAAGTAAATTTTTAAAACCACGATTAATTCGAAAAGTGACGAGTAATTTTGACCCGACCCCCCCGGCGCTGGGTTAAAAATATTTTTCGGAAATTTTTAGGATTTTAATGTTAAATTTTAATGGTTTTAATATATGATTTTTAGAACTAAAAAGTTTTTAGTGCTATTTTAAGTGGATGCCCTATTTTTGGGCATGAGTCGGTTGTTAAAAGTATATTCATTCCCGATCCCTTTTTTCAACATATGTAACATTTTAATGCAATTTAAATTTGTATGTATGTTTTAACTATTAGAAATAACATTTCATTCAATATTCACTTCTTTTTAAATTAGTAATTTTTTTTTTAATTTTAGCAAATCGGTTTTCGAAAATTTGTAAAATGATTTCTGAATTTAGCAACAAAAATTTGTAAATATTCTGTAAAAATTCTGTAATTTGCAAAATGTAAGTAGCAAAAAAATTTACTAAGTAAAATTTTTGTTACTAAAAATCAGTACAAATCAAGTAAAGTGGGATTAAAAACCGGTTACAAATTTTTCTAATAACTTTTGAGTGTATAATAAATACTGTACGTATGACATTGATATAGTAGACTTTTTTCATAAAGGAGACATTTGGTATGGAAAGTCACATATATTTGTTTGCAATATTATTACGTATTACTGCAGCTACGTTATGTTCGAAGTTTTTGACTTCGTCGTTTGTGTCCTTATGTCCATGTTGGCTTGTTGTTATTTTAAGTGTATATTATATTTAAATAGTAAAACTCTTTTAGCTTGTTGTCATCGTGCGGACATTAGTTTGCAGATACCATCAACAGCTTTAGGCGTCAGTTTTGATTAATGCATGTATATTTTTCATTAATGCCACCGTATGTAAGGTAAGATACATAATTTGATGTTGTCATTTTGGCATTGTTGTGGAAATTTTAATTTATTTTTTTAAGTGTTAATTTTTTATGCAATGGGTCAGAGGTTTAATTCCTGACTTCATACATTGTATATTTTGAGGATGTGCAATACACTTGATTCCAAAATGTTATAGTCGAACATATGTTTTTATTGCTTTAAATTTTATTTGTAAGCGTTCTCAAACGAATATCTTCACTTCTGAAAAAGTGCTGTATTTATTAATTTTTAAATAAAAATTAACATTATATGACCAGAAAATGATCGAGTGTCGCATACCAGAAGACAACTTACTCCCAAAATATAACACACAATATCACGGGGATCTAGCAGGTTTACAAAGCCATTTCACACAAAATAGTGAAGATCAAATACTTTTTGTTATTATTATTTCTATTGTGATCAAGTGTATAGGAAGTGTTATTTTTCCATAAGCAATTACAAGCGGGAATATAATTAAAAAATTATATTAGTAAGTAAATTTTTCAAATGTGTTTCTAGATTTTACTAATTTTAAAGATTGTCTTTAAAAACAGTTTCAAAAATTTTTAGTATTTTACATTAATTAATTTATAGAGCTAATTTTTAAAATTATTTTTCACTTATTTGTAAGAACCCTTTTTCTTAATTAATTCTTAAAATACAATATAACAATATAAAATGGATGTTATTCTTTACAAAGAAGTTATTTTAAACAACTTCCAAAATATTAACCCCTACTTATGGAGTCATAAGAATAAATTTTTTTGTAAGAATTCCTTTAAAAAGCATATAAATTTTTTTAGTTTTAATAGTTATTAATAACAATTTATAATTATAGTCAAAAAACAAATTATTTAGTTGGTCCATAAATGGTCCAACTAAATAATTTTACATATCAGTGATATCCACTTTGTCCTGGTCGGAATAATAATTTTTGGCATGTTCAAAATCACATTTTTAACTTTAAAACAAAGACAGTCCTTATATTTATTTTCTTGTCCCTATATTTAAAAACTTCCGTAAACAAATGAAAAAGTCCATCTCAATGTCACGCCAATGTTAAAATCATTAATGATTCACCGAAATTTTCTCAACTTCGGGTTCAGTAGATCCCAGCAAAATAAAATGGATGTTATTCTTTACGAATCTCTTTTTCAGAACATCCAAAGAAGTTAATAGTGCAAATTTTTCGATTTGTAAGAAGTCATTTTAAACAACTTCCAAAATGTTGATATTAACCCCTACTAGTAAAAAAAAAACAGTTATTTAGTTGGTACATAAATGGTTAATTCCTGCAGTCATTAAATGCCTTATTGGAAACATATTTTGCATACCAGTGTTATTCACTTGTCCTGATCGGAATAATAATTCTTGGCGTGTTCAAAATCACATTTTTAACTTAAAAAAAGCAACTCCCTATATTTATTTTGTAGCCCCTATATTTAACAACTTCCGTAAACTAATGAAAAAGTCCGTCTGCTCATCGATTTTTCATAGCATTGAAACGAACAACTTCCTCCCAATGACACGCCAATGTAAAAATCATTAATGATTCTCCGAAGTTTTCAGAAGATGTAGTGTTAATTTACTTCTTCCTCAGCTCTTATTTTGCTGGGATGTAGTGTTTAACTACTTCTTTCTCAGCTCTTATTTTGTTGGGTATCTTGTCCCTCTTATTTTACGATAGATTTCACTCCTGGCGAATTTTCATAGCCGCAGAGGTGTTAATACCAATTTAAGGTTTAGCGATTATCTTTGGAAATGTTTTGGAGATAACACCTATTTTCTGTCATAATTTCCAGAAGAGCACGGACATAAAGAGCATAATGAGGGTCATAATCCCCGTAATATTTTCGAATTCCCTATTGTGTTCACCGACTACTCTGTCAAATAAATTTTTAGCGAAGGTCTTTTCATGGCTATAATAAAGTCCTATTGTTTAACATACAATTTTCCATTGACAATATACTATGGAACACTTAAAAAAGTTTGTAAGTTAAAATAACTGAAAATACCATTTAAAAGAAATGATATTTCATTTGAAAACCGGTCAACTTAATTTTCATTTAAATTAAATGCCTTTTGTTATTTATTTTTAAATGTTGATTAATCAACTGATATATCCGTAAGAAACAAATGATATATTCAGTTAAAATAAATGTCAAAATTTTACCTACCAATCCTTAAAAAAATAAATGTTATTTTCATTTATTTGAAATTGTATCCCTTTTTGTATTTATTGATTTTTTTTAATATTCACGTAAAATACAAAATGTATCTATGCATATGAAGCTATAAAAACTTTTTGTATGAATGGGTTTGTATATGTATGTGTGTTTATGAAGTTCTTGTAATTTGTATTGAAACATTTTGTATATATACAACCAATTTAAATAAAAAAACAAATTGAAATTTTTTGAATATTTTTTTTTGAAACAGACAGCAAACAAAATTTAAATTTGTAGTAACTGTTACGGACACATATAAACCACAAGTTTTCGTTTTGTGGGTAATTTTAATTTACAAACTTTTTTAAGTGTACAAATATTTATAGTTTATTAAAATTTTAAATTTTAATTAAAAAAAAATCAACAATGGACCATCCGAAGACGCTTGTATTTTATATGGAAGAAAAGCCTGATTTTGCCAGAAGGACTCTGGTGTTCGGAGCAAACAAATTTTCCGCAGATGAGGAAAATTTGACCAGAAAACTAAACTCCGTTTCACCCCCTATTACGCTGTTGCTGAGTGGAAAAGGTATGTGTGTGTTGTTTGTGGCTTACGTTTGCCCAAGAAACTCATATTAACATTTTTTATTTTACATCTTTTATTTTACAAGGACTTTAGCAGTGACCGCACCGAACAGACAACAGGCAACAGAAAAGCTCTTCAAACAACAATTTCACCCACAACCAATCGATAACAAAAATTTTCTTAAATAAACAGACTTTCTAAATAAAAATTGATTTGTTTATTGTTATTTTTTTTATTTCATTTGTCATATACAGCTGATCACTGTTAAACAGGGTTGTTTTTGTCTTTAAGCAGTTTAGTAGTATTTTTGCTACTTTTAAAGAAAATTTTAACAAATGCTCAAAATATATGATCTGGCATCTCTGTGATTTGTAAATGCGTAAGAAACAAAAATTGACACACGTAAGTCAAGTCGATCGAAGCCTTTCGAAATAGAGAAACCCAAATTGACTCGAATTCGAGTGACTTGCTATCGTTCGACTAGTTTTTCGTTCGAGATCGAGGAACAGGCTATAAATGAAAAATTATAGGATATGCCCTAAAATATAAATATTCACAGACTTGACCAAAATATGTTTTTTTTTAATTTTTACTTTGAACAGCTCCGACCGCCTATCACGGTCAGATGATTTTAAACTCGAAATATTCTTTCAGGAACATTTTCAAAAAAAAAAAATAAGATAGAAGTTTAAGAATCTTTTTTAAATCGTTATCAAATTTTCTTAAAAGAGTTTTTATGAAATTTAATTTTTGGACGAATACGGATACGGATTTTTCACAACTGCTTACATAAATGTTAAAAATAAGTAGTTAGCAAAATAAATAGTTATATGAATGCTGATAAGCAGTTTAAAAATAAGTAGTTAGAGTTTGTAAATTATAAGGCTTACTCATATACTTTTGTGTAGTTAAAAATAAGTAGTTACTAATTACACACTATTTTTGCAATTAAATAAGTATTTGAAAAAGAACTAAAAAGTAGATCGTCTAAGAAAATTATAAGCAGTAACAAATTCTAGTTTCATTTTAGAACCACTTATCTGCTAATGATAAATCTTTCATTAGCAGATACCAAATAATCGAAATATAAAAATATGATTTTGAAATAGTGCAGAAAAATTATTTGAAAAAACATAACGAGTCCAACAATACTGAGGTTAAAGTTAGCTTCGGTTCACCCTGGCTAGATACTTCCTCTTTGGACCCAACAAGAGGATATCGAAGCCAATAGGCAAGTTGCCAACTGTATTCCAAGCTGAACTGCAAGCTATACTCACATGCGCTAGACTGAATATTTATAAGGGTCTAAAGGTGGCATATATATTGATCTTCTCTGATAGCTGAGCGGCACTCCAGGCTTTGTCGTCGTTGACATTCACTTCAGTTATTAGCGAAAAACAATCTATGGGATCCACTCCCATTTATTTTTGTAATTTTGTACAGTTCCATTTTGTGAGTCAAACACTGAAAAAATTTAAAATCCATTTCATTTTGTAAACAAATCAACATTTTTATTGACTTGATCTACGATATCAATATCACTGCTACAAGTCATCATATCAATTATTGACCGGAAATTGTTGTCATTCATCAATCTTCACATACTCATGCATTCAAAAGAGCAATTTAAAAAAAAATTGTCATAAAATATGTTTCTTTGTAAACAAGAAAAATATTCACGAAACAATGCAATTTAAAATTTTTTAAAATACAATAAAAGATGTGTTGGTGACTCTCCAAAAAAATAAAACAAATAAAAAATACTGTCAACACAAAGGTATGTCTAAGTATTGTTTGACATACAACTTGTTACCTTTTGATGTTTCACGACAACGACGAAAGAAATGAGAGGGACCATTACAAAAAAATCAAAATGAAAATTGAAAAAAAAAATGAAACAGTTCAAAAATTGTTGTTATGCATTTTTTTACGGATTTTTAGGTTCTCAACATAGTGAAAGAAATATAAGGAAAACAGAACCAAAAATATCATAAACATTGTTAAGAGTGCAATGAAACAATTTAAACAACTTGCCTGAATGTAAAACCAAAATGAACGACAGTTGCATGTCAAACCATTAAATGTCAGCAGCATCATTGTCATTGTCATTCTCAGCAGCATCATCATCAACATGAGTACAACTCTTGTCATTATTGAATATTTGGAAAACTGTCAGTATGGTATTATAATTTTCTTTTTTTTTTCAGTTCTTACGATTTATGTGCTATCATGTTGCACATTTATCTTTGGCAACCATTTTTGTTGCAAATTGTTAAAGTTTTATAAAAAAAAAAAAAAATAACATCACAAGCCTACTACTGGAACTATACACTCAGACATTACACCAATGTTAAAGTATTATATGCCGCTTATACAAAGAGCATAATGAGATGATATTTTTTTTGTCTGATTTACAAAATAATACTTCTTTCTCTTGATTATCCATCCAATCTATTCAACCATCTTTCCATATATTTATCCATATATACGATACATCCAACCAATCCATCTATCCCTTCATGAGTTTGGTATATTTGTAAGTTTAAAACCCCTACAAACATAATAAACGACCGCTCAATTTACATACAATGACCATCATCATCAACATCAACATGAATGTCATGTGTCTTTTTTGATGACTAAAGGCAACTACTAGTACCAATATTCGTATACATAAATCTTCCTCTTCTCCATCAGCTTCGTCATCATGCAAGAATTTTTTTTTTAGCAGCAGTAGTAGCTACTGGATCTACGCATAATGCGAATAAGTAGTTGGACACTTGATCTTTTGACGTTTTGAATGTTTTGTTTACTGTTTGCGTAAACAACCTATACATAGTTGTAGCTGCAGGTCTTGAAAAGAGTTGGCTCATCCTAAATTTATGTCAGTAAAAAAAATTAAATGTCTTGTTTTCTACAAATGTATAACAAATACTCTGAAAGTTAGGATAAATTATTAATATTACTATGTTCAAGAATTTTAATTCTTAGCGGAAAGCGATAAGCCACTGCCCGAAGTCGATCGGATATCTAAGATGTTGCTCCTATGATAAGTTATGTTGCAAAAGAGGATAAGAAATTAAAGAAACTCTTCACAACCGACTTATGTTCAAAAATAGGTTATATACTTAAGCCCGAAAGTTGGCTGCCGCAATAGTTTCCAGGTATTACATTCTGTTAAATAAATTCTTCCGGCTCCAGGCCATTCCAATAAGGTCAACTTAAGTTGGAATTTTGACGCCAAATAAGTGTTGAACCCTAATCCTTCCAAAGGCTGGACAGCCAAAAATATAGTATTATAATACCTTCTCATCTTCCGCCCAGACCCTAAAACTTACCGAGTTGGCCCTCCGCTTGTAAAGCGTTTTTTTATTTTCGGTTCCTCTTTTGCAACATAACATATCGTAGGAGCAACATCTTAGATATTTGGAGCAACATCTTAGATATTCAGAATACTTGTGCCCTCAGCATTGAATGAGAGGTTAGAATACGAAATATCTTTCCAAGCTCCCTTTTATCGAGTTCTGGCGATGCCACATATTTTTCTGTGAGCAGTAACAGTCGATTCATCTAGTTAAGCCACAAAAACCTAAAGTGGTTTCACGTCTGCCAAGTTGATTGCGCTCAGAGAAGAACCTTCTGTATTCAATTCGATCCTGTAACATCAGCGTCCCCTGCAATGTTACAATATCTCGGAAACTATATAATTTTAATATTACACCTGTTTAAGTAGTTATTGATTTCCTCCTTAGCCGATCTTACATAGTTTAATCAGATTGCATGCACAGCCGCATAGCAATCCGTAAAGACACTTAAATTTCTGGTGATCGTCTTAACTTTAATTCTTTCCGCTATTGCTCTGATCTCTGCCTGAAAGAAACCACAGGCTGTCCTTCGATCAATCTGTATAGAAGTGAGTGGCTGAATTTTCCCCCTAAATGTACCTTATAATCAGGACTCTTTGTTTAAAATTAGTGACCTGCGAATTGCAGTTTTGGTTGGTTTGTAGATAGCTAAAAAATCCATTCACCCACCAGTTACATTAAGCCAAAACATAGCCTGGTTTTTTTTACCGAAACTCAATAAATTCTATCGACTATTTCAGCAGCATTGCTGCTGAAACAGTGCTCTTCGACGCTAAGTCTTCGATCTTTACCAAACCCCTAAAAAAGAAGAAGAATTGCTGACCATTGGAAATATCTACTGTGCTCTCGAAGGTGATGGACAATTTGGTTAATTACCATCTCCTTAATCATCTGGTGATTACTTTGACAGTTATAGCAGTAAACTTATTTTACCGGATACTATTGGCGTTTATTCCGGAGTACATCCTTTCAAAGTTATTTCTCTAGATATTTCCAAGCCATTCAATTGTATGCCACTTGATGCTGTCAATTGTTATCGGTGATGACTTGTCTTGATTTATGTCGAGGCTTCAGAGAAAAATCTCATCAAAGGAATGACAGAAGATTCTAATTTTTTATCCATTTTTTCTTATATTTCTTATTAGATTTCCTTGTCGAATTTTCATCTCCTTTATATATATTCTCCAGTTATTTCATTTCATGGTGGGTGAAGCATTGCTGAGGTTGGATCCAAATGGCAGATTATAAATTGCACTTTCGATCATCACCAGTAAGAGATCGTCCGAAAAAGGTAAAAGTATTTCATTTTATATGTATGTTATAACGATGTTATAAATCAAACACTCTTAATGTTCTAGGCATGAAAAATAAATGTGATATCTATTGGATTAATCACATTATTTAGGTGTCAAAAAAGGATTTAAATGCCTGTTTTCTTAACCAGTGCGAGTAATACCATCTTATATTGAAATCCGTCGTATCTTCTTACTATATTTAAATACCACCTAAAAGAAGGGCATGTAATCCTATATTAACTGTGTAGCTTCTTAAAAGCAGAGAGTTATGATTATCAATGGAAGTGGGGACCATTATCCAAATGTAGATTGTGTAACTCTGATTTCTAGGTAATGCAAGATAAGCTAATAATTTTCTACTTACTACTGGTTTGTAAAGTAGATCTCATCCGATAGTATTCCATTGATCAGTGGATCGCGTAACACATTAGATAGATAATTAGTTTTCCAGTTGCTCTAGCCATATATGGAAGGACTTTTAATGTGGAAGTCTGACCTGTTACTTACCATGTACAATAGATAAGTTTTAGTCAAATATGCACACCCTCTTTATTTTGCTTCAAGATTCATAAATATTTTTGAAAACTTTTAACAAAAATGTTATTGTCATGGTTTGGTTCAGTATTCCACCCGAAACTGGCCCAATTTTATTACCCAGGTGTGTTAGAACTCCAATTAACTAAAAATTTTTCTAATTTGCTGTAAAAGATCTGAAAAAAATCTTCATAAATATTTATGAAAATAGTTTTCATGAAACTTTTTTCTATGTACATATGATCAAGAAATATCAGATTGGAGTTAGGAAAGGTTAAAGAATAGGAATCGTGAAGAAACAACCGACTTATGTGCTAAAAAGGGACATTCACTTAAGCCCAAAAAGTCGGCTTGCTGTGGGCTCTCATTTTACTGAGTCTAATTTTACTAAGGATCAGACAACACCTTTACCTCACACACTCGCCGTTTTTCCCGGGCTTGCAACCGGCTAAATTCAGTAAGTTCAAGATTTCTTTAGAAAATCTTTGGATTATTTAATGATCAAGTGTGCGCTGTGGTGCAATGGACTGATACACGGGTTTGATCCCCAACAACATGTAACATCCATTTATGGGACTAATCTGTAAATATGAATATGAAAAGTTGCCACATATGAAATAATAATGAAACCCTAAAATATTTAAAATAATGTTAACTTTTCCTAAAGGTATATTTAATAAACCCGTGCTAAATATATCAGAGTAACATATTTTAACGTGACAATTTCGCCAACTCCCCATCATATACCGGGCAACAACTGTTCTTAGATTTATCATCTCACGCAATTACAGCGTTTCCATATTTTAAACCCCTTATCTTTCATCACATTTCAACTGGAAATTGGAAAAATTTCCTAAGAGTTGCTTCTCTTTTTAGAAAAGTCTCAAACCAGATTGGGGTATGAAAACTATGTTCAGCCTTACAGTGAATTTGTAAAAACCATGTAGGAGTTGTGTATACAGATGAAGAAAGGAGATATTGTTTCACATTATCTGCTTATAATTAGCACAGAAAAAGAAACGCCAAACGTCGTGGTAGTCATATGAGTGATATTCACGCAGAGAAAAAACATGGTTGGCACAATCATATTCGAAGAGCATCATATATTTTTGGGTTTATGATTGTGCCAACCATAGTCGTACTATAATATGGTTATCATATTATGATAATAAAATAACCATACCTTTACCATAATATATTCCCTACAGATATATTATGATTCAAAAATTACCATATTATGATTCTAAAGAAACATATTATGATCTTGAATTTATCATAATATCATATTATTCTCAAAATATTATCATATAATGGTCCCCATAACCATTTTCTATCATCCTTCTTATTATATTACGATTATTGATATACATAATATGACTATCTACATAATATCATATTATGGCACATTAATAAGCATATTATAATTCTCATATATATATTATAAATAAAAAAATCCTAGCATTTAACAATATATGATTGTTTTTTTAAGACATTTTGCAGTAAAAATAAACTGACTGAACTGATAAAATTTTGGTTTTTATGAAAACAAGACAATATTATGACTGTTAATTTCAAAGTCATATTTTATTTGATGTATAATTATTTATTGATTGTTAGCAGCATTTTATGGTTGCATAATTATCTTATTTTTTCCATAGTCAGAGTTTTTGTTACCACAATATGGTTACAGCCAATCATGTTATGAAATAGAAGGTCTCAATAATAAAATAGTAAAATATTTACTATAATTATGATGGTGATCATGTCGCAACCATATTTTTTCTATGCGTGTTGTGTTCCATTCTTAAATGACAAAGTTCAACCTTTCCAATAAAACCAGAAACTTGAAAAATAATCACTAATTTTTTGTATAGCCAATTCAAATTTAAAATTGTTAATGGCCCACCCTGTGATAATTATAGTCTTTCTGATATGAAAATGTAATCGTAACAGCTATTAGATGAGAAAAACAGGTTTGAACTTGTATCTTGCTAAACCTGAATTACTATCAAAAATGTGATACTCTGAAGGTTCACGACATAACCTTAAAGGACATAAGGGCTTAATTTTTTTTATTTTACAACGAATATCTAATACAGAGGACACCCCACAGAAGACATAATCGATTTGGTTGAAATTTTGTTATGTTTTAAATTTTACAACAGTCGTCTATATCATGGCTTATACGTTCAATGATTAAAGCTAAAATATTTAGTATTTTTATTTGCAATAGGTGCTTTAACGATACAACACCTTTAACGTACTGAATATCAACAGGCAAAAATTTAAACATTTTTAACTTTAACTCAATAAACTCATGCAGTCATCAGGCACAATCTGTGTCCATTCTAGCCTATAACTATATATGAAAAGTTTGCAGAAGTTGTAGTGGTTACAGTAGTAGT
Organism: Eustalomyia histrio; assembly: GCA_949748255.1. Classification (NCBI taxonomy): domain Eukaryota; kingdom Metazoa; phylum Arthropoda; class Insecta; order Diptera; family Anthomyiidae; genus Eustalomyia; species Eustalomyia histrio. The sequence continues at coordinate 120,886,567 of OX456526.1, forward strand.
AGTAGTAGGTATTTGAAAATGAGTTTTTGAGGATTGACACACAAGATTGACAACATGTCGTAGCATGGTTGAAACCTTTGATTGACATGAGTAATCAACCAACAGAAATGTCAACAATTCAAGCAAAAGAATGATGAATATCAATGTATCAGATTTAATCCATAAAAATGCAGCTTTAGGCAGCTTTTTAAGCTGCAGTAAAACGTAAATATACATAAATTTTAACGAAAAACCTAAGATTTACGTTTCTCCTCATCTGCTTTATGTTATTTTGGGATAAAAACGCATGTTGTTGTTATTGTTGCTATTGTTGTAGTTGGAGTTGCCAGTGTGTATCATTTATAAAATACTTTTGATAGACATCAAGGTTTCTGTTGTGACATTTAAAACATGCAACAGGACTGCCTGACTACCTGACAGACTGTTTGCCACAAATAGTATGTTTTCTCGTTGTTGGTTATAACTTTAATCAGTAATTTTTTTTTTTTATTTTCAAAATCAAGTTAACAATTTTTCCAAGTTCTCTGTTTTTTTTTGGTTTTTTTCTTGTAAAAGAAAAAATTGAAAAAAGAAATTGTAATGTGATGTCGTTTTGTCAGTGTGATTGACGAGCAAATGTTGCTGTTGTTGACACATAAATATTGTTTTTGGTTAACAAACGCAAAAGTTTTATACATTATTATTCTCTGTAAAATGACAGTGTAGCTGTTTGTTTAAGGGTTTATCTTCAATATTGTATTTAATTTTAATCGAATCATAAATTTTAGTTTCAATAATAGGTTTTTGTTTTAAATTGGCTATTATCTCACCATAAATCTTTTAGTTGGCCGTGAAGTACCAAGGATTAAAGAAAGCTACATGTAAAACAGACAGGTTTTTTTTTTTAATTTCTCTACAAAAAATATTATTTAACTGAAAATATAATAAGTGGGTAAATATCAGGATGGAGTGATTAATTAAACAGATAATTTGTAATATCACATTTCCATATCATATTTTTACTCTGTTGCAAACTATTCTTTTATCTTGGATTTGTAGCATTTTTTAACGATTCTTCTATATACACATATTTTAAATTTAAAATATTTCTTAATTTTCAGTTTTTTTTATAGGAAATCTCTTCTGGTTATATTTTATGGGCCTTGTAGTAACCACACGAAAAGAAGCCAGGTTATGAATTATGAGGAAGTATGGGTGACAGGGAAGACTTTTGTGGTGTGTTAATCCCATTATAGCTGATACGATTAAAGAACGAACTACTGAAACAACAAAAATATGTGATCTGTAATATAAGCGAGTATTTCAAATAACACTGTCCAACAAATTAAGACTTTTTTAAATTGACCCATAAAGAGACCAGTTAGAGGGTTAAGATCTTCCAGAAAAATAATCCTCATACAATTCCACAATATAACTCTGACCATAAGAATTCTCTCAGACATTAACTTACAGCATTTTTTTCATATAGTATAATGCTCCCTTCGACCAAAAAATGAAAATTTTGACCCACTGTAAAAAAAAACTCAGACGTGCTGGACCATAAGTTTGTTCTACAAAAATGATCTACTCAACATACCCTTTCAGAATTATAGGGTCGCTATTCTGTTCCAAAAATGCTGTTGGACAGTGTAATTACGTATCTTGACAGAGTCCATACCACGGTAATACTTTCCAGATTCTGATATTTTAACTAGTAGAATTTGAAGCCCGTGCTCATATATGAGAGTTTTACTCACATTATATTTTTTGCTGAATATAGGTTTCATAAATTGTAAGAAGAACGGATTATGTACTATAGAAGAAATGCCAAACACTTTAATGCTTTTTCAAACCCTGAATAATGTTATTTTTTGAACAAACATCACATTAAATGCATTAGAACATCAAAAGCATCCAATACCTCAATATCAACACCAACCATGCGTGCAGATGGCTTTGGTTACTACACGGCGCACATGGGAGTCAAAAAACTATATTGGGTATTGCATGCATTTTAAAATGATCTTCTTCAAAAAATGTTGAAAGGTCCTCATTCATATGCCTCTAACCCTCATAAAGCTTAACCTATGATCGAAGGCATATGCTGCATTTAATATTATACTTCACCTGATGCTTCCAACTTGAAAATGTCTCTGTCATCTGCAAAAAAAAAAGAGATGGGACTTGAAGTTTGCTTAGGTGACCACTCAGAAAGATGAGCAAAAACGATGAAGAAAATATTGAATGATTTTAGCTGAAACTCGTTGGATGGGACTTCTTATTAATAGTATACTTCCTGAGAGAGCTCAATAAAAACAAAAGAAGTCAAAAACAATAACTTTTGACACGACTGCTAACACACGATTAAAGGCATTCGAAGTATCCAAACCACTCACTTTGCTCTTATCATTGGGCCTCCCATAGAAAGATTTTATAGCCTGTTCCTCGATCTCGAACGAAAAACTAGTCGAACGAAAGCAAGTCACTCGAATTCTAATCAATTTGGGTTGCTCTATTTCGAAAGCCTTCGATCGACTTGACTTACGTGTGTCAATTTTTGTTTCTTACTCATTTACAAACCACAGAGATGCCAGATATTATATTTTGAGCATTTGTTACAATTTTCTTTAAAAGTAGCAAAAATACTACTAAACTGCTTAAAGACAAAAACAACCCTGTTAAACAGTGATCATCTGTATATGACAAATGAAATAAAAAAAATAACATAAACAAATCAATTGTTTATTTGTGAAAATTTTTGTTATCGATTGGTTGTGGGTGAAATTGTTGTTTGGAGAGCTTTTCTGTTGCATGTTGTCTGTTCGGTGCGGTCACTGCTAAAGTCCTTGTAAAATAAAAAATGTAAACATGAGCTTCTTGGGCAAACGTAAGCCGCAAACAACACACACATACCTTTTACCACTCAGCAACAGCGTAATAGGGGGTGAAACGGAGTTTAGTTTTCTGGTCAAATTTTCCCCCTCTGCGGAAAATTTGTTTGCTCCGAACACTAGAGTCCTTCTGGCAAAATCAGGTATTTCTTCCATATAAAATACAAGCGTCTTCGGATGGTCCATTGTTGATTTTTTTTTAACTAAAATTTAAAATTCTCAATAATCTATTAATATTTGTATTATTTTGTACTTACTTTTTGTTATCCATTGCTTTTTTTACTTCATTTTGCTTTTAAAAATATCAAACATATATTTACTCGACAAAAAACAGCAAGTGACTGATTTTGACATTTGCGTTCGAGCTGTTCGAAATAGAGAAACCAAATTTTGTATGAAAACAGTTACGTTTTCGTTCGACTTGTCGTTCGAGTCATCGTTCGCATAGAAATAGAGCTAGTGGAACCCAAATCAGTTTTCTTTCGACTAGAAAGCGAACGAACGTGTTCTTCCGAAATAGAGGAACAGGCTATTAATGGAACACATCCTGTCGATCCACAAAATGGTAAGTAACCATTCTTCCCATTATCTTAGAATGGGCAGATCAATTTACAATTGGGCTATAATTATTAAAGTTAATAGATTAAACCTTTTGAATATTGGCTTAATATTTACCAAACTAATTGATATAAATTTGTAAGGTACGAAGTGCTGAAGAGGTTTGCCATAATGTGTTAAATGCCATAAGTGAAAGAGGGTTCATACAGAGAAAAAATTTTTCAGTTTTCAATTAAAATTTTATTACTTCGACCAACTGAACTGAAAATAAGTTTTCACATCAAATTCTATTAATAGCACAGAATTTTAGTTTCTACATCTAACAATTTTGGGAATCATATCATTAAAAACATTTTCGATTTTATAGGTACTACCTTTTCTGTGGGTTGTTTTTTTACAATTCAGGCCCACTGACCTATTTATATTGAAATTCGCAAACATCCTTTTAATGATATGAGCTTGAAATAATATCTATCTCTAGTTCGGGCATTGGCAGGTTGCTTGCCGAGAAAAGCGAATTTTAATTTTTTCATTAAAAAAAAATTTTAACTGTCCTCAATTTGAAATTTTTTACTTTTGAATTAATTTAAGCTAATCAGGCCTGATTTTTAATTAAGGCCTGACTAACTCAAATTAAAACAAAAGGAAAATAAACTACAGCATTGGTCAAGTAATAAAATTAATTTTTAAATATTTTATTTGTTTAAATATTCTCTTTATTCAACCTAAATGAAAAGTCTCTTTCATAATGCTCTTTTCTTTCGCCATCTCTTGACATTTTTTATTGAACATCTTTTTACTGCTCACATACAGTGAGACCACACCAAATGCAACTCATAGAAATAGAGGAAGTTTCAAAAATGGAAAAAATTGCAACAACAGACTGGGAAACTATATCGACATGTTTCCATCGACCTTAATTAAATTCAAATATGTGATGGAGAAAATTAGGAACAAGTATTATTTTGGAGGCCCATGTTACAATTGGCATCAATTTACCATTTTTTATTTATTTAATTTTTTTTTTAAAAATATATATTTACATGATGTCCAAGAATAATTAATCACTAAATTTGGCGCAACGTGAGTTTCAGCGCAGATTTCCTGGCCATCCTACGCCAAAAAGCCTCGAAAAAAAAGAACAACTCGTGACAGAAGAAGAGCTCGTTCCGTTGATTATATCGCCGACATTCCACGCAATTGACCATTGCACTTTTGTCTCTGCAATGCATTTAAACGACTTCAAGATATTCCCATACAAAGTGCAGGGAGTCCAGGACCTCTACGACAAAATTGACAATTTTCTTTCCAAATTTATCATGAGCGACGAGACCCATTTTCATCTGAACGGATAGGAAAACAAACTAAATTTGCACTTGTAGGGAACCACATATCATTCACAAAGAGCCATTACATCCACACTCACAAATCACTGTAAGGTGCACCATTTACGCTCGAGGTGTCATAGTGCCTTATTGATTAATTGGGACTGCAGCATATGTGAATCCTCTACAACTGCGACACTGCACGCACAGGATGAGTTTCCGGGTTTCCTAATACCTCGTTTTGTCAATTTGCAGTTACCAGAAAGATCACCCGATTTAACCGCTCCACACTTTTGTCTTTGGGTTTTTTTCAACTCACTGCTGATAAGCCACAAACTCTGGAAACTCTCAAGAGTGCAAGAACTGATTGCCCGAATTTTTTCCAGAACTATAGAAAGTGAGATAGAGTTAAAATTGTCATAAACAATGGCGGCGCCCTTTTCAAAAATGAATGAGTAAAAACTTAAAAGTCCAAATAAGCATATAAAAAAAATTTAAATTATATCGTTTCATTTTAAAGATATAGAAAAACAACATCAGATGAATATTTTATTGCTACCCTCTATATAGACGAATAAACTATGAAATGAATTTTTTTTTGCGACATATCTAATGGTATATTAAACATGTGCAAACATGTCTAACTTTTTTTTAGTATAAATTTACATATATAAAAATAACGCATATTAAAATTTTATCTAGTGGTGTCTAAAATTTTTCCGAAGTTAATGACCGTTCCCTCGAAGATCTTTTTCAACCATACTTATTTTAAAAATCTGACAGCACTGGGTCAGCAAAATCGTGGAAATTTTATTAACCCCTAAACATGATGCATGTGTCTTAATTTCTTCTCATCTATTGCACATTCACATGTCAAAATTAAATGAACCCATCGGAATAGTTTGCTTGTGAGTCAAGAAATTTCTTAATCAAATTGTGCCGATTTCATTTATAAATGTCTGTTTTGCGGATTTACAACAGAATATTTTATAAAAATAACAATTATTGCAAATTTTCTTTGCTGCGGTAACCGAGCAATTGCGTTTATCACCTGAGTGTTATCAGAATAATTTCTGATATTTTAATACTTTCTACATAATTTAAATAAATTGGTAAAACGGAGAGGGATGTTACAATGAATCATCTTAAAATATATGAAAACTTAATCAGAATTTTTTACGCCGTAAATACCTTTCTTAACACAACCACCGATTAACGCAACTCCTATGTTTGTGCAACAACGATAAGTGGCAATAATTGAGGTTTTTTAAAAAAATGCATACTGTAAAACCGCAAATCAGACACTTATATGAAATCAATACATTTTGCTTAATAAATTTTTGACTTAGTTTTCGCAACTACCTCCATATAAATACAATTATTGTATAAATCGAGATCGCACTGTACATAAATTTTCTTCTGGAATGGTAAAAGCTATTGACATACCACTCGCAATAGTTTTGCTACTGTGCTACCAGCACATCATCAGCAACAGCGGAAGACATCATACAAATAAAACGTGTACCAATCATACACCAATGAGCCATACATTAAACGTGTCATAATTTTCTAAATCAAACATACGTATGAAACATATGTTGTATGTTTTAGCCAACTTGAAGATTCCTGGCCACGCCTGTTAATGACTGAAGCAAAAACTAAGCGCAAAGAAACACATGCAAAAACACTACTTAACTAATACAATGACTGATTCTTTGTCTGCTTACTCACACAGACACATCAAGAAGAAAAAAAAAACCTTACTTCACGTCTCATCATTAGTATGATGACCATCGATCAAAACTGTCAGCGCTGTCAATCATTTTGTTATTTATAGCTTGAGGTTAAAGGAAGACGTCACATTGTTCAAATTGTTTCGACAAGAAACGGTTGGAAATTGCCACACTAACTAAATGTAACAAAATCATAGCAAATCAGAGCAACAGCAGCAGAATAACAGCAACAGAAAAAAATAACAGGCGCATATCAACTAAAAATGAAATTTGAAAAAACAAAATCAACGTACAACAATGTAAACTTTTGATAAAGCATAGCGTCAGTGTCCAACAGACATACACACAGAAGGGGAGCTACAACAACAATAAACTTTTGTTACCGACATCGTTCATCATCATGACGTTGATATCTTTGAATGATGGGTAAACGTTAGCGGTTGTTTTTGAAATAAAAACAAAAAAAAAATAAAAAAATGGTTTGTATACACATTTTGCGGTCAGTTTTAGAAATGGACAGACGTGGTGTAGTGTGTTGTGTATTGAACAATTGTGGCGGCGTTAGAATACTGGCGTCAAAGACAAGCATATGTTTTGTTAATACCCCTTTTCACCCAGTTTGTAAAAGAACTTATTTACACCTAATAAGTGTACCTTAAAGCAAATATAAGATTTTTCGTAAATTAATATTTTTAGTAAATAAAAACAGAGCAAGAAATCAGCATTTTACTATTTCCCAGCAAAAACATGGTATCAACTACTTACCAGGCTATTTACTCGCTTAATTACTTTTGTTCGCGATGTCCAAAAAGTAATGGGTACTCATTATTTTTTGGCTGTTCGTAAGCGAGAGGATAATGACCACCCATTACATTGTGTTTTTTGTAAGTGAGAAGGTAATGACCACTCATTACTTTTGGGACATCACGAACAAAAGTAATTAAGCGAGTAAATAGGCTAGTAAGTAGTTAAACCCCTTGTTTTTGCTGGGTTATTAAGAAAACATTTTTCTTGATTTTAGTAGGATAGATCACTATTCGCGATCAGCTAAATATAACTAAAATTTTGTTGACAGTTTTATTTTCATTTTTTTGTTTTGTCTACTAATATTTGCAAAATATTTCTGCTGAATTCAGTAGGAAAAATTGTCATTCGCAATTAATTTAAATTTCAGTCAAATATATATAAAATTTTGTACAATTAACTATTTTATTTTTAATGCCTAGTGTTTAAAAGATGGCGCTATAAGATTAGGCCTCAAGAAATTTAGAGCCAAAGTAAAAAACAAAAACTGGCTCCAAAAAGTAGGGAAACAATTTGAGGCAACTTTTCATTTTTTTAAGCCTTTTTTAATTTTCAAAAAAGGAAGAATAAAAAAGAGGGTCGAGAACAGAAATTTACCTAATATTTAAACTATTTTGAAAGGCTGTACGTGCATAAAGTAAAATGTTTGTTTTATATAAATTTATTTTGATTCTAATTTTTTAAAAAATTTTAATTTAGGTTCGATATCGGAAAAACAATTTAATAATAGCTCTTACAACTAAAAATATAATTAAATGTAAATATATTTGACGAAGCCGCCAGAATTCGATGGCCATAACTGATACTGTTTTCGTGGTGTACAATGATGTTGAAAGATGGAAATATTACAGTACTGGTATTTTTGACAACAATTTCGTTTAAACAGAATGCTATATGCTTCGATGAGATACCTGACATATTTCAAGAAAAAGTTTACTTATGTGTGAGGAGTAATTTGAGGAAGAAGTAGTAGAAGCCGTCATGGAACCAAATATGTGCGTGGTTTGTCATAACAGAAACCCAAAGCACCTTAAAGAATAGATTGGATGTAATCTCATGGTGCAAGCTGCAACTGTACAAGGAAATGAAGAAAGGTACAAGTGTCTTTATTGTAGAGCGGATATTATTGATTTCATTCAAGTTTTCACTTAATCCAAAATTTGTTATTTAATGAGTACACTTAAAATATGCTATATTACATTTAAAAACCGGTCTACTTACTTTTTACTTAAATAAAATGGTTTTTGTTATTTATCAGTAAAAAAAACTGATGATGAATCAGTCAAAAAAAACAGATGATGAATCACTTAGAATTAAATGATAAAATTTTACCTACCAATTCCGTAAAAAATAACTGATTATTCATTTATTTGAAATTTTTTTTGTTGTTTTTTGTTTGTTTTTTAATCTACAAAATGTATACTCACACAGTCTATAGACATATTTTGTGTGAATGACCATATGTGTGTGTTCATAAAGTTTTTATAACTTGAATTTAAATAATTGTGTATATCAAGAAATAATTTAAATAAAAAACAAATTGGAATTTTGTGAATATTTTTTTTTAAACAAATTTAAATTTTTAATATCTGTAACGAAAATTACAATCAAATTAAAAAACAAATTAAGGTATGTCCCTTTATTTTTAACTGAACTGAAAACTTTTTTATCAAACTACTTAATATTTTGTGCTTACCTATAATACTGCACATTTTTCATTACATTGGGGTAATTTAATAAGTTCAAGTAATAAAATAAAATATGCCCCAAAATTAATTTTAGAGTAAATTTTAATTTGATTGGGATAATTTTTCGTCATATATTGGAGCTATTTTGCATTATGAAATTTTTTTCATTTTAATATTGGGGTCATATTTATCCACAAAGTAAATAAAAATTTGTATTTGTATCTATTATTAAATTGGATTTTTAATACAACAAGACAAAATATCTTATAAATTACAGTATTAAAATCAGACTAGTTATAGAGAATCAGACTAGTTATAGATAAATTACTCAAAATAAATAAATGTTTTATTATAATTTATTTTATTATTTTATGAAACTTATTTTCTTTCAATGACAATGTAAAACTTATAGTAAATTAAAAAAAAATCATACATTTTTAATTTTTTTATGTTAATATTTTTTAATGAGACTTCTTTATGTTGGTAATTCTCCTAGTTAATAATTCCCCCAATTGATAATTCTCTCAGACAGAATTATATGTCTGATATTAATCCATTTTTATCAAAAAATTAAATCAAATTTTAGGAAATATTGCAGTATATTTTTTAAAATATTCCATACACATAATCATGAAATTTCACTAAAAAATTTAATTTAATTAAATTTATTTTCATTAATTTTGAAAATTATGTTTATTTTGTAAAAAAAAACTGTCATTAGTGTACTTAAAAATTTCATTCATTCTGATCGAATAAAATTCTCTCTGTGTATAGTTTTGGGTCAGATATATCTTAGAATTGACTTCGGCGTAACTGATTTTGGATATACAAAATTATACAGAATCGCTTTTTGTGGAATATTTGATTGTAAAGAGATTTTGATTATATATTTTTTTTAAAGCGTAATAAGTAAATTACAATGTAAAGTTTAATATTTATAACTTTCAAATCTCTGTCTATAAAAGGGGGGCTTTTATATCAAAATCCACACACATTTGAGCTTCTGTTGTGTGAAATCAGACTAATAATTTTAAGTGTATATGAATTTTATACAATTTTTTTTCTTTTATTTGATATAGTTATGACTGTATGCTCATGTTTATTCGGATTTCATCAAAATATTTTATAAACTTTGTGGCATTAAATTCTTTGATTTGATAAACAAACCGACTTAGTTGGGGGAAATGTTTCACATATGCACACATTTAAATATCAGTTTACCCTACAAACTTTTAGATGATATTTCGGCGAAAATTCTGTGTATACACAATGGCAGTTTGTCAGTTTTTCTGTCCATGTAAACCTCGCAAGCAATTTACAGGTCGCAAATATAATGAAATTAGGCACATAAGTTTCTATGGACAAACCCTGTTAAATTTTATTAGCATCGGTCCATATTACCTTAAGTAGTATTTGGACATACAAAACCGTAGATATCTGCTTTAAATTTGGGTTATGAATGTTATATTGTACCATAAATTACGGCTCCTTATTTGAAAATAATTGGAAATATTCCCTGTATTTGTTTAAATTAAGTTTTTCGGCAATTACATTTAAGAGCTAACTATATTATACTTTTGCTAGCTTAAGCAAATGTGCGAATACATGTAATCAAATGTGTATGACTATATTGTACTTAACAAACTTTTCGTTAAGTTTCGTCAAGTGTCATTTGCTTAAGCAGTTTGACCGCACTTAAGGAATCATGAGTTTTTAGAAAAACTGTTTATGAAAAAAAAAAAACAAATTTCAATGTACGCGGAAAATATTTTTATAGAAAATTTAATTGAAAATGTTAAGAAACAAACGTGCATGTATAACAAAAGGGGTAGGTTTTGAATTTGTTTTTCGATTGAGATGCAAGCACTGTTGCATTTTTTAGTACTTTTTTATTTATGTTTTCATTTGTTTCTTTTAATTATTTAAAATTAATATAGATTTACTTGTTAATTGTAAAATATTTGTAAATTGAACACATTAAATAATATTTTTCGAAATAATACATATACATATTTTGGAAATATAAGAAGAAAACAGTTTTTGCAAAAGTACATATATTTGCAACCAAGTGTAGTAAGTATTTAAGTTTAAAAAATACATTGTAGCCACCCAAAAGTCTTCAATAAGTTGATTAAGCATTTGACAGACTTTTCGTTAATTTTTGACAGTAGCTTAAGTTAGCAAAAGTATAATATTGCCGCCCTGTTCATACAAGAAGTATGACGACACTTCCCAGAATTTTTTTTTAACTTCGTGTAGAGTATCACATAGTTGTCATTCCTGACTTATATCCATTTATTAGTTATAACTAGAAAATATTTCTTTATTTTATGTCATTTTATAAAGATTTATTGCAAAGAATTGATGTTTATGAATTGGAAAAAACCTGCAAACTGTTTTTCAAAATGAAATATGAAATATTTAAAATTTTCTTATCAGAAAGGATAATTTCCTTTTTCATCTGAGGTCTGATATGATGAGGAAAACTTATTGTTGTCATGTTTGCAGGGTATTATGAACATTTATATTTTAATACAAAACATATCATAGTGGTCAAATACATGACCACTGTTGGTTCAAATACATATACATTTACTTAACACATACAATTACTCGTGTTTATTTTTGCAATCGAAGATGTTAATACTCGCAAGTTTAAAAAACGCCGTCTTTAAAAAAAAAAAATTAGTTTTATATTATCGTTAAAGAGCTAATTTTTAATTTGGGTTAAAAAATTAACCAAATCGTTCAAGGAATTTAGTTTTTTAGCTAGCAAGCACACATAAATCCAGAACGTATGGTTTGTTTGGTGTCACCAAACAAACCAAGCATTAATAAGAAATTTTTCCCTGAAATCTTTCCCCGATTCCCTTAAATGTTTTTATCAGTTCGATATATAAAATATTTATAAAAAAAACTTAGGTTTTAGGTTGAAAAAGAGAAATTTGAATAGGATATAGTAACACATCAGCCTGAAAGTCGACTTTTGCAAATCTGACCGAGGAACGGACCACTCCTTTACCTAAAAAACTAATTTTTTTCCCGAGCTAACTTCAGTAAAAATAAGATTTCTTAATAAAACCTGGGTAAAATTCAATTTACTATAGTTTAACTCAAATATTACTTAAATTTTGTATTTTAATAATTTTATTTTTGCTGTTCTTTTGTTAAAATTTAGCAAAAAAAATATGCTTGATTAAGCAGTTTTTTGAGCAATGCTGAATTCTAGCAAACTTTAAGTTAATTTTTTGATATTTTTATAAACTTATTTCTATTAGTGTATTTGCAAAACAAAATCCAAAAAATATCTAAGCAACATAAGATTATTTTTGATTCATCCTTGGACCTACAGGCCTAGAAAAAATATTTACCCATTTATAATTTTTCTAAGTTTTATTCACTTATCGCACCCTTTAGTGATAATATAGGGAACTAAAATTCACATTAGAAGGGGGAATTGTTACCACCGATTTAAACGCTTTTTCATAAAGTTATTACATTGTTGAAATTAATCTTTTGTACTAATCATCTTTAATGTCTCAAATTATACAGTTATACTTCACAAGTGGTCATAGACGTATACGTAATATTAATTTGTTATATAGTGATATACTTTAATAAATGAAGCATTTATTTTTTTTCTATCAATTGAAGCGAAGCAACTTTTTGTTGCAAAATCAAAACTAGTGATAATCGAATTTAGCCCATAGGTGGGTTTAAACCGTTTTGAGTTACTTTGGAAATTATAAAAAATGAAAAGAAAGCTTAACGATTGTTAATATTCTTAAAAATACAATTTGAAGCTAAGATGTGTGGGATTTTTGATCAAAAAGAGTTTTTTTTTTAAATTGGTTTGCTTAGAAACTACTGTACTTAAAAAAAAGTGGAGAATGCTCCCTCTTCTACCTAAATTCTTATTTATTGCTAAAGCATAGTATGTTGTTCCGGTTTTACGTCTTATAAAAATGATTTTTTTTAATATAATGAGTATCATTTTTGACTCCCATTTATTTTTTATTCTGATCGTGCCTTTCTTATAAAACTTTTTTGTCTCTTCTTATTTAAATATTGATTTGAGGCCTTTAAGGTCCGAGTGGAGTTTTTTGCATGGAAAAATCAATTGACTATGCCTAAAGTTTAGTAATATAAAAGTGATGACAACATTTTAACTATTTGCTTTACAAGATTTTTGAAAAATTTTTAAATTTATAATTTTGAATTTTATCATCATATTATTTTTATAATACTGCACTCACAATATATTTTCCGTAACCGACTGCAGTTTATTTAAAAAGTAGTACGTAAAGTTTGTTTTTAAACGAAGAATCAATTAAAATTCATAGAAATATATTTTTTAACTATTTGAATCAGTCATTCAAAAAACAAACTATAAATATTTACACACATTCAGTAGGAGTTGACATTTTCTGTTAAATGTAAAATTTTATGTTTTCTGTTTTTAAAAATATGAATTCATATAATTCCTTATTGTTTTTTACCAAAATAGTTTGTTTATATACAAAATTATTTCAATAAAAATTACAAGAAATTATTCAAATATACATACACCCAAGAAAATAAAAAAATATATACGTCTGTGTGTGTCGTGTTTTGTAAAATTACATACAAATAAAAAAAATTCCATTTGACAAACAAACCACAAAAATCGTTCTTTTTTTCTACTTTTTGTCAGTTAAAAATTTATGGTTATTTTAAACTACTTCTGATTGCTTTTACTACTTATGTCGATTATTAAACAATGATTGAAAATAAACAACAAAATGGGCTGAATATAATGAAAAATCAGTAGTCATCTTTGTATTTTCGATTAATTTAATATGTATTTTAGATTATTTTTAACGAAATAATATTGTGAGTGTGGATTTTTATTTTTTCCTAAACAATTTTATAAAAAGCTGTTATAAAAAATAACAAAAAAAATTTGTATCATTGTATGGCAACCCGAATACAGTATATATTATAATTTTTAAATTATTTGTATACCGAGTTGTTCTATCGCTTTCTCGATTTTAAATTATCCGGACTTTAAAGTAGGTGCTGACTTAAAGCCACATCAATGTAAGGTAGCTTAATATACATATAAGACAGAAACCACAAGACCATCTCCGTTTAAAAAAAAACCCCATATTTCAAAAATATTGTGTGAAATGGTCAAAAGCTATAAGATTTTGTTATTTGCAGAAACGCTAAATTGACATCACACAATGCGTGTATGCATTAGAGTGGACCGAACTTGAAAATTTTTGACTTAGAAATTCTACCAGCAGTAAGTTTATGGAAAAATATTCTAAATGCGAAAAACTCACATTTCGAAAATCAGTAAGCAAATGCAATTTCTAAATTTCGAAAAATTACTAAATTTCATATATCAAATTTGATTAATTTTAAAAAGTTTGAAAATTGGTGTGAAAAGCTTTCAGAATACAGCAACTACGGGTTTGTTAAAATTGGTGTTTGTGATTATTAGCTACACAGAGAAAACAATGCATAACTGCCGAATTTCTTAGCAACTGAAGACATTCGAAATATTTAGCTGTCGTAATCAAATACATTACATAAAATAGTTTGTATGTTAAAATAACAGAAAATACCATTTACAAGAAATAATATTTTATTCAAAAACCGGTTAATTTACACCTAAATCAAAAGGCTTTTGATATTTATTTTTAAATGTTGTTAAAACAAAAGACATATCCGTAAGAAACAAATGATAAATAAGAATAATTGTTATTTGAAATTGTTTTGGTTTTTGTATTTTTTGTTTATTTTTTAATCTAAAAAATAAATCTGTCTACTTACACTTTTTGTTTAAATTTGTTTGTGTGTGTGTGTGTGTGTGTGTGTGTGTACACTCAAAAAAAAAATACATGAACTAAAATGTAATCAAAAATTTCCTTCAAAATAGTTCATAAATTGTCATCAATTTAAGTAAAATTTTATTAAAACTTAAAAAAATTTTCTTAAAAAGAATAAAAATTCCTAAGTTTGAGAAAAAACAAAATAGTTTATATACTCAGAAATAGTTTATGTTTTTCCTAAGTAATATTTCTTGATTTTAGGAAAAAAAAACAAGTCAATTAAATAAAAATTTATTAATTTTAAGAAAAAACATCCAAGTTTTAAGAAAATTGCATACTCAAATGTAATAAAATTAAGTTTAGTTCATACTTTAATCCCATTTAGTTCAAAACATGTGTCTAACTTAAATCGAGAAAGTACTTAAACTTAATGTGTGTTCATTTTTTGTTCGCGAGTAGTAAACTTAACTAAATTTTAGAAAGCCATTTCCAAATTCAATTTTTAAGTATACCATCTACTTTCTTATTTTGAAGAATTGTTTTCTAAAAATTAATTCAGATAATTAAAAACAAAAATTAATAATTTTTTTCCTATGTTATAATAAAAATTTACTTGATTTTAGAAGCTAATGAACTATTTCCAAGGAAAATTTTCATGCAACTTAGTTCAGATAATAAATAAGATTTCCTAATTTTCAAGAAAAGAAATTCAGAAAAACTATAGTGCATGATTGTAATTTTTGGTTCATGATCGTGCGTGAGTCAAAAATCTCTCACGTGCTTGTCTCTAATCTAAACAGTCTTAAATATTGAACTTAAAGTAGCTTAAAATATATTTTAAAATTTTGTTAGCAAAGGGTATAAAATTTCGAATTTGCGCTTTTATGTAATAATTTTGTTTGCTCACTACAACACAAAATATCGCAGGCACATTTTATACATTACGGCATAATGGCGCTTATTTAACTTTATATTTATCGAACGATTTTTTTTCACTTAAAAATAAAAAAGTTTAAATTTGTATATTTCAAATAAAGTTTAAGCTAAAAATCCCATAAAATAAACTTATGACTTTTCCATTTTCCAATAATAACATGAAATGTAACAATTTCCTTAAATTAGTTAATTTAAGAAGACAAAGGACCCCCAGTGTTCCTTAGCCATAGATACTGTGTGTCACGTAGGGCGTCCCTTTTTGTAGTTCTCTCAAGCAGAACCGTTAATTAACTACGAAAAGGATCTGACTGTCACAATTTATTACGTTTCAGGATATCCTGCAGTACATTTTTTTTTTAATTTATTTACCTTTTTGAAATGTAATTTAGTATAATTCAATTAGTTTTAAGACAAGATTGTATAGCAAAAAGCTTGTTAAGAGCAGTGTCCTCACAAAGCGAAAGTCCTCCGAAAGTGGGAAAATACCTACTCAATGAGTGTAAAGTACTTTAAAATATATGGTAAAATATATTACCTTTACCATAGAAGCAGGATAACTTGTTGTTAGAAAATATTTTCTAGTTTATAATAAAAAAAAATTATTTAGTGAACTTAAATAAAATAAAGTTTTTCTTAAAACCAAGGAAACATTTTCTAACTAACAGTACAATTTTACTAACAAATGTATTAACTAATTAGAAGGAAATTTTACTGTTTTCTGATAAAAATTTACTTCTCAGAAGTAAAATTTTTCTATAATTTAGAAAATTTTACCAAATATTAAGTAAAATTTGTTTCTTAATTTCAAGGAAAATTTTATTAAATATTCGTAAAAAGTGTCGTTGGCGCCGTTTTCACTTTAATTTTTCCTCTAAATAAGGTAATTTTTCTAAATTATAGTTAATTTTTTTTAGTGTATTTATGACGTTCTTGTAATTTGAATTAAAATAATGTTGTATAAAAACAAAGAATTTAAATAAAAAACAAATTGGAATTTTTTAAATATTTTTTTTTTTTTGTTTGAAACAGACAGCCAACATAATTAAAATTTGTAATAATTGTTACGATATGTGGGTAAATTTTTATTAAATATTAAACAAATGAAAAAAATAAATGAAACTGAAAAAATTGGTAAATGATAGTAAATCATTTCAAACAAATGTATAAAAAAGTTTATAAAGATATGTTATTCCTTTTTTTTTAAATGGTCCGGAAAGTTTTTTATTAAACTACAAGCAGTTAACTACATAATATTCTGAGTGTGCCCTGATAAGACATAATATCCCAAAAAAAAATCTGTTGTAGTAATCGAATTTCTGTCTCCACAGAAAAAATATATCGGAGGCTGCTACCGAACCATGCAGTTGGTAAAAAATATGCAAACATTTTTTTATGACACTGGGAAATTCTGCATAAAATAAATTTAAAATTAAATGCTTTAATGCCTGACAACAGCGTTTCATCTAAAAATTTTAAAATAATTGAGTTTTCATATTTCATAAATCTTTTAATATATTAAAATATTTTGTCATAGTTGTTCAGCGAACCTAAATTATTGAGAAATGATAATGGGATCTTGTATTAATAACACAGTAAGTTCTTGAATTCAGTGGCGAACGCCGTTTTGAAAAGACAGGTAATTTTATAAGGTATTAAGATTTTAAGTTCATATTGACTGAAACAATGTTTTGATTATATTTTAACGAAGAGACTTTAAAAATTGTTTTCCAATAACTTAATGTATTGTTTCTTTACTTATTTAATGTTTATTACTATTATTTTTAAATTAATCTTGAACGTAAGGTTATAATTATTTGAAGTTAAAAAAAATTATACCCCAATGTTAATTATACACTGGGTTGTGTTTAATTCGAGTTAAAGTACACCAATACGTATACGTGATATTATTGTAACAGATTTAAATGAATTTTATGCCGTTTTATTTTCTGAATCAAACAAAATATTAATAAATATTAAATAAGTAAAAAATCAATAAATTAAGTAATTTCAAAAGACATTTTGAGCTACTTTCCTTAAAACACCAACAAATCGCTTGAGAAGCAGTATAAAATTAGGCAATATCTTTTGATTTTTACCTAATCTTTAAAAACTATGTTCTACGGATCAAAATTATGTTGGGGTGTCTCGGCGTTTTTCTGGGTCATTTCTAAAGTCGAAATTTTATTTACAGTGTAATGAGCGATATTTTTAAGTGTATGGACATTTTGTACAAAAATGGCTACAAATATATTATTTAAAGTATTTTTTTTTTACATTAATATTATCTCAATTTATTAAGTCTTAAGTATTGTCCATCACTGGCCACAATTTTTTCCCATTTTTCTGTCAATTTTAGGATAATAGCTCCAATACATTCTTTTGTGTTGTTCATATGAAGTGAACTTTTGCTGGGACAGGCAATGTGTCATCGACCGTAAGAAATAGTAGTCGGAAGAAGTGATGTCTGCATAATACAGCACTTGGGCTAGGACTTTCCATTTAAGCGTTTTCAAGTAGGTCTTGACCGTTCTTGAAAATGTGGGCGAGCGTTGCCATGCTGTAAAATCACTTTGTCGTGCCTTTCTTCGTATTTCGGCCGTTTTTGCTTCAGTGCGAGGCCCAAACGCTTAAGTTAAGTCCGATACCGTTTCCCTGTGACCGTTTCATACAGTTCGATCAACTCGTAGTAAATCACTCCTCGCTGGTCTAACCAAATACAGAGCATAACCCTCATGCCAAAAATATTTAGCTTAGCGGAGGATATTGATGTCTATGCAGCTAAAACCCATGACCTTTGCGCCTGCGGTTGCCGTAATGGATCCACTTTTTATCGCCAGTTACAATGCGTCGCAAAAATTGACTGCTCGCCTTTCGACGTTGCGCGGCTTCAGCTCGTAGGGCACCCAGTTTCATTACTTTTGAATCAATCCCACACCTATTGGCCATTTGCCGAAGTGTTTGGCATTTGTCTACATAGAGCAATGATTTAGTATTGTAGTTTACGTTTCAACCAATTTTTTTTTTTTATATTATTTATTGAATCTTCACTTTTAAAACCTGTGAACTAACAATAATTATCCAAATCTTAAAACTAAATATTAATTGTTAAGTCCAGCCAGTGCCAGACTGATGTTATGTGGTTCAACTGGGACCATTATTTCCCCTTATTATTAGCGGACCAGATCCGCAGTGTCCCTCCTCCTAAGACGCTGGTGGCCGTGATTATCAGTTAAGTAACGGGCTAGTATGTTGGGGTGTGTTTCCAGTTTTGTTAAATAGCGTTGACAGTGTCTAATAATTTCATCTTTGACCAGGGGTACATTCAGGTCTTTATGTATGTTGTAATTCCTAACATACCAGGGTGCGTTCGTGATCGTCCTCAAGAATTTATTTTGCATTCTCTGAATTTTCCCTATATTGGACGCAGAGGCAGTACCCCAGAGCTGAATTCCGTAGCACCATATGGGTTTCATGATCGAATTGTAAATGAGTAATTTCAACCAAATGACACAAGCTACCAAAGTTGCTCATTCACAACAGATTAAAGCGGCAAGAGACTGGAAACTGGAATATTGATTCTTGTGTAAAATGTTTATTATTAATTCAAGGTCACAATATATTTATAAGCAACAGAGTTGTAAATAAAGTGTAGCTATATTTTGAAAACTTTTCGTTTTAGAAAATGTTGCCATATTTGTGTACATCGTACAAAAATAAACTAGAAGACGTGTATTATATAATAAAAGGTAACAATAAGAAATTTGGAAAACGGAAACTTACTATTTAGCCAAAAACTACCCAGCAAAAATGAAGCTGCCAAAGAAGCAATAAAAGCATCACTACTATGGCAAAGGCTAATGCCTTTTCTAATGGTTTCATCGATGAATTTAACATTAGCGTGTCATAGGATGGAAGTATTCAAATGTAGCTACTAGCATTACTCATACTCTAAGGAAGCAATGATAATACAATGATTAGGTATTCTGATGCATGAGTGGAAAATATTCATATAAATAATATAAATATTTAAGGCTGAAAAAATGCAAATAACAGGCCAGCTACGATTTACAAATTTATATTTTTTCGCCCTTTTATAGAATTTTCGTTCAAAACCTTTATGCATTGACATATGTTTGGTCCACTCTAATGTGCATATTGGCTTTGTTGTTTCAATTTTTTTATTTCAAAACAGTAGGCAAACCGCTAAATGAGTGCTAGACGAGTATATAATCGAGGCCAAACGTCATATTGCTACAAACAACATCAGTATTATAGACAAATTATTATTTGTTTTTTATTTTCTACTGTGGTTAATCAATCGTTTTGTTTAGGCATTATGTTTTTATTTTTGGCTTTCATTCATTCTGTGATTGATGTGTGGTTTTGGGTATAAATGTCGGGTGAGTTATTCACAATTGAATTTTTGTTCTTTTATTTCTGTTCTTTTTTTTTTTTTTGCTAAATATTATTATGTTTTCTTATACATTTTTGTGAATGCCATCAATCAGTTTAATTTATTTGTCTAATATATTTTCTTTTGTATTATTATTTTAACGTTGGAATTTGGTAATTTAAAAAATGTATAGGTTTTTAGGAGCCAGATATTATAGTATAGTAGTATACCCTGATCAGAACTACGCAATTTCTTTCACTATTATCCCACAAAATATTGATGACCCGGCATAAGTGTATCCATTACATTTTCTGAAAAGTATGTCATGTGCTTTCGAAATCCATCGAAATGTGATCGCACTAGCAAAAGCTCTACAATTAATGATCTATGTAGATGCACTTCTTTTTTAGCAGAACCCAGCAAAACTTTGGTAATGGGTGCGATATTCTCATGCGTTACTTCGTAATCTATTTTTAGATACATTACTTTCTGTTTTTTTTTGTAAGCAAAAGGATAATGTATATTTGTTTTGACAACACTAGCGAAGAGGTAAAAGAAAAGAATTTTCATTAAACAATATTTTTAATTTTTTTAGCTTAATTTTAAAAATATCTTAGAAATATGGCGCAGAGCTCTGGGGTACTGCAAGCAAATCTACTATAAAAATCATCCAACGAGTTCAATCAAAAATACTGAGAACTATTATAAACGCCGAATGGTACATATCCAATGAAAGTATACATCGTGATCTTAACGTCAGCACAGTCCAAGAAGTCATAAGGAATTCCAGCTTAAAACATACATTTAAACTTACAACTCATTCTAACAATGAAATTAGACAACTTCCCTATAACGAGCTCTCAGGTTCAAGAAGACTTAAGCGATGCACTCCATCGGAGCTATTTGTCCGATTCTTATAAATTGATAATTTGGCAAAATATATTTTATAAAATTTAATATAAATGTATACTTACACTAAATATAAGTTATATTAAGTGTTGATTTAAATTAATTAATACCCAAACCTCAAAACTAATTACTAATTGTCATATAAAGACAGGTGTAAATAAAATGGGATGTTAAAAAAAAAAAAAAATTTAAAAATTTGAAGGAAAATATTTTATAATTTTTTTTTATAAATTATTATAAGTTATGACCTAAAATAGTTGCACTTAAAGGGAAATTATGTATAAAATTTTCTTAATATATGATAAATAAAATGGTTTAAAAATCTTTTTATAAATTCTTTTAAATCGGAGCAAAAAATAGAAATAAAACCGTTTTTATTTTGTTTGTATCAGAGGGTTTTTATAAAAATTTTGATGTTTTTAGCCTATTTATGGATTATTTAATTATTAATATAAAATTTTATATAAATTAATTATTAAATGTTAAAAAAAAACAAAAAATAAACAAAAAAAAAAGATTTAAGAAAATAATAAAAAAAAAATAAAAAAAAGGTGAATTGACCTGACCGAGATTCGAACCTCGAACCCGCGGCCTTGGAGAAAAAAAGTATTTGTGACATAGCGTCTAGACAACTGAGCTATTGAAGCTCACACAAAATCATCGTCAATAGAGGTACATATATAAAAGTCTTCGTTCATTAGAGATTTGTTTAGTTTTTATTTAAATGACAAATCTTTGTATGTGTGTTGTTTGTGTATAAAAGGTGGAGATGAAAGAAAAGAATTTTAACACATGGATGTGTTATGCGTAAAATTCTACATACATATAAAAACAAAGGAATTTTACGGAAAAAGTTAGAGGTAGTCCTGGTTTTTTGCTAATATCTCAGCCATTTATTAACCGATCTGTCTGATTTTTAATAGCAAACAGAAATGGATCACATGTAACAGAAATAAAAAACAATCAAGTCCTCATCATGTCTGGGTTCTTCGGAAAACCCATTTCAACACACAGACGGACAGACGGACATCGTTAAATCAACTTTGCTCTTCATACGGACCCAGAATATATATTCTTTATAGGGTCTAAGATCAATATTGTAGAAATTACAAACGGAATGACAAACTTATATATACCCTTCCACCTGTGGTGAAGGGTATAAAAATGTTAATCATTTGAAAATTTAAAAAACAATATTGAATATAAGCAAATAGTTTATAGATATTAAAAAATTAATAAAAAAAATATATTAAAAAATTAATAAAAAAAATATTAAAAAATTAATAAATAAAAATGTTTGACCATACTCTGTATTTGAATCACTTCTTAGGATCACTTTTAGAATAATTATGATTTAGAAGCATAATTAAGAGAAAAAAGCTATAAACTTGGAAGTAATGAACGAGTTGATTATTTTAAACTTATGTAGAATTCGTTTTTTAAAAAAATGCATTAACGGATACTAAGGAAGCAATGAAAGAAGTGTTTTGTAAGGCACGACTTCAATTTTTTTTACTGGGTATAGGTAGCAGGTAGGATTCTTGGAAATAGTCTGACATAGTGCCCCAATTGGTTATTTTTATTGTTGAATTTATAGAAAGTTTATTGTTGCCTGGTTTGTGACAAAAGGTTTATTTCGTCATTGTATTTCTTAGCAGAATACTTTTGGTTTTTCAATTGTTAACTTTTAAAATTATGCCAAAAATATCGTTTTATAAATTAATCAATAAATCTTCTTTTATATTTTATTTCGGCAAATCCTTAAGTTTTTTTTGTTGCTATTTTTCTAAAATAAATAAAATCCTAAACAAACGGTAGCCAAAATTGTATTGTACAAAAAAACCGTTTTCAAATCCTATTGTTAGCAACTTATTGAGATTTATTTATTGTTTCTTCAACTTAAACAACAGTTAAAATGCCAATACAAAACAATCAATTTTTTTTTTCAACAAATGTCGTTATTATATTTTATTTACGAAAGATGACAATACCAAATAACAACAACAGCAGCAGAAGTAACAATAACAACATTAACAATTTTAACAAATAAAGCTTAACGTATGAGTACTTTTAAATGAATACTTGGCGGTAGCTTTAACTAATGTCAAAATAAATTTCATTCAAGATCAAATAAAGCGCCATAATGTTAAATATGGGTTTAGTGTCTTAAATTATTTCTTAGAAATTGAAGGATTTGTATGGAAAAAAAGAAGAAGATAATATAATAGGATATATAAATCAAGGTCAATTTATTTCAAAACAATCAAATGACAAAAATTTATAGTAGTGAAACAAAATTATGGAAGCTTGGGAAAAATAATTTGAAATATAAGAAATATACACGAAAATAAATGAGTAGTTGCAATACAATTTTTGTAATGTCTGACAGCATATTCAAGCACTTCAAGACACAAGGGGAATGAATTATAATAAAACGGGAAAATAGTAGAATTGAAACACTTAACAGGGGAACGAAAGCCATGAAACAGGGAACGAGTGGAATCGAAACACTAGAAAGAAGAACTAAATTAAATGAAATGAGAATGAGTGGCATTAGAACACTAGACAACGAGAACGAATAGGGAATGAAACGAGGAACGAGTGGTAGTAAATCTCTAGACAAGGGGAATGAAAAGGAATGAAACCGAGAAATCGTGGAATTATTACACTAGACAGGGAAACGAAATGGGAGGGAACGGAGAACAAGTGGAATTAAAACACTAGACAGAAGCAACAAAATGAAACGGGGAACGAGTTGAATTTAAACACTAAACAACAGCAACTAAATGGAACGAAACAAGGAACAAGTGAAGGTAAAACTAGAAATTTAAATTGTGTGTTCTATTGTGGATTATTGAATGGTTAGGTAATTTTTTAGTTTTCGTTAGAAAAGTGGTAAAAATGGTGGTTCAGAGTTTAAAGCAGCGATCGGCACTCATAGCACAAAAAGTACAATTATTTTATTCAGTAGTACGCTAACTTTCAACAGAGCAAGTATACGACGCTTTGTTAAAGAAATAAGGTACACTCTAAAAATTTGTTTTTTTATTATAGTTTTTTTTTTAATGTAGGTATTAATTTTGTTTTTCGTTTACATTTTAAATTAAAAATGTGTGAAGAATTTTTTTTATTTTCTTTAAATATATTAAATGAGGCAGAGTGCCTTGTATGCGATCAAAAAATTATTATTATCATTATTATGAATTATTTTTATTCAGTAAATACGGATATTCTCTTATCGATTAATTCATTTATTAATTTATTCATTCATTCTTTTATCTAGAGAGATAAAATAATTTCTTATTTTATCTCTTTCTGCCGACCGCTGGTTTAAAGGCCAATCCAAATCCTTTTGGTCAGAAAACTGAAATTCACTTTAAATAGGGCTTATTCACTATTAAAGTGGCAAAAAAGGGAAAAACGCACAATTAATTACCCAGCACAGCAGAAGCTAGGAACTTGATTTTAAGCATGTAGATGTTTTATCCGGGGTAGATATTCATCAATATTGGATTTTTGAATACTTTACGGGATTGGAAAAAATAAAAATCTCCCTATTGTGCATAAATCCCATCAGCTAAATTTTGAAATTTAAAATATGTATTTCCTGGGGTGTTTGCTCTAATCGCTTAACAGCCTGCCCAACCCACTCTGATTAAGAGCCAATGACTACAAACATGTGTTCCTGGAGTATATGATAATTCACTTGAGAAAAGTAGTCTCCTTTAGTTGGAAATAATGTGTGTTCATTACTAAAGATATACTCTTTGGAATTTAAATAAAAATAAAAAACATGGTAAAGCTGGGTACACTGAAAACAATTTTGTTAGTAGAAAAATTAGTAAATGGGTTTGCATGCCATATATATTACTTTTTTGTGTTTTCAACAAAAATTCTGAAATATTTTTTCAGCAATAAATTAATTTTGAACTTATTTATTACTAATTTTTAGTGCTAATCAACACATTTATAGTGAAGACAACAACCAGAAAGACAAGAGGTATAGGTCGCAGCTTATGTTAATCTAGTGTAGAAAAAAAGCAACCGCTAAAAATAAAATTCTTAGAAAACACAAAACAAAAAAATACAACAATAGCTCCGCAGGATCAATAACTCCGACACAGACAAAAACAAATATTTTTCAACATAATCTCCTTTTATCTCAATACACTTAGTCCAACGTTCCTCCAATTTTTGTATCCCTTCCAAAACATAGAATTTTTCGAGGTCCATAAAATAGGCATTTATTTGATCAATAATTTCATCGTTAAAGCTAAATCTCTTTCCCTCGAGCCATTTCCTTAGGTTTGGTAATAGAAAATAGTCACTGGGGGCTAAATCCGGAAAATAGAGCGGATGTGGGATCAATTCGTTGTCTAATATATGGATTTTTGCCACGGAAACGAATTTGACACACGATTGCGTTTGTGGTCGATTGTGAGTTAATGCGGCACCTATCTTACGGATAGCTTTTTCATATTCAACCATATGAAATGCCTGTGGCATCAACAATCTCACGCACTTTTTCTCTTCAATCGGCCAATAGCATATCGTGGATTTTTTCGACATTTTCGGGTGTATTGGCCGTCCAGAACGTTCAGCGTCATTTGTATTTGTGCGACCACAACAAAAGTCAGAAACCACTTTTTTAACATTGAGATCGATGGTGCAGAGTCTCCTTAGTATTTATCAAGCTTTTCCTTGGTTTGATTGACGGTTTTTTTCGCAAAAAATAATAAAGCAATTGAATTTACTTTTTACCATTTAAAAAAATCTACGAGGTTGTATGCTTTGAACAGCTGTTAAACGTAAAGTAAATGACGAAACTTGTTAAAAATTAACAGGTGCTACTTGATGAGAGCAGTGTTGCATTTTAACTAACTACTAGGGAAGTTGGAAAAGTCACGGACTTATTAATCCGCCCTCGTACACAACACAAAAGGATGCCAAAAATGAGTGTATTTAAAAAATGTGAATATAGAAAAATAAGACATTGTATTTACTCCGCTTTATTTGAAGATATAAATTATAAACAAAATTAAATTTATAAATTTAATAAGGTTAAGAATTAAATGCGTTTTTAAAATGTATTAAAAGTTATAATAAAGAGTGAAAATAAAATAAATATTCAGTATGTTAGTAAATTTTGTTTCCATTTTATTTATAGTATTTTTTATATAACTTTAGGCTTTCAATTAAATCATGTCGACAATGTACAAAGTTTTTAAATCATTTTCAGAATCACACAAAACAAAAACAATGTAAAATCCCAAATTTTCAGCAATTAAATTAACAAAAAAAATTGTCTAAATTTTTTTTACGTTTTTCAGTTTATAATGTACAGCAATAAATTTCATTGGTTTTAGCAAGGATTTTTTAATTTTCAATCGACTAAATGTTAGTTCTGCCCAATGTGTGAATTTTTTATAACTTTTCTCGCAATGGACTAGAACTTTGCCGAAATAATCTAGACGAAATTCGGACTTGGAACTTTTTTCAGTTGTGGAACAAAAATATTCGATACTAGTCCTTGAATTCAGAAATTCCTTCACTTTTCATACATTTATATGGAAATGACATGGTGTTTTTCGGTCTCATGCCAAGCCATCGGTGCAAGCGGCCTTGTTATTTTTAACTGGGATGTAGCTGTATGTACCTATATACAGTCTGGTGGTGGTCTGGTACTTCCACCACCTTAGTGTGTCTTGTGCGTACGATAATATTAATATCCGTTAACAATAATTTAAATGATGTGCCGGTATTTTGGTAAATTTTTTGTTTATAATAAAATTTAAAATTAAATACAATTACAACTATTGAATAACGTTAAAATTGAGGTGGTTTCAATAAAATTCCAACCAATTTATTTCCTGACTGTATTATCTTTCTCATTGAGTTGTCAGCTAAGCCATTTAAAATTGCGCATATTTAAAGCATTCAAAATACCAGTAGGTGGTAAATATGTCATGGTGATGTAATGACCAAAAATAACTTACATGTATTAACATTAAAAGTTAACGCTAAAATAAATATTTAAAATGATTGCCTTTTATATCTCACTATCAATAGACAACTAATTAATTAATTTTATATTATCTTAATAAACTATATGTTCGGATTACATGAAAGAAACACAAATTATAAACAAAATAAATCTTCTAAAAAAGGTTTTATAAAAACATGATTTACCTTAATTTAACAATTTATAAATATGTTAAGATTTATTAACCACATTATTTTAAGCATTTAATTAAATCATTTGTTAAATCAAATTTATGCGTACATTTACGAAACAAATCCATTATAAAAACCAGAAAAAAATAAATATATGTAACCCTTTTAACACTTAGAATATTATTTTGGCAAGCACTGTCTAAAATACACATATACGTATTTAATTGAAAACACAATTTAAAAGTGGAATACTTATTATATTCTCTGTTTGTCATTCCGTTTGTAACATATTGAAATATTAGTTCAACTGTTTTTTAAATCATATCTATTCTATATTGCATTGAAATCTGAAGAATAAATTTAACTTGCCATCGATAATTTCTCTGACACTCTTATCAGCCGCAAAAAGAGCTAATCCACAGATCCAGCCCAAAACTTACGGTAGTTTCAATGCCTCAAAAAAATATAGAAGATCTTATAAAATAAAAAAGAAATCTTCGTCGAACGTGGCAACAATACCGGTCTCCTGCGTTATTAAGCCAGCTAAAGCAATGCCAAAGAATTTTACAATTTGAGCTGAAAAGCAAAAGAGAAACTTCCTTAAAGATTTACTTGCAAAGCCTTGACCAAAAAACGAACACTGATTATAGCCTCTGAAAGGCAACTAAAAAGTTTAAACAACCAACATATTATGGATCATCTCTTCGACTCGACAACGGCACTTGGATCAAAACAACACAAGAAAAGGTCAATAACTTCGGTGATCATTTTGAACTTGTCTTTACCCCCAATAATACAATCTCGCACATAACACCTCCACTAATAGATGATACTGTTCATGCACCTATAAAAATTCGGTATTCAACTTTAAAATCAAATGTAAAATATTTT
Source organism: Eustalomyia histrio (assembly GCA_949748255.1). Classification (NCBI taxonomy): domain Eukaryota; kingdom Metazoa; phylum Arthropoda; class Insecta; order Diptera; family Anthomyiidae; genus Eustalomyia; species Eustalomyia histrio. Next base: position 120,914,667 of record OX456526.1, read on the forward strand.
AAGATCAAAAAGTCTCCCGGTATAGACAAAATCACGCCAAAAATAATTTGTGAGCTTCCAGCTAGTGTACGTAAAATTCTTCTTTGGATCTTTAACGCCATATTACGTACTGGATTTTTCCCCTTATCTTGGAAAATATATGAAACAATAATGATTCCTAAGCCTGGCAAGAATGTAGCACAAGTCACGTCTTACAGGCCGATAAGTTTGCTGCCTATATGTCTAAACTTTTTTAAAGATTAGTCTCAAATATGTTATCATCATATATTTCTTTACACTAAATCATACATATGCACCAATTTGGTTTTCAAAAAAGTTATAGCACCATAGAACAGGTACACAGAATTGTAACTCTCATTCGAAAGGCGATCGAAGCCAAACAGTACTGTTCTTCTTTATTTATTGACATCTCTCAAGCATTCGATAGAGTACGGCATGAAGGGCTCGTACACAATATAGTCACGTTATTACCAACAAACACTCACAAACTTCTCAGAAGTTATCTATTCGATAGGTCGTTTATAGTGAAATCCAAAAGACTGCATCTCTACTAAAAGAAAAATTACAACAGGTGTTCCACAGGGCAGTATAGTGGGCTCTCTACTATATATACTTTATACTGCCGATATGCCAACACATTATGTTATTCATTCTTCCACTTTCGCGTATGGCACAGCGTTCTTGAGCATACATACAAACCCCAATGTTGCGAACAACCGTTTACAGTCTCACATTAACGCTGTTGAAAAGTGGATTGAAGACTGGAAAATAAAAATAAATGCCACAAAGTGATATAGATTCTAAATCCGCTCTAATAAAATTGAAATCTGCTCAATTATACTGGCTCATAAATAATCGGTTCACACTTAACTGAGAATGTAAAATATTAATCTATAACACTAGGCAACAGCCATTTTGTTATTTGGTTCTAGCATACTTTTTCTCATGGATTTGGACCTACTGAACACGAAAATGAATTTTAAAAATTTTTCTGTCGATTGGTTTGCGAGATACAAATTTTTTAATTTTTTTTTTTTAATTTTTGGAGGTACACTTACTATTTTGAGCATATCTTTAGTCTTCTTTGACCTATTTTATCCTACTACTACTCAAATTAAAGACAATTGAGCCGTCTACAACTTATTCTCAGAAAATTTTCAAATCGGGTTAGTAGTTTTGATGTTGGCGGCTTAAAAAGGTTAAAAAACTGCGTCTTTTTAGTAAAAATGTGGCTGAAAAATTCATATAAAAATTCATATAAAATGTAAAACGCGATGTTAACAGCGATTTTAATTTTTTTACGTATAGCTGACACTTTTCCAAAGAAAATAAGCCCTTACTTAACAAAATCTGATGACAAATGGCCGACTTATTATTTTTTTGGTAAACGACCGAAATTCCGCTATTTCACGATTTTTTGATTTTCATTATTTGCACAGCTTGCCTACCCAACGCAAACGAATAAATACATTTGAACTTAATTTAAAATAAACAAAGTAGTCTTCGTATATTTTTTTTTAATTTATTTACAGCACTACATGCTCATACATATTTAAACATAAGGAGACACGGTTATCCATTGCATTTCAAAACTGTCTGTGAAAGTGTAAAGAAGTTAATATTTAGAAAACGCAAGGAAGACAATGAGTAAAAGACTACGTGTGTTCGAGTGTTTGAACGATCCAGACAATTTCTGCAATGTTTGTGGCCAGTTTATAAAAAAAAATCACGCACACAAGTTTACTCCAGCAGTACAATTGCACTATTTGAATTATTTTGGTATTTCACCAAATATCACAGAACCATGGACACCTAAGTCGCTGTGTGATCTTTGCTATATAATCTTAACCAACTGGGCAGCTGGCGGAAGGTAAGAATTTTTATTTAAACACATTATACATAGCGAATATAGTAATTTATTTTAATTTTAGCCGCCATATGAAATTCGATACACCAATGATGTGGAAAAAGCCGCTATGCCATTCCACAGACTGTTATTTTTGCCTCACCACAAACAGTGGGGTAGGAAGATTTTTTAAATGGAACTACGCTCAAGTGGGATCGTTTGCGCTTCCAGTACCACATTCGCATGATGTGCCATATCCAGTGTGCCCTGGTGCATCTCTTCAAAAAGCAGAATCGTCAGAAGAAGAGTCTGAGTCTGTAGTGAACGTTTTATTCCAGTCAATTTTTGGTAGTTAATGGTCTGTTTTATTTCTACATTGTACATATTACCTCTATTGGTATATTGAGATTGTTAAAACCTGGTAGTTTTTTTGTTGCCCCAAAAAAATTTTTTTTACTGGGTTAATATAATAACAGTCGACATCTTAAAACATATTCACAAATAGGTGTTTATATACATAAATTACCAAAGAGTCTTATCAACAGGTATTTTGTTGGGGTACTCAACATGTTGGATATTTGTTTGCAACATTTTGTATTATTGCTTTGCAACATTTTAATCATTGTATCGCATCATTTGATATCAACATGTATAAATATTTTATTAATAATCGCTGACATTGAACATTTTTTTTTTTGAATATTATTGAATATTAAATAATACACTCAAAAAAAAAAAAAAAAAATAAGTAGAAAAGTTTCTGTGCGGGTTGAGATATTTAGAAACGGATACTTTGTTCTTAAGAAATTGCTATCTGAATTTCGTGTTAAAATAATTAAGTTTTCTTAATAATCGCAAACAAAACTTTAGTAGGCATAAAAATGGCTATTTACTAACTAGAATATAATAAAAGTAATTATATATATCCTCGCTAAGATGAGAATGCTGGCTTTTAATTTTTTTCTTTTTTTTAACTTCTACACGACCAACGTGAGCAGTTTATATAAGACTACATAGTAATCTTTTTTTTTTACATTACGCTTGCAGGGATTTTTGAAAAATTGTCTGAAGAAAAAAATAGTTGTTGAACAAATGGAAAAGATATTGAGGTTTTTAAAAATTTTCCTAATTTTATTAACAATTATGGCACAAATTTGTTTAAGTGCTTCTCCACGCGTTGGTTTGCGTTGTCATGCGTTGCATTAAGTTGTAATGAGTTAATTGATGTAATCTCGGCTTTTTTCTAAAAACGTCATTCCGAATGCTTCCTAAATTATTCCACAGAACAATAATTTTTGCCACCATGAGTTTTCTTTTTATGTTAAAATCCCTTTATCTTCCTTTTTCTGGCGACTTCGAAACCGTGCGGTCATAAATTACTCATCAAATATCCAGCATTAAGCTAAATTTTTAAAGTGAGTTGACTTCTATCCTCTGGGAATTGTAATCATCATAAAAAAAAGGTAAAATTTTTATAAATTCCACAGCATGGTCTGATTTTAAATTTAAAGCAATATTTTCTTAGTCAGAAAATTTTGGACCTGAAATTGTTTATATCACAAGTATGGTTTAAAAAAAAAAAAAAGAATTAGGTTATGTCTAATCAGTCCGAAGGTGCAATTTTTCCGTTTTGTTTAACAGGGCCTTATAAGCCTTTTATCAGAAGTCAATAAAATTCTCCACAAAAATTTAAGCCAGAAAAAGGGAAGCTGCGCTCGGAAAGGATAAATAATATTTCATGTTTTTTTTTTACGGCCTTTCAAATAATTCAAATTATTTCAAAGGTAATTATATTTAGAAATGGCCAAATAATTTTCAAATTCTAAAACCTATATTTCTCCAAACTAGTTAGTGTCTACCATAACCTTAAAATTATTGAGGGCCGTAGGTTGGCCAGCCAGTAGGATACCCAAAGGAAAGGAAAAGAGGAACAAAGAAAAGAGTTTCAGAAATCTTACAGTGAGAGTTGCTGGGAAAGAAGAAATAAAAAAAAAAAGAGCATCAAAATTACATCATCATCTAGTCTGTCTTTATGTACCTATTTGCCAAGCATACGGTATCGAAAGACAATGCAGTCCAATTAGCAATCTATACCGAACACGACATCATAATTTATTAATAATTTCCCTTAAGAAGCCAAAAACAAAAAAAAAAAAACAAAAAAAAAAACAAAAAAAAAAAAAATAGTTTAACATAACTGTAATTAAATTACTATAAATTTAATAATCATTACCTACCAGTTAACAACGTGAATTTTAAACATTGTAATCAACAAAAAATGTTGGTGGGTAAGTGATTCGATTTTATTGGCATTAAACCTATTTTCCTTCATAAAAGCAAACTTAAATTCTAAAATCTAATAACATACCTAAAACCCTATAAAAAATAAGTACAAACTTTTAAAATAACTAAACAATTCTATAAACTACTATTTAAATCATAAACTATCCCCGTTAAATATTGCTGCATTGGTATGCAGTTTTAATTCTCAGTGTACTATACCAACCCAAAGAAAAAGAAAACAAATTAAATTTTTTTTCTCCAAATACTGTACGAATATAGCAAAGTACATCAAACATCCAACATTATTGAAGCTCATCAAACATCGAACCGATCGTGAAGGCCTTCCCGTTCATCGATATTTGCAAAACTATTAATTGGTGAGTTGAGTAAATTTTGTTTTATTTTTTTTTAGGTTGATATAAATTAAAAAAATAGAAAAATACAGAATTAACCAAGGTTGGTTACCGAAACGAATAAAACCAACGACTTCGAATTTTTTTCTTCCGATACGCTTAGATTAGGTATTTTCTTGTTTCGATAACGGTGTACCGTTATTGACAAGTAGTTTAATAGTATATTAAAACAAAAAGAAATAAAACATAGTTTCTCTTGGAAGTGATTGCCCTACGGATTTTAAACTTTAAACTTAATGCAGGTAGTTTGTGCAAGTCAGTTTGTGTGTTAAATTTTTTTAGAAAAAAAAAAAAAAAAAACGATGTTTTCATAGAAAAAAAAATGCTTTTGCTTGTTAATGCCAATTTAATTAGGATCAGTATTGTTACCCATTCATAGTTATTAGTCGATAAACATTTTAAATTTTAATTTATTTAAGGTTCCTTTTAAACTTAGAATTTAAACAAATATGAAATAACCGTTCCAAGCGTTTATTATAATTTGCTTATAGTTATAATGTTAAATTGTTTAAACAAATTTCAAAATTCAATTAATTAAATAGTCCTTACGTTTAGCTTTATTATCTAAGTAAATTTCAAAGCCTATGGAATGAATAAAACATGAAGTATTGTCATATGGATAACTAATTTTTTAGTGTTTCTTTGATGTGAAGATGGATTAAGATAGGTGCAACTGCGGGTTCCTGGGAAAAATTAATACTTCGCCCCTGGGATACAGGTTACGGGAGGGTTTTGAGGCGAGAGACTTCACTTACACCATGAAGTCCCAAAATTATTATAGGATTCCTCTCAAATAGTATCTTCTGTATTTTTGCTTAGTGTGATGGCCATAAAGGGCATTTATTCAGTTTTATTTTATGGTCACCTTGGTCCATTAATTTGTTTTTCGTTCTTAATAAATAAGGGAGTCTATAAAAAAAAAAAAATCTGTAGTGAGGACTCAGGATTAAGTTGGGAGAGAACACGAACCCCCCAGCCCGATTGAAAGCTAGCATACTCAATGGCTCCCATCGTTCTTTACCAGCTTATATCTTATAAGGACTGATGTTTTAGTCCATTTTAATGAAATTCCCATATAGGGGTAAAATCCATGTTCATTATAGTAAAAATGGCGCCCAACGTGGGGCCGAAAGTGTCACCTCCAAGTGTTCTTTCGGTTCCGAATTCTGTTAAAACCGTAGATTTCATAATTGATCGGGTGTAAGGTGTTATTGAAGTTTTTGAGTATTTCGATGAATAAATTCCAGACCCTTTCCGGATTTACAACTATTTGAGGTCAACAGTTCGAATACGTTGTCCGATAGAGTATCTGGATTTTCTTTTGTCTACATATGATGAAATTTTAATGAATTGTTATATCCTGAAATGATTTTTTTTCTTAATTCTTTGTCATTACTTTAAACTTAGTTATCAGCTACTACCTGAAGTTAGGAAAATATTATAATTGTTGTACAGACGATTTAATATCCAATTTCGGGTGGGAAAGAATTTTAGTTAAAAGTTGCCCATTCTTTCGGCCGGTTTGTTTTAAACTAATGTATAGAATTTCTTAAAAAAAAAAAATCTCCATAGCCAAAATTTTTTTAATCTCTATTATTTGAGTCCTTGAATCCTATATGTTTTACTATCTTAATCTACTCGTCATCACATTTATAAGAAGCACCTTAATGAATTCGATTAGTTTTTTTAATTCCTTGTTTTACTTTTAAATTTTAAGAAACCAAATTTTTTTTTTTTTCAATACAGCAATTGCAAACACGAATTGTTTTTTTGTTACCAAATCGCTAGTAAAATCTTCATAGGGATGTTTAACCACAGATTACCGAACACTTAAATTTTATTTGTTTTATATAATTTTTTTCTCACGGCACATAATTGACTGAGATCCTCTTTCGGAATAATTAGTGAAAGATTTTCGAAATTCACGAAACAAAATTTTGTAATTTTTGGGTTCGAAAAAAATATAAGTTAATAGACCGGGATACAATAAATCGGTCTAAACATCTTCAAAGAAAGGCTAAGGCAATTTTTAACACTTCTTTTTAAATCTTAAGTTAAAGTATATAATCAACTGATATTTACTGAATACGAATGCTGCTAAATAATAAAAAAAAAAAAAAAATAATACATTCTTATAAAAAAAAAAAATTTATTGCGTGGCACTAATAAATAATCTTGTATCTTAGGTGAAATTCAAAACTTTGTCGTAAAGAGTTATAAGCAGCAATATTTAAAATAATTTTTTTCTTTCTACATTTTTTAAAGTCTTTACTTAGTCGGTAAAAACCAGATAAAAAAAAAACGACTAGTTTCTTTTAAAACCATCCAAAAGCTAAATTTGTATAGTCGTATTAGCGATAATAGGAGTTAATTCCTTATATTCTAGATAGCACATATTTTTTTAGTTGGTTGTCTTTGGTTTTGGAAGTTCAAAGTTAAAATGTCACAGATAGCAAGAACCCCTCCTCCTGAAGTTGTTGCCGGTGCTGCCAATTTGTGTCAAATATGCCACGACCCAATGCTTGAGAATCAACCCTTGTTAATGATATCCAATTGCAATCATACGTTTCATCGTAGTTGCATCGAAAATCGTCTAGGTAATTCTTCGGAATGTCCGACATGCAAGGTGCCATGTGAACTTGCAGATTTAAAAAAAGTTCCATTGCTAGTTAAATCGGGTTTGCCTGGTAAAACTGGCCATAATAGGGATAAACCTCGTGGGGCATATCCCAAACATTATAATACCAGAAATAGTAACCGAAATACCAACCGTGTGGATGATCAAAATCTTTTTCTCGAGATGAGTCATCAGGACACTGACGTAGGGCCTGTTTCTACACCGGTTAGGACGAATTTAAATACGTTAATTGCTCCTCGAAATAATAATACGCCGCGTAGAGAAACAGTTGATTATGACCGTATTAACCAAATGATTGAAACAACTTTGTCTAGGATATTATGTAATATTAATCTAGCTTCAAACCAGAATAATACGCATGCTAATGATATTGATCAAAACACTGTTAATACGAATCATACTAGGGCAAATGGTCATCCCAATAATAATTTTATGAGAGAGTTTAACACCGGCAATCGAAATCAAAACTTTGCCCACAATTCGGCCGATCATTTTTCACATCCTTTTCCACAAAATGATAATTTGTTAAATCAGGGAAATCCAAGTACTTCACAAAATTCAGATTCTTCTAATGCCAATAGTATTAGAGCGAATAAAATTACGTCGGTAATCCAAAGCTGGAATTTAAAGTTCGAAGGTAATTGTTCTGGTATCGCAATTGAGGAATTCCTCTACCGCGTTATATCACTAACTAATGACCATTTCAATGGGGATTTTACACCTATATGTAAAAATCTGAATATTTTATTGCACGGTAAGGCTAAGGATTGGTACTGGCGTTACCACAAACAAGTCGGATCCATTGACTGGGAAAATTTTTGTATGGCCATAAAAACTCAATATCGGGATAGTAGGTCTTCGTTTGAGATTCTTGAAGAAATTAGAAATAGGAAACAGAAAGTTGGCGAAACTTTCGATACATTTTATGAGTCCTTTGTATCTATTATGGACAGGTTACCATATCCAATATCTGAAAGAGAGCAAATTGAAATTTTAACACGCAATCTTAGACCGGAAATACAACAGGAATTGTTATATGTCCCGGTTCACACTATACCTAAATTGCGAGAACTTGTCCAAAAACGCGAAAATTTTTTAGCAAATGAATATATTCGTAAAAACTATTCATTTCGCAATTTTAACCCTTCCATGCCACGAAAAAACATTGCAGAACTAGAATGTTCAGAAGTCGTTGAGAATATCGGAGAAAATAACGACGATGTCACGGTAAATGCGTTACAAGCTTCTGGTAGCAATCACCGCTGCTGGAACTGCGATGAATACGGCCACGTTTGGGATGATTGTATTCAACCTAAAACAATTTTCTGTTATGGTTGCGGGGAGAAAAATGCATATAAGCCGCAATGCAAAAAATGTGCGAATCGAAAAATTATTTTCTCAAAAAACTACCAACCCCAATCCCCAAATTCCAACCCCAATTAACAGTTCAAAAATCCCCCAAAAATAATTCCGTTACTTCGAACTCAGAATCTTTTCAGGCTAGTGACGAAAATGTTAATTTACATTTTAAAACTGATTCGAATTTAAATAATGCTTTGTTGAGAAACGCTGTTGAAGATAAGAAAAAAACCGTTACCATTTTAAAAAGACCTCCTTCGGAAGGGCCCATTTTAAATACCAATAAATTAATTTATCCATCTATGCCGTATCACAGAAAATGGGAAATATATATGGCGAAAAGGGATGAAATATTTAACGTGACAAGTATTTCAACGATTTCAAATAAAATCCCGAAACGATCCACTCTTCGAATACGAAATTATTTTAAAACTCGTAAAATGTGTAGAAAACTTTTAATTTCCGCAATAATTAGTAGCCCAACTGATAAAAGGTTTTACGCCAAAGTGTCATTTTTAAAATATACCGAATACGGCCTTCTTGATACAGGCGCTAATATCACGTGTATTGGTTCCGAGTTGGCTAAAGAAAAATTTTCAGACTATCCCAATTTTCATAAATGCAAATCTTTTGTAAAAACCGCCGATGGTCAACACCAGAAAGTCCTTGGATGGCTTTCGGTTGAAGTAGAATTTAAGGCCCAAAAACGTTTTATAAATATTTTTATTATTCCTTCCATTTCATTACGCCTTATACTTGGTATTGATTTTTGGAAAGCATTTAATTTAATTCCAGATATTGTGCAATCTAGAGATGTAGTAGATAAGTCAATGTTAGTTCATATTCCGTCTGAATTGGCTGTTGTTGAAAAAATTCCGTCCGATGTTCGGTCCGTTTCTGATGATAAATCTGCTCATAAGTCAGAGGAATTGAGATTTCCATTAACTCCCAGTCAACGCCAGCAACTTGAGGCTATCATAGCAGTATTCCCCAGTTTTGAGAAGCAAGGGTTAGGGAGAACCAGCTTAATTCAGCATCAGATTGAAGTGGGTAATGCCAAGCCAATCAAACAACGGTTTTATCCAGTTTCTCCGGCAGTGGAGAAACTGATGTTTGCAGAAATAGATAGGATGTTGGCTTTAGGGGTAATTGAACCGTCTCAATCCCCATGGAGTTCGCCCATGAGATTGGTTGTAAAACCAAATAAAATCCGACTTTGCCTCGATGCGAGAAAAGTAAATTCTGTCACCCTAAAGGACGCTTATCCACTTCCGTCAATAGAGGGTATTTTTGCAAGGCTTCCAAAAGCCAACATTATCACTAAGTTGGATCTGAAGGATGCTTATTGGCAAATCGCCTTAACCAATGAGGCTAAACCATTAACGGCATTTACGGTACCTGGAAGGCCATTGTACCAGTTCGTGGTAATGCCATTCGGGCTATGTAATGCTCCTTCTACTATGTGCCGGTTAATGGATAATATAATTCCAGCAGATCTACGTAACTGCGTTTTTGGTTATCTAGATGACCTTATTATCGTGTCCGAAAATTTTTCTACCCACCTCGCTATTCTCGTACGAATTGCCGAGCAATTTCGAAAAGCTAATTTAACCTTAAACGTATCGAAAAGCCAGTTTTGTGTAGTCCAAGTTCCTTATTTAGGATATGTGATTGGCAACGGTGGTATCGCCACGGACCCTGAAAAGGTCAGTGCTATAATCAATTGGCCTGTGCCAAAGTCCTTAAAACAGGTGCGTGGATTTTTAGGGCTTGCTGGTTGGTATCGTCGGTTCGTGGAGAATTTTTCGAACGTCGTATATCCCATTACGGAAGTACTTTCTACTAAAAAGAAGTTTGTTTGGACTACCGAAGCTCAAGCGGCATTTGAAAATATCAAAACCATGCTTACCACGGCTCCAATTCTTATTAACCCAGATTTCCGAAAAAAATTTTATCTTCACTGTGATGCCAGCGATTATGGCATAGGAGCGGTACTCGTACAGTTGGATGAAGAAGGTAGTGAACGTCCTATTGCCTTTATGAGTAAAAAGTTAAACTCGGCTCAAAGAAATTACAGTGTAACTGAACGTGAATGCTTAGCTGCCCTGGAGGCCATTAAACGTTTTCGTTGTTATCTCGAAATGCAAGAATTTGAGATAATAACCGACCACTCCAGCCTAGTATGGTTAATGAGACAACCGGATCTTTCTGGAAGATTGGCACGCTGGGTATTTAAGCTACAGCCGTATAAATTTAGTGTGAGTCACAGAAAGGGTAAGGAAAATGTCGTACCTGATGCCCTGTCGAGGATTTATTCGGCGGAAGTTTTAGGCCTTAAAATGTTAGAACCGGAAGTTAATCTAAATTCCCCTCATTTTGAGGATCTGGAATATCAGAGTCTAAAGAAAAAAATAAAAACTAATCAAAGTCAATATCCCGATGTAAAAATTGTCGATAATTACGTGTATATTCGTACAGAGCACTATTCAGGGAACGATGACCAAGAGCAGAATGCGTGGAAACTGTGGATACCCTATAAATTGCGAAAGGAAGTAATGTTTAGATCCCATGATGATCCTGTTGCCTCTCACGGTGGTCTCGCAAAAACGTTAGATCTGTTACGACGAAATTTCTATTGGCCTGGTATGGTGAAAGATGTTCGAGATTACATAAGACAGTGCGAAACCTGTAAAAGTACAAAAGCTCCAAATTTTGTAATGAAGCCGGAAATGGGAGTTCAAGCAATTTCCATTAGGCCATTCCAAAGGCTTTATGTTGATATACTTGGCCCATATCCAAGGAGCAAGAGCGGCCATATAGGAATCCTGATTGTGCTTGACCACCTTACCAAATATCATTGGCTCTCTCCATTGAAAAAATTCACCTCTGGTGTCATTCAGGAATTCCTACAACAACATATATTTCATGTATATGGAGTTCCAGAAACCCTTGTGAGCGACAACGGCTCTCAATTCCGTGCCAACGAGTTTAATTCATTTTTGACTAGCTTAGGTATAACACATATGTACACTGCTGTATATTCACCACAATCGAATGCCTCTGAGCGAGTAAATCGCTCTATTATTGCTGCCATCAGAGCGTATTTAAAAGACGATCATAGGCTGTGGGATGATCATCTCAGCCATATAAGTTGTGCCCTGCGCAACTCGTACCATCAATCAATTAAGTGTTCGCCATATCATGCTTTGTATGGATTCGACATGGTCACGCATGGTTCTTCTTATGATCTTCTTCGAAATCTTAAAATGCTTGACGAACCGGCATACCACCTGCACCGCGACGACTCTTTAAAACTACTTCGATATGACCTTCGGAAAAACATCAGGGAAGCTTATGAAACCAATCGAAAGCAATACAATCTTCGAGCTAGGCCTCAGGATTTCAATGTTGGACAAGAAGTTTTCAGACGAAGTTTTGTTCAAAGTAATTTTGCTAAACATTTTAATTCCAAATTGTCACCGCTTTTCATTAAAAGTAAGATTAGGGAGAAGCTTGGTAAGCATTATTACACTCTGGAAGATCTAAATGGCAAAATTGTAGGCACCTTTCATGCAAAGGATATTCGTCCTTAAAAACGCCCTTGTTCAAGCTAATACTATTATGCATAAAGCATTAGTATTATCTAGTTTGTAGTGAACGTTTTATTCCAGTCAATTTTTGGTAGTTAATGGTCTGTTTTATTTCTACATTGTACATATTACCTCTATTGGTATATTGAGATTGTTAAAACCTGGTAGTTTTTTTGTTGCCCCAAAAAAATTTTTTTTACTGGGTTAATATAATAACAGTCGACATCTTAAAACATATTCACAAATAGGTGTTTATATACATAAATTACCAAAGAGTCTTATCAACAGGTATTTTGTTGGGGTACTCAACATGTTGGATATTTGTTTGCAACATTTTGTATTATTGCTTTGCAACATTTTAATCATTGTATCGCATCATTTGATATCAACATGTATAAATATTTTATTAATAATCGCTGACATTGAACATTTTTTTTTTTGAATATTATTGAATATTAAATAATACACTCAAAAAAAAAAAAAAAAAATAAGTAGAAAAGTTTCTGTGCGGGTTGAGATATTTAGAAACGGATACTTTGTTCTTAAGAAATTGCTATCTGAATTTCGTGTTAAAATAATTAAGTTTTCTTAATAATCGCAAACAAAACTTTAGTAGGCATAAAAATGGCTATTTACTAACTAGAATATAATAAAAGTAATTATATATATCCTCGCTAAGATGAGAATGCTGGCTTTTAATTTTTTTCTTTTTTTTAACTTCTACACGACCAACGTGAGCAGTTTATATAAGACTACATAGTAATCTTTTTTTTTTACATTACGCTTGCAGGGATTTTTGAAAAATTGTCTGAAGAAAAAAATAGTTGTTGAACAAATGGAAAAGATATTGAGGTTTTTAAAAATTTTCCTAATTTTATTAACAATTATGGCACAAATTTGTTTAAGTGCTTCTCCACGCGTTGGTTTGCGTTGTCATGCGTTGCATTAAGTTGTAATGAGTTAATTGATGTAATCTCGGCTTTTTTCTAAAAACGTCATTCCGAATGCTTCCTAAATTATTCCACAGAACAATAATTTTTGCCACCATGAGTTTTCTTTTTATGTTAAAATCCCTTTATCTTCCTTTTTCTGGCGACTTCGAAACCGTGCGGTCATAAATTACTCATCAAATATCCAGCATTAAGCTAAATTTTTAAAGTGAGTTGACTTCTATCCTCTGGGAATTGTAATCATCATAAAAAAAAGGTAAAATTTTTATAAATTCCACAGCATGGTCTGATTTTAAATTTAAAGCAATATTTTCTTAGTCAGAAAATTTTGGACCTGAAATTGTTTATATCACAAGTATGGTTTAAAAAAAAAAAAAAGAATTAGGTTATGTCTAATCAGTCCGAAGGTGCAATTTTTCCGTTTTGTTTAACAGGGCCTTATAAGCCTTTTATCAGAAGTCAATAAAATTCTCCACAAAAATTTAAGCCAGAAAAAGGGAAGCTGCGCTCGGAAAGGATAAATAATATTTCATGTTTTTTTTTTACGGCCTTTCAAATAATTCAAATTATTTCAAAGGTAATTATATTTAGAAATGGCCAAATAATTTTCAAATTCTAAAACCTATATTTCTCCAAACTAGTTAGTGTCTACCATAACCTTAAAATTATTGAGGGCCGTAGGTTGGCCAGCCAGTAGGATACCCAAAGGAAAGGAAAAGAGGAACAAAGAAAAGAGTTTCAGAAATCTTACAGTGAGAGTTGCTGGGAAAGAAGAAATAAAAAAAAAAAGAGCATCAAAATTACATCATCATCTAGTCTGTCTTTATGTACCTATTTGCCAAGCATACGGTATCGAAAGACAATGCAGTCCAATTAGCAATCTATACCGAACACGACATCATAATTTATTAATAATTTCCCTTAAGAAGCCAAAAACAAAAAAAAAAAAACAAAAAAAAAAACAAAAAAAAAAAAAATAGTTTAACATAACTGTAATTAAATTACTATAAATTTAATAATCATTACCTACCAGTTAACAACGTGAATTTTAAACATTGTAATCAACAAAAAATGTTGGTGGGTAAGTGATTCGATTTTATTGGCATTAAACCTATTTTCCTTCATAAAAGCAAACTTAAATTCTAAAATCTAATAACATACCTAAAACCCTATAAAAAATAAGTACAAACTTTTAAAATAACTAAACAATTCTATAAACTACTATTTAAATCATAAACTATCCCCGTTAAATATTGCTGCATTGGTATGCAGTTTTAATTCTCAGTGTACTATACCAACCCAAAGAAAAAGAAAACAAATTAAATTTTTTTTCTCCAAATACTGTACGAATATAGCAAAGTACATCAAACATCCAACATTATTGAAGCTCATCAAACATCGAACCGATCGTGAAGGCCTTCCCGTTCATCGATATTTGCAAAACTATTAATTGGTGAGTTGAGTAAATTTTGTTTTATTTTTTTTTAGGTTGATATAAATTAAAAAAATAGAAAAATACAGAATTAACCAAGGTTGGTTACCGAAACGAATAAAACCAACGACTTCGAATTTTTTTCTTCCGATACGCTTAGATTAGGTATTTTCTTGTTTCGATAACGGTGTACCGTTATTGACAAGTAGTTTAATAGTATATTAAAACAAAAAGAAATAAAACATAGTTTCTCTTGGAAGTGATTGCCCTACGGATTTTAAACTTTAAACTTAATGCAGGTAGTTTGTGCAAGTCAGTTTGTGTGTTAAATTTTTTTAGAAAAAAAAAAAAAAAAACGATGTTTTCATAGAAAAAAAAATGCTTTTGCTTGTTAATGCCAATTTAATTAGGATCAGTATTGTTACCCATTCATAGTTATTAGTCGATAAACATTTTAAATTTTAATTTATTTAAGGTTCCTTTTAAACTTAGAATTTAAACAAATATGAAATAACCGTTCCAAGCGTTTATTATAATTTGCTTATAGTTATAATGTTAAATTGTTTAAACAAATTTCAAAATTCAATTAATTAAATAGTCCTTACGTTTAGCTTTATTATCTAAGTAAATTTCAAAGCCTATGGAATGAATAAAACATGAAGTATTGTCATATGGATAACTAATTTTTTAGTGTTTCTTTGATGTGAAGATGGATTAAGATAGGTGCAACTGCGGGTTCCTGGGAAAAATTAATACTTCGCCCCTGGGATACAGGTTACGGGAGGGTTTTGAGGCGAGAGACTTCACTTACACCATGAAGTCCCAAAATTATTATAGGATTCCTCTCAAATAGTATCTTCTGTATTTTTGCTTAGTGTGATGGCCATAAAGGGCATTTATTCAGTTTTATTTTATGGTCACCTTGGTCCATTAATTTGTTTTTCGTTCTTAATAAATAAGGGAGTCTATAAAAAAAAAAAAATCTGTAGTGAGGACTCAGGATTAAGTTGGGAGAGAACACGAACCCCCCAGCCCGATTGAAAGCTAGCATACTCAATGGCTCCCATCGTTCTTTACCAGCTTATATCTTATAAGGACTGATGTTTTAGTCCATTTTAATGAAATTCCCATATAGGGGTAAAATCCATGTTCATTATAAGTCAAATGCAAGCGAATTTGAGCCGGGTGCAAAGCGAAAATTACTGTCACAGGCCGAACTAAACGATTGGGTGCGCGATTTTGGTCTCACTAAGGAGAAATCCGAACTTTTTGCGTCTCGGATGATACAGTGTGGATTTGCGGCTTCAGAAGTGAAAGTATCAGCGTACAGAAACCGTCACTAGGAGTATGCAAAATTTATACAAAGAAAGACCAAATATGTTTTTGCAGCGACATTTCAGGCTTGTTCCAAGAGCTTCACCAAATTCACAACCCCAACGAATGGAGGTTGTTTATTGACAGCAACAAAGAGAGCTTGAAGGCAGTTCTCTTACATAATGGGAATGAAAAGCCATCTGTTCCTATTGCTCATGCGGTTCATTCAAAGGAGAACTATGAAACTATGGACATTTTGCTGAAATGCATAGAGTATAGGAAATACAATTGGAAAATATGCGCCGACCTTAAAGTTGTGGCCATTCTGTGTGGACTCCAAGGAGGCTATACGCGACATTGCTGTTTTCTGTGCCTTTGGAATAGCCGCGCTGATGATCAGCATTATATAAAAAAAAAATGGCCGGTACGAACGAAACCTGTAGTTGGAGAAGCGAATGTTCAGCGCAAACCACTAATAGAGAACCGTGAAAATATAATACTTCCGCCGCTGCACATAAAATTGGGTTTGATTAAAAATTTTGCCAAAAAATTAGACAAAGAAGGTGAAGCTTTTGCCTATTTACGGTCAATTTTCCCTTACCTTTCGCTGGCAAAAATTAAAGAAGGAGTCTTCGCAGGACCCGAGATAAAAAAAATGTTGAAAGATGAAAAATTCCCAAAGCTGTTATCACCCATCGAAGCCGCAGCATGGAATTCCTTCAGGCTTGTTGTGGAAAACTTTTTAGGAAACAACAAAAGCCCGAATTATAAGGACATAGTTGAGGATCTGGTAAAGAACTATGAAGCCATGGGAGTGCACATGTCACTTAAAATACACTTTCTGGATTCTCATTTGGATTTTTTCCCTGAGAATTTAGGAGACGTGAGCGACGAACACGGCGAGCGCTTTCATCAGGAATTGAAGGCTATGGAACGACGCTATCAGGGCAACTATGACACGGCTATGATGGGTGACTATATTTGGACCCTAATACGTGAGACCGATTGCAGCGAATACAAAAAACAAAGAAGAAGTCAGCAGTTTTTCCACATGGCATAAAATGTACACTTATATCTTTGTTTTTACTCATTTTTTTGTGCGTTGATTTGCTTAATTTAATTAGTTAGTTTAATTTCGTTAGTTTAGCTAATTGTGCGATACATTGAGCATGTAGTGCTGTAAATAAATTAAAAAATAATATACGAAGACTACTTTGTTTATTTTAAATTAAGTTCAAATGTATTTATTCGTTTGCGTTGGGTAGGTAAGCTGTGCAAATAATGAAAATCAAAAAATCGTGAAATAGCGGAATTTCGGTCGTTTACCAAAAAAATAATAAGTCGGCCATTTGTCATCAGATTTTGTTAAGTAAGGGCTTATTTTCTTTGGAAAAGTGTCAGCTATACGTAAAAAAATTAAAATCGCTGTTAACATCGCGTTTTACATTTTATATGAATTTTTATATGAATTTTTCAGCCACATTTTTACTAAAAAAACGCAGTTTTTTAACCTTTTTAAGCCGCCAACATCAAAACTACTAACCCGATTTGAAAATTTTCTGAGAATAAGTTGTAGACGGCTCAATTGTCTTTAATTTGAGTAGTAGTAGGATAAAATAGGTCAAAGAAGACTAAAGATATGCTCAAAATAGTAAGTGTACCTCCAAAAATTAAAAAAAAAAAATTAAAAAATTTGTATCTCGCAAACCAATCGACAGAAAAATTTTTAAAATTCATTTTCGTGTTCAGTAGGTCCAAATCCATGAGAAAAAGTATGCTAGAAACAAATAACAGACAAAAGTTTGTTATTTGTGACCTAGTGTAATTAAACCAATTTAGACATATGGTATACAGCTCTGGGGTACAGCGTTAGCCTCCAATATTAAAAAGCTACAAAAAAGACAATCAATGATTTTACGATTCATCACTGGTGCTCCTTGGTTTATTCGAAACCAAAACATCCACGACGACCTTAACATCCCTACGGTTCGGGAAGAAATAAGGAATAACTCCAATAAATATGTTGCCAAGTTGGCAACTCATTCTAATACCCTTGCTCAAAACTTGCTGACTTTTTCAGGTCATAGGCGTCTAAAGAAATTGGATACCTTGGACCTCGTTTTAACTATCATTGTTGTTGCACTGGCAACAAACCAAGATAATATTAGATGTAAGATTTGGTAACTTATTGTAAATTTTCTTAAAGAAAAGATTCAACAAAAAATAATTGAAAAAAAATATCTATTCCGCATTTTGTGGAGGGCTTTTGTGGAGGGTATACAAATTACCAATGATTTTTCTTTTTCATTATATTCAACATAATTTTTATGGTATGTGAAACAGAAAGCAAAAAATTCAGCATCTAACAGTAAATATTATTTTTTATAGTTTTTTTTTTTTTTGAATGACTGCTGTAAAATTTGAAAAAAAAAATATATTTTTCCTTGAAAAAATTTTATTAGAAATTTATTGGCTTTAAATCGTAATTTAAATTGTAAATATTAATTGATTTTTATTTTATAAAAAAAGTCACAATCACAATAAACCGAATGTCATTTTCTGCCTAAAAAAAATTATATTAAATTTTTGTGAAAACAAATTATACTAAATTTTCGTTTAAAATTCATTGCCGGGGAAAATAATCTTTTTTATATGGAGTATCCCGAGTAAAATAGTTTATATATAATCCTATGAGGCTTTATCTAATAATATATTATCGTATATAAATATATAATTATATATTTATTTAATTTTTTTAAGTTACCTTTTATTGTGCCATATCATATCATTATACATAGGTATTATATATTATCTAGTTAGATTGATCTTTATAAAATACGATAGCGGTGTGTGAACTTGGTGGGTGACCCCGGGGATATGTTAAATGACTTCTTTGTAAGTCTATTATTCAATATTAAACAAATTCATAAAAGATAAAGTCGCGTCTGTGTGATGTTAGTATTTTTTCTTTGTTAATAAATTATATGACACAAATAACCAAACATAGAAATGATTTTAAAATTGAATATAAAAGAGCAACAACTTAAGTCGTACAATAAATGACAAATGAGACGCCACATTATACGCAAAAAATGTTGGTTTAATAATACTTAGTCAATCGTTTCTATAACAAAATCACCACAAAATGCTCATAAACTTTTAAGTTTTATGAGCTTTAGTGGTATAATTTGACACATTGTGTTATGTTTTATTTTAGTATCCATGGAATTGAAACAAAAACGTAAAGTAATTAATGAAGCAAAATGCCAGCTTAGTCAAAATTTGAAATTAAATACAGATATTAATGGATTTTGTTAATTTTAGTATGAAATGATTGTTAGAGTTACGAAACAAAAGAGTTGCCATAGAGTGGTAAGCTTTCGTTTCTTATGGTTTAAATCTATTTTTACAAGAATTTTGGAAACAAGATATAAGCTAAAAATAAAAAAAAAATATCCGGCTTTGCCCGGAAAAAAAATTGAAATTGCTCTAGAACCACTATGGGATACCCTTAATCAGTGTAGAAAAATTCCTCAATTTTTTGGGTCCGAAATTTCAATATCTGGAACTAGATTTTTATTTTTAAAATGTTTAATAAATCCCACATTTTTTTTAAAGTGCCAATGTCTTAAAAAGTTATCAGCAGTAAAAATTATCAGTTTAGTGGAAACTTTGATACTTTTAAAAGTAAGAATTCGGTATTTCGTGAGATTAAACAACAACAACCTGAGATATAATCAGTCTTTTCACCTATTACACATGTAATTTGAGCAACCAGTACGAAATATTTTTTGTTATACACTTAAAAAAGTTTGTAAGTTAAAATAACTGAAAATATCATTTAAAAGAAATGAGATTTCATTTAAAAACCGGTCTACTTAATTTTCATTTAAATTAAATGGCGTTTGTTATTTATTTTTAAATGTTGATTAATCAACTGACACATCCGTAAGAAACGATTGATATAATCAGGTAAAATAAATGTCAAAATTTTACCCACCAATCCTTAAAAAATAAATGTTTTTTTCATTTATTTGAAATTATTTCCGTTTTTGTATTTTTTGTTTTTTTTTTAATATACTCATACAATACAAAATGTACACAGAAAAAAGTATCACAAAATTTAAAGTAATTAAAAATATTTTTAAAATTTAAACTCGATTTCTAACAATTTTTTGTTTGAAATATTTGTAAATTGTCACTTTTCATATAAAAATTCTTTGAAAATAAAAATTTAAGTAACAAAAAAATAACAAAAAGTTTTTTGTATTTACAAATTCCATTGTTGGTGCCTTTTTAAAAAATATTTTTTTTGTATTTACAAAAATGTTCTATGGACGATGTTCAATATTACAAACAGAATTTTGTAATTTTATTCTGTGTATGTATGCATATGAAGCTATAAACACTTTTTTTGTGAATGTATTTGTATATGTATGTGTATTTATGAAGTTCTTGTAATTTGTATTGAAAAATTTTGTATATATACAACCAATTTAAATAAAAAAACAAATTTAAATTTTTTGAATATTTCTTTTGAAACATACAGCAAACAAAATTTAAATTTATAACAACTGTTACGGACACAAATAAACCACAAGTTTCCGTTTTGTGGGTAAATTTTTATTAAATTTCAAACAAATGAAAAAAATAAATGAAACTGAAAAAAATCGGTAAATGATAGTAAATTATTTCGAATAAATGTATAAAAAAGTTAATATAGATGTTTCTTTGAAAAATAAATGTATCTTCCTTTATTTTTAAATGGAACGGAAAACTTTTTTATTAAACTACAAACAGTTAACTACATAATATTGTGAGTGTAGGAATAGGCTTCAAATTTTATTTCTAGTAGGTTTTAGTAGGCACTTTGCAAAAGTCATTTAACCGTTTTTGTTAAAATAAAGTGCCACAGAAAATGTTGCAAATGATATGTTTAACTCATTTTTAGATAAAATCAATTTCCGCGATTTTGCGTACATAGAAAATAAATTGGTTGAAAATTTTTCGAAACCACAGCAATTTTATCGATTATCAATAACACTGTACAACAAGATTAAACTTTTAACAAAATATCCAGGTTCCAACAACGGATTCTGGTAGAGGGGACCAAAAAAAAAATATACGAGTATCGGCGTTTCGAAAGTTTATTTTAAGGGGGGGGGGGGGTTATAATTTCATCCCTTTTGCACATTCTTCTGGTGAATAGGTATAGGAAACCATGTGATCCTTTCATTTTAAGTATGAAATGCGTTTGCAGATTCATGTAAAAAATTTTAAGCAAGAGTTTTATAAAACACTTTAACCCTCTAAATCATCAATTAGCCTTTTTTGTTACAAAAAAATATTTGTCATAAAATTGTTTTCTGAATATACCAAAATTCAAATTTCAATTTAAACGCGAGAAATAAGTCAAAACCTGAAATGCTTTTAAGGATTAATTTCGTTTTTTTTTGAGTTGGAGCTAAAATATCTAACAAATCCGTAAAAAGTTTGTAACGTAAAATTTCAATATAAGTCACCATACAAAATAAAGCTCTAGATATATCTATTAACATGATAGAAGTAAAAAACTTTTTTTTACTGATGCGCTCATTTGGAGTATCATAATTTGCAATAGCAACGAACCTTATCAGCTGCACTTTAACTAATAAGATTTGTTATGTGACAACAAAAAACTATGAAACCCATAGTCAAAAAAAAATATTGAAATATGTTACTTTGCTATTATTTATATTTATTTATTTCTTAACTACAAAATCCGTAAAATGTAATGATTTTTCCTTTATTTCGTTTTTTTTTCCTTTGGACGATAGAGATAAAATCGTCAACAGCCACCTCTTAATTTATATAAAGGGTGATTAAATTTTAAGAGACGATGTTGAATGTGAACCACACCTAAACGTCAAGTTTTTTTCTGCATTTCATTTGACATTTCTCAATACCAGACTAACTCAATTTGAACCATAGAGAGATACACAATCGAGCATCGCGTTAAAGTTATTCAGGCTTATTATGAAAATGGACGTTCAAATCAAAATGCATTTCGTGCACTTTGTGATATTTTTTTGGTCAGCATAATCGACCAAATGTGTCCACAATCGGGAGAATTAGGGGAAAATTTCAGCAAACCGGGTCTGTGAAAACAACTTTGCATGCTCGCCCAGTTCGTTCTGCGGAAAACATTGCTGTTGTTCGCGTTAGTGTGTCATGAGGTCGGCCAAGCATTTACCGTGAATGGTGTTCGCTATCGCTAGATGATAACGAAATTATTGTTGCCGGGAATTGAGGATATGACCCTGGACGATATGTGGTTTCAACAGGACGGTGCCACTTACCACACACCTAACGAAACAATGGCTCTTTTGAGCGAAAAATTCAATGGCCGTGTTATATCACGTGGTGGCGATGTCAATTGGTCGCCAAGATCATGTGATTTGACACCGTTAGGCTTCTTTCTTTGGGGTTATTTGAAAGAAAAGGTGTACGTCGATAAGCCAGCAACGAATTGTTGCTTGCTTATCGAAAGCTTAATGATGAGATAATTCGGCACATTAACGGCATAGAACCTCTATTATGCGAGGTCGCGGCGGACATTTGGCCAATATTTTATTCCATACATAATTGAACCATGCCGTATTATCATAATAAAAAGAAATGACAATAATTTCCTAAATAATTTGTGTTTTATTCAAAATCAACATCGGCCCTTAAAATTTAACCACCCTGTACTTCGTAAATCAATTTTCAATAAATAAATAACAATCGTTTTTTTAACTTTCAACAAATTAACTACAAAATCCGTAAAAATATTTCAATGGTTTTTAATTTATTTCGTTTTTTAAATACCTAAAGATTTTATATAAAGTCTGTAAAAATAAATGGCTTTTTGCTTATTTGGTTGATTTTAACTATAAGACAATTAACTATTAAAAAACAAAAACCTTTTTTAACATATCATTTTAATGGAAAATATTTATATACAATTTGATTTTTAAGTGAATATGAAAATAATTTGCAAAATGTAGTTCATTTTATTTTTAATATTTAATCAATTAAAATCAAATGTACGGATAAGTTATATAAACTACAATCTGTTACTATAAAAGTATTTTGAGTGAATCTATTTATAGAACATTATAATCTATAAATAGAAAAGCAATTAATAATTACAATCAAAATTTTGATTTTGTAAATAGTTTTCGGTAATTAAAACAGTATTAAAAATTAATAAAAGTTATTATACATAAAAAAGTTTGTAAGTTAAAATAACTGAAAATATCATTTAAAAAAAATGATATTTTATTTAAAAACCGGTCTACTTAATTTTCATTTAAATTAAATGTCAGTTGTTATTATTTTTAAATGTTGATTAATCAACTGACACATCCGTAAGAAACAACTGATATAATCAGTTAAAATAAATGTTAAAATTTTACCCACCAATCCTTAAAAAATAAATGTTTTTTTCATTTATTTGAAATTATTTCCGGTTTTGTATTTTTTGTTTTTTTTTTTTTAATATACTCGTACAATACGAAATGTATGTATGCATATGAAGCTATAAACACTTTTTGTGTGAATGTATTTGTATATGTATGTGTGTTTATGTTTTGTAATTTGTATTGAAAAATTTGGTATAACCAATTTAAATAAAAAAACAAATTAAGATTTTTTGATTATTTTTTTTTTTTGAAACAGACAGCAAACAAAATTTAAATTTGTAATAACTGTTACGGACACAAATAAACCACAAGTTTCCGTTTTGTGGGTAAATTTTTATTAAATTTCAAACAAATGAAAAAAATAAATGAAACTGAAAAAATCAGTAAATGATAGTAAATTATTTCGAATAAATGTATAAAAAAGTTAATACAGATGTTTCTTTGAAAAATAAATGTATCTTCCTTTATTTTTAAATGGAACGGAAAACTTTTTTATTAAACTACAAACAGTTAACTACATAATATTCTGAGTGTACTTGAAGGTACAAAAATTCAGTTGGAGAAAAATTCGGTTCCAACTATGAATTTTTTTCTGTGTGGGAAACTGAGAAAATTGTCAAAATTTATATTCCGCTTTAAGAGCTGCAAAAGATAGCAATATTTTTGCTGCAACGCTCTACTTCTCATAATTGCTTAGAGTACACTCTATTTAAAGTTCCATATTTCTACTTTAAAAGGTTTACGCAGGCTATAAATAAATTTTACCCCATTTTACCACGTTTTTTGGAAATTCCAACAACTGTCTGTGACTATACCTCAGCGTGTAAAGGAGACGATTTTTCTCTTTGATCTTCCCCGTAATAAATTTAAAAAATCTTTTCCTAAGCCACTTAAAAAATTCGAAGAGAGAACTCTAGATTTTATTTTCCTAGAAGTGACTTCCAAAGTGTTGTAAAAAATTTTAAATTTTCGGTAACCCTATTAACACATAAATCTGTATATTTTAATAAGATACATTGTTATTTTATGGTTTAAATAAGACAAGTGTATTATATTTAAAATTCCTAATATAATGCCATCACTTAAAATAAAAAATTTACATTTTAAATTTTGTTCGCATTTAGTTTTTTATACTCGTACTATAAGAAAAAGGCAAAGAATTTTGGTTATGTGACTCTTTTGTTGTTATTTAAATTGTTGAAATAAATCGTAATCAAGTAAATTTATGAGTTTTAAATAAATAAATAGAAGCCAACAAATTAATGCAAATTTTATTTAATTTTTTTTTTTTTTTAATTTGTAATTTTTGTATTCTTCATCTAAATTCAAATAACAATATATTAGCAATAAAATAACACAAGATATATACAAAAATGTTTTAACAATTTTATTTTTGTGTGTTTGATCAAAATGTGTAGTTTATATGGCCGCCTCTTTGCAGTTGGCATTAATAAACATTCATTTAAGTGGGAGAATAATGTTTTTTGTGTTGATATTTGACTTAAATTTAAATTTATAACGTATATATTTGAAATTGTCAGGCAATTAAAATTGCAAAAAAGGCACAAATTATGCTGTCAATTAAGTCAAGCTATAAATTGTTATTAACTTGTTTTTTTTTTTCATCGACGAGCAACAAAAAATAAAAAAAACACTCACATTAATTTTTTTTTTGCAAATTTAATACATACGCTACAAATTAAACTAAATGAAAGCGAAAATAAAGTGACAGTTGCTTAATGTCATTTATTACCATATTTGTAGCTTTTCTTAGCTACCACTCTCTTCAAAATGAAAAGCATCTGATAGTGAGTAGTTTAGTGATTTTTATATCACACAATTTTATGAAAATGACAAGTTCTTAGTTAATAATCACAACAAACCCACATACCAAACGATTGTCAGTCATTTGTGAGTTTTTTTTGTCTAAGCAGTTGGTAGGTTTGGTGGGTTGATTGCTACTTTGTAAAAATAAAATAAAAATCTATGTTTTATAAGATCTTGATAAAATTTTATTGATCTG
Source organism: Eustalomyia histrio (assembly GCA_949748255.1). NCBI lineage: Eukaryota > Metazoa > Arthropoda > Insecta > Diptera > Anthomyiidae > Eustalomyia > Eustalomyia histrio. Next base: position 120,939,960 of record OX456526.1, read on the forward strand.
ACAGATATAAGTGACAAGAAAAATACAAAGTAGTGTACCTCGTTGAAATAAAACTTGAATATTTTGTATAGGGTCCGCCAAATAACTTTTTTTTTTTTGAAAATGCTATAAAAAAAACCACTGAATATTTTCTCAAATTTATTTTTATTTTTGAAAGTACAATCCTTCCGGTTAATAATGAAAAAATTTCATTCAAATGGCTGCCTCGGCTGGCCATGCAGTAGCCTACACGATCGGTCCAATTTTTAAGCACATTATCGATTGTGTGCAGCTGTAGTTTACCAATGGCTTCACGAATATTGTCCTTTAAAGCGTCAATTGTCTCTGGCTTGTCGGCGTAACACTTATCTTTGACGGCACCCCACAAATAATGAATGAAATTATTTTCCATTATTAACCGGAAGGATTGAACTTTCAAATAAAAAAAGAAATTTGAGAAAAAAAAAGTTATTTGCGGACCCTATAGAAAACACATAATTAATAGAAAGGTATTCGTTTAATAGAAAAGTATTCTTTGCGCCTTTATAAGTTTGTAAATAATAATTGCAGAAATTGAAATTCTACAATTGACGTGTATCATTTATTATGCCACATTGGGAGTTTATTAAGTGGTCGAAATGCGATTCAAAAATCAAAGCTTTTTCGAATTGTTTTTCTTCATGGTTTTTCATAAACACGAACCATATCCATTGTGATACCGTTGGATAGGTATTTAAAGGGTTGTCCGCTGGTACCTTGTTTGATACTTTTTTAAATTTGTTGTAATAAAATATATTTTGTGGACAAGCAATGATTTTCGAATTACATATTTGACGTCTTATTTAGGCGGGCATATATTTTCTTCTTTTAAAGAAAACATTTAGAACTTATATTTTAGCGGGCTTTGTATTTAACGCACATTCTCGTGGATTAAGGAAATTGGTATGGTCGAAGACTTGTGCACAAATAAAGATATTTGTTAATGTTTTATTTTACTACCATGCCCTCTCCACCAGAGATATTTGTAGCCAACCTCGGTTTAAACAGGCCTGTGCAGTCAATTTGTTTATAAAAGTGTGTATAACTTTTTTGGCTAGATATGAGTCCGTCAAAAAAATAGTTTTTAAATTTTAAAGATCAATTTTAAGGAATTTGATTTAATTTTTATTCTCTATTTTTTAAAGATTTTCAAAAGTTTTATTCATGGTTACAGCCAAGCTATTTACTGCGCTGTTATATCAACGATCCGAATATGTGTCGCCATATGACGATGTGGGAAATAGTTTGGAATGAAGTGATTTCTTTAGTATTTAGGAACTAATAAAAAGCATAACTGAAAACAGTTTTTAGAAAAAACCGTGGGGTCTGGGGCCTTAGTGGCTCTTTTACCACCTAATTTAAACCTAATTCTTATTTTTTGGATGGTGTGACATTTTGGTGGAGAAACGTTGACACGCTCCCTAACAAAAAAGTGCCAAGCTTTTTTTCTACACTCACAAAATTATGTAGCCAGAATTAACTACCAATGACGGTTAAAATAACTGAGATTGCAGTTGAAAAGGTGTACACTATATTTGAATTTTCATCAATAATATGTGGTTTTTTTAACTCTCGTTAGCAGGTTACTTTTACCCACATAGTTTTCTAAGTGTACAGAAAAGAAACTTGAAACTTTTTTTGCTGACAAATGTAGTAAAAATAACTACAAATGCAGTTAAACAAATGGTATTAAAACTATTATAAAACTGTAAAAACTACTAAAAATGCAGTTCAAAGAACATAAATTATAAATACTTTTAACTTTATTTTACTCTCTAATAAGTTACTTAATTTACACTTCTTTTATTTAACACTTTTTACTATAATTATTATGAATCGTTCTATCCTTTATATTTTAATAGTAATTATTCGTTATTTCGGTTAAATTTTATGATAATTTTTCATTTCCAAATGACAAAAATATTATAATACACTAAGAATATTATGTAGTTTACTGTTTAATAAAAAAGTTTTTAGTTTTGTTAAGAATAAAGGAACATATATTTATTATTCTAAGAAATATTTATTTTAAATTTATCGATTTTTTTTCAGTTTCATTTATTTTTTCCATTTGTTTGACATTTGATAAAAATTTACTCAGAAAACGGAAATATGTAATATTTTTTGTTTCGGTTACAGTTATTCCAAATTTTAATTTTGTTTGCAGTCTGTTTCAAAAAAACAATATTCAAAAAATTTCAATTTATTTTTAATTAAATTGTTTTTTTTTACATACAAAATTATTTCAATTTATATTACAATAAATTTATAAACACACACACACATACACATATATGGTTATTTACACAAAATGTGTCTATATACAGTGTGTGTGTATACATTTTGTAGATTAATTAATTAATTTATTTATTTATTTATTTATTTATTTATTTATTTATTTATTTATTTTATTAAACATATAATTACAAATTATATCTTAATTCCCTAGCCGAGCACTAGCAATGAAGGCCTTCGGCTCGTTGTAGCGAAAACAGACCAGAGCCTCTGGTGGGAATCAAACCCACGACCACCGCACTGATAAGCTTGCACGCTACCAACTAGCCTACCGGGGCGCTCGATTTCGTAGATTAAAAAAGAAACAAAAATACAAAAAAAACTGAAACAATATCAAATAAATGTATAATCAGTTACATTTTACGGATTTGGTATTTAAAATTATAACATTTATTTTTAACTGATAAATCATTTGTCAGTTCTTTAAATAACATTAAAAATAAATAACCAAAACTGTTTAATTTAAATGAAAAGTAAGTAGAACGGTTTCTTAATGAAATATAATTTCTTTCAAATGGTATTTTCTGTTATTTTAACTTACATACTATCATACTACAATGAAATAGAACCATCATATATTTTATTTTTTAGTTATTTTTTTGACGCAATAATAATCCAACAACTTATAATTCCAATTTACACAGATCTCAATCCACTGTTGACCCACCATAATCCCTCGTCCACTAACATAAGTATGCACAGATCCTCCGACACCCGTCGAAGTTTTCAAATGTCATCACACATCCTAAAAATGTTAAACATACAGACATCGATAATTGATTTTTTATAAATATGAACCGAATATCACCGCTGAAAAAAGTATTCTAGTTTTAATACCTAAAAAAAAATTAAACCTAAAAATGTGCATTAATTTGACAGTAATTGCTTTAACTCCCGCCTTGCTCAAGATATTTAACAAAGCCCTACTAATACGTATAGTAAATCCTTCGATAAACTTCTAAGAAAATAAGAACTCAGCTCTTGCCGCATATTAAATATCTTTGTTAGATTCATATCGAAATTACACAAAAACTTCTGAGAAGCGTTTCTCAAGCAAATTCTCTTCTAAAAATATTTTATACGTCTCTGAAAGCAGAGGAGATAATAGAGATTTTAGGTCATTAGAACGTAGAAATTTAAGATCATGATACAACTTTGTACGCCAATTTAAATTTTAATAGCAGGGAGTCTTCTCTTTACTATATGTGACTCATATATAATCTATAGTATTTAGTGATACCCACTGTATTAAGTTCTTCAAACATTTGCTGGGTTGCTAATTTTGCAATAGTTTACATCACTTAATTTGAGTGATGTGAATATAATGTGCTTAATTTTATAAACATTCATTAATAGTTAAAATAACTGTTTAACATTTCAAAATATGACATTTATTAATAGCATGCAATGGTCATAATATAGCAATATTTTAGCTTTCAGTTGTGGGTTTAAGTAATTATTTATTTTCAATTTATCATTTAAAGCCCCATTAACACAATGATCAATTAGCTACTAACTGGGACTTAAGCTAATACAATTTATTGTTTTTTACCATATATAATTTCAATTAAAATGTTGGTTAAATTTTAACTGCACATTGTGTTATCGGGCCTAAGTCATCATTACATCGTTTTTGTTTTTTATTTTGCTTTAACACATGACAGTTTATGTTTTTTATTAAATACAATTCTTTTCGCTGAAATCCCCTTAAGCTAATACATGCCATCGTTGTTCTGAATTTAAAAACAAAAAATACCCACCACATTTTATTTAATTTTTCTATTTCATGCTGTTGTATTGGAAAATTCATTTTGACATTGTAAACAAATCTTTTTTGCTTTTTCATGTGGGGTCATCATCTGACAAAAATTTTTACTAACAGAAAGCAAAAAAAAAAAAAAAAATTGGCAAATTGATTGCGACAGTATAATTTAATTTTGTTTCTGGTTTGTTTGTAGTATAGAACATTCTTATTGCACGCAATATGCCTTAAGGTCATATCCGCTTGTGACATTTAATAATGTTGCCATTTTCTTTTAAGACTAAAGTACAACAATATTTCCTGGTACTAACTACTGCCAAGTAGTAATCAATTTATTTAGAGATCAAAGAAGGTATACGAAAGAAATTAATCAAGGCCTGAGGATAAAGTAAAATAACTTTTGAAATAAAAAAAATATTAAAGGAGAAAATAAAAGATTGGGGAGATAAAAACTTGTGTTTCGAAGGGTTTTTTGAACTAAAATTGACCGTACATCTTATTTTTTAACCCCTTGACAACTGTACTTGGACCGCTGCGGTATGCCCTATTAAAAGAATATGAAATTAAAGCTTAAAATTGTTGGGATTTCCAAAAGTTTTGTTTTATGTTTTATGCTCAGTTTAAAAATAATTACCATTTCGATATATGTTGTTAAAATTAAAAATAATAATCACAAGCAGGTATTAAAATATTATATAAAACTAATTTATAAATTTTGAATTTGTTTACATTGTAATGTCAATGCTTCGCTACATCTCTCTATAATCTATTACAACACGTTATACTAAAATCGTCATGCAACATTTCCTAAAGTAGCAAAAGTGAAAAATGCAACATACAGTGATGGTCAAAACATTTGCAACCGAAACCTTATATTAACTAAAAATAAGTATTTATAATAAATTCTGACTTTTTGTTAGAAAAAATAAGATTTTTTTATTTTTTTTTTCAAATTTAAAGTTTTTTATATGTATCTTATTACAAAACACAATACACACAGATGTATATATATATGTATATTTTCTATGAGTGTATGACTCTATGAAAAATTTCTTGTAATTTGTATTGAAATAATTTTGTATATAAAAAAACTATTTTGATAACAACAAAATGGTATTATTTCAATTTCTATTTTTGGAAACAGACTGAACGTCCGTATTTTTTATAGTTTGTTTCTCAAATGACTGATTCAAATACACTCAAAATATTTTATAGTTTGCTGTTTGTAGTTTAGTAAAAAAAGTTTTCTGTTCCAGGAACATACATTTATTTTTCAAAAAAATATTTATTTTAACTTATTTTTACATTTGTTATAAATGATTTACTGCCATTTGCCGATTTTTTCAGTTACATTTATTTGATTAATTTGTTTGAAAATAAATAAAATTGCACCCACGAAACGGAAATTTATGGTTTATATGTTTTCGCAACAGTTATTAGAAATTTAAATTTTGTCTGTTTCAAAAAAACATATTCAAAAAATTCCAAATTGTTTTTTATTTAAATTGTTTGTGTAAATACATACACAAATTACAAGAACTTCATAATCACACATAAATACATACAGATTCAAAAATGAGTGTAAAGTCATACATACAAATATTTTGTAGATAAAAAAACATAAATACAAAAAATGAAAACCATTTCAAATAATGGAATAAATCAGTTATTTTTTACGGAATAGGTAGTTAAAAATTTTACATTTATTTTTAACTAAATTAATCATTTGTTTTGTACGGATGTGTCAGTTGTTTAAACATGATTTAAATACAAATTACAAAAACCACTTGATTTAAATGAAAAGTAAGTAGACCGGCTTTTAAATGAAATATAATTTTAATTTAACTTACAAACTATTTTAAGAGTAGTTAAAAAATTTAGTTCTCTACGTACTACTTTTTAAATAAAATACAGTCGAAAACAGAAAATATATTGTTCGTCTTGAGACCATCGAACATAAGTTCTTCCATCTGATACCTTGGAAATTAATTTTAATTTATCTGGCCATAAAATATTTTTCCATTTTAAGTGAGCTCAGGCAAAGTCAAGCTGAGCTTTTCTATTTTTTCTGTCTCATGGTTTTGTGTACATTTATAGCTTCTGAGACCATATTCTCGGGGTCTTCTTATAATAGTGGGTAAGCTGACATCCAACGAAACTTCGGCTTTAGCTTCTCTGGGAACTGCTTTGGGATATTTTGCCAAAAAAATCTTTATTTTTCAATCTCATCTTTCCTCCTTTATGAATTGTGTGGATGTTGCCACAATTAACTATCCCAGCAAAACTTTGGTAATGGATGCGATATTCTCATGCGTTACCTGGTAATGATAACTCGTTACCTTTTTCATTATTTGCAAGCATAAAGTAATAAGTTACTCATTATTGATTGCATAATATACGATTTATAAATGTAACGTAATAATTGAAATATTTTTGAAAATCTATTTTAAGATACATTACTTTGTGTTTTTTGTAAGCGAAAGGGTAATGTATGTTTGTTTTGACAACACTAGCGAAAAAACGTAGCACAACAATTCATTTAAGTTTAAAGCAATCAAATAGTATATGCGTCGATAGTTCAGTGGGTAGAGTTCTCGGCTGCCAACCAGAGCTCCCTGGTTCGATTCCCATGATGACCACATTATTTTTAATAACATTTAAAATATTTGGAAAATTTTTTTTAATAAAAATTCCTCTTTATTAAAAATCTATTTTTAGACACATTATTTTTTCGATTCTCGTAACCATATAAAAAACCCCTTACATTATCACCTCTAAAGTTACAGGCTCATCGCCTGTAAAATTCATCAGTGAAGTAAGGTGTAAAGTAATCCATCGGCCCCTATGGCTACACGTTACTTTACACATTATTTGGTAATGTGTAGTTTTGCTGCGATACGACAAATTGTTTATTTACGAACTGAATATTTTAAAGAAATTTTCTTTTGAGAAAGTCCATTTCGAAAATCATTTAAAATGTTGGACTAAAAGCAGAATTATACTTGTTTCCAGCCATTTGGCACGAAAATTACTATGACGAAGATTACGCTTTCAACATATAATTTATACTGTTGAAAAGCAATATTTTAATATGTTTTTTATAAAAATGCTAAGACAATAATAATAAATAATTAAAAAGAATGCGACTAACATTATATCGAGGCATATTTTATTATTGATTGTTTCGTTAGAAGTAAGAAAAATAATAGTTTCAAATGATTTGAATGCTTTAATTTCGATAAGGTCTTTAAATATAATTTTTTGCTGTAGTAATATAACGTAATCGGCTTTTTTCTTATTTGTTTCTACAAAAGTAACAAATTACGCTGGCAAAAAAAATTAATTTTAACGGAGAGCCAGCAAAAGAAAATAAAGCTCAAATGAAATCTCAGTTCGAAATATTTTGATCACCACTGTATATCCCAGGCCTAGGGGTCTTCCAGGCAGTAAAACGCAGTTTATTTAAACACAATTAAAAACAACTAAAAATCATAAATATTATTTAATTAATTAAACTGTATATAAGATCATTTTGCAAAAAAAAAAAAAAATCATAAATTACGATTTGTACTTGAAATTTAAAACCTTCGCCCCGACATATAAAAACACTATAAACAATCCATCTTTTTAACAAATGGATAATTTGCTGACAAAACTCATTTAAAATCAATTCTTCACTACTTTTAGTATACAATAAAAGCAACAACAATAACTATAAAAACAACAAAAGTATTTATTAAGCGCGTGTTGCACAAAACCCACAGGCGCTAGTACACTAATAATTTACTGTTTTGTTAGTCAGTGTTTGTACAATGTGATTGAAAAGTATGAAAAATGTTCAGGTGCTATTTTTTATGCAATATAATATCTATTACTTATATTTACGTTACATATATCTTGTAGTACCTACTTTTACAGTTATAAGGAAGATCTCTTTGCGAAGTCCCCCTTTTCTTAATCCATTTTATATCAGTGCATTGATTCTTGTATCGTTGAATGTAATTGGGTAGTTCTCGAAAAACACTTTTTCAGTGCTTTTTTGAAATCACTGAATTTTTTTGTAAAATAAATTCTTGAAAATTTCTTTTAGCAAACGCTGTTAAAGCGTCTTAAACAAGTATTCTGCCAAGAATTAATTTTTAAATCCACGAGGGCCCATTGGTTTGCCAGTACTTCATTTTGTGTACCACTGGCTTTCTGACTCGATACCAAATAAAAATTGTCACTGGTACAAAAAAAAATCAAGTACTGGAAAACCACTGGGCAGTTTTACAGAAAATTCAGTAAAGTATTAGTCACAAGGTTTCGAGTCCGGTTGAGGGCATACTTGATGTACATAATGTATAAAATTATTACACATTTTTCGAACAAATTTTAGTGTGAACATGGTTGGTTGGTTCATTCAAGTGGCAGCTCACGCCCTTGTAAGCATCTAGTAAAATTGAACAGCGACTTCGTTTTGGAAGACCACACCAGCTGTAGTGAGTTGATAACCGGAGAACTAAACCCAACTCGGATGATAGAGATAACGGATAAGATAACCCAATCCTCTGCCCGTTACCACCGATAAGTCGTCCAGTATATGATCGCTCAAAGTTCTAAGTCAGATGCCCTGCAGTGCCGGACAAAGACAAGGAAGAACGCTAATGTTGTGTGAGAAGGATAGTCAGTCTCGAAACATATCTCCTGCTCTTACTGAGGAGAGGTTTAGTTCGCTCCAGATTGTAGTAGGGCCACGTGAGCCTCGCACTTCTCCAAGTGTAAAGTCTATGGCATCTGACCGTCGCCTTACGGAGTTAGTGCTAGAAGATTCTACCCTTAATGTAAGTGAGTACTAAGTCCAAAGACTGACCCACGATTGTGACCAGAATCCATCCACTCTCTTTACATAAGCGGAATTTGAGTGACCCTTTGCCAGCACCTTACTAAGCCTGGCGGTATCGCTCCTTTTTCCATGAGTACCGTTTCCTTAGTGCCACTAACTACCATTAAAAGCTATCCGCGTTTTCTTCCGGAGCCCTGAACTCAACTAATGCGTGGAACTTTCAGCATCTAATCGGCAACATATTTGTTTCGCATGTGGCCGATCGTTGTCATGCTAGAAAATTACTACTCCATTTTTCAATTCTGGCCTTAAGCGAATCAATTGGGTTCGTTATAGGTGCCAAATGATCGTTTGTCCCGATTTCAGCAGCTCAAAATAGACGGGAGATTTCAAATGCAGAGCATTACCTTGGCGCCATTGATATTCAGCTTTGGCATTGATTTGGCTAGTTGGCCAGACTTTACATACGAGTGCTTGTGCTTCGGGTTGTCGTAATCGATTCATCTTTCATCTCCAGTATTAATTCGATTTAAATTGAGTTCTTTTTAATGCGTTCACGCAGCATTTCTTCTTTTATCTCGCCTTCAACCCAATTTCTTGCTTTTGGATGAATTTTGCTGCTTGCAAACCATTTTAAAATTACTGCCTGAGTGGCTTCCAATTTTGCAAGTTCTTCTTGAGTATGACAAAAATCTTCATCGAGTAATGCCTTCTATTCATTATCTTTGAACTTCCGTGTCAAAATTACAAGTTCGGAACGGCACGTACTACCTCTCGCATGTTGAAATCGATGGAACTTATTTAGTATAAGCTTCGATGAGCAATCGATGTGCTTCAACTGCAACTGCACCTTTTTTCAAATTAAAAAAAAAACTTTGTTATTTTCACTATTTTGTTCAGTGACAAAATGACAATGAATGACAGATGTTTACCTTACCAAAGGCGATATAAGTTATTAAAGACACAAACCAGGAGTAAAAAAAACGCCACCTGTTGTGTATCCCGCAATTTTAAGCTATACTCCAGTAGGGGAATTCCAACTCAAACCGAGCAGCATTCGAATTTTTCATCTCCGATTTTAATTAAATTCGCCACAAATATTGTAAATGGGTAGTGTTTATCAAATCATTAACCTTTGGAACCCAAACCCTTTCGGTTTTCGAAATATGATGTCACGAAAATTGACAAAAACATCAAAATATCGAAAAAGTGTCTATACAAAGTCGCCAATAACTTCTAAACTATACAACCTCAAATTTTTCTATCGTTACCATTTTAAAGCTGAAAACATTACCTTCAAAATGACATCCCAAAAGTTTTTTTTGTATTAAAAGGTTAAAGGTAATTTTTTAAGTTTAATTTTCAAAGACTGATATCTCAAAATCCAATTTTTTTAAATTCTGAAAAAAATATATGTTAAAAACTAGGGCCTCTCTACATTTGTGGCAAAATTTTAAGGTGGAACCCCATTTAGTTCCTGAGTTATGAAGGAAAATGTGGTCGTAAGCAAATTTATCTTGACGGTCCAGTAGTATAAAAAAACCATAGGTTATCTTTTGAATTCAAATTTAAAATAAAATCCGTATACTTCTCAAACATAAACTACACTTATTGAAATAAATGACTAAATGAATGTGTATACAATTTTTCCAGCGGCGCTTATAATACTTAATAACAAATGTAGACGGGCATCAATCATTTATTCACAAATAAACAACAAGAATAAAAAACAACCAGCCAACCAATAATGCTGCAAAATATCTGTAGAAAAAAAAACCAGCTCAAAATAACAAACACAATTCATACATCAAATTTCATAAAAGCTCTGGTAATACTACACTGCAACTCATGCTCGTAAAGTCATTTGTCTTCATCTATTTTATTTATAATTTACATTTTTCACTTAAGTGGGTTTAACCTAAACTGACTTGAACGATAAGAAATATTAAAAAAAAACAGTAAAATTGAAATTTTGTAAAGAAAAACTCATTAAGTATTTAATTTTGGTATACGTTTTTAGTAAAACAACCACCCATCATAACCTGAGTGGCAAAACAAAATATTTAAAATAACACAGGGGAACAGATTTTTGCAAAAAAAAAATCCACTTTCATAAAAAAGTAGCGTAAAACCTAAAAATCTCTAACAAAAATCAATGTTTCTAATTTGTAAATTAAAAATATTTTGTATCGCTGTGTTATATTTGTTAAGCAACCCAAATATAACAGACCAACATTAGTAATTTGTAGTTATGTGTTGGAAAAATATATATATGATTATTTTTTTTTTCTCAAAAATAACAGTCCATTTTACTATGTTTTTTTTTTCGTAGTTTCCGTTTCTTAACTCTATAATTTGTGTTAATTCTAGTTTAAACAAACTAAATACTTGTTAAAAATTCATTATACAAAAGTCATTAATTTTATGTTTTTTTTTCCATTTTTTCTTTTTTAATTGTAGGTTATAATCCATTTTCATTTAATATATTTCTTGATTCATAACCGACCGCTTAAAAAAAAGCCCATGCAAGGTAACTTGTTTTTATACAAAACACAAAATTAATCATATTATTTATGATCAACTTTAATTTGTAGTTCTATGAATTAATTACAACTATCATGTAGTTAATTTATTAAAAAATATTACATTTTGTTTAGTTTCAAAAGTATGTAGTATAATGACTTGTAGAGTGCGGTTAAGTATGCAAATGTCATAATGAGAATGATTGAAAATAAATTAGATTTGTTTATGGTAACAATTTTAATTAAAAGATTTTAAATCTGATAATATTGATAGATTACTTTAAGAATGGTGTTAAGATTTGAAAATTGTTTGATAAAATTAACAGAACGTAAAGAATTGACCTAACAGATTGTAAATCCTCTACGTTAGTGAATTTTTGCTTCGTCTTATAAACGACAGTGTTAACATTAATTTTTACACTTTCTAAAAAAAGTTTTTTTTTTAAATTTAGACAAAATATCAGGATTTATTTGTCCCGGATATGGAATTGGCAACTAATAGAAGGAATTGGAATAAGTACTGAATTTAACTTTTAATACAAAACCCTCAAAATATTTCATTATTTGTTATCATTCGTTTTTGAAATTTAAATCTTGAATATTTTGTGATATTTCTGATTTTGTAAACAGAGATAAGCTCCAACACCCTTCTTTGTACCAAAATTAGATTTTGGATCTTCTGCGAATATGGTGAAGTACTCCTTGCACTTTTTTAAAAAACCTAGACGCTTAAATACTCCTTTCGACATTAAAAAACTTGTGACCAACCATTTAAACAGATGGAGCTGGATACCCCACATATCTAGGAATCACTATACATCATTGGGTATTACGTCCATTAAAATTTATCAATTTTTAAGAGGCTACATTGTTAAAGTCAAAAGGTACCGATTGAGTGTATCATTGCCTCCTTCGCTCGACCTATTAACGGCTTGGCCTATGATCGAAGGAAAATGTATGACAAATGTTACTGTCATTTGCGAAGAAATAGATAGCGTTGAAAGTTTGACTAAGAATGACGAGAAGAACGGAAGGCAGGGATGGAAAACATTGTACAATTGTACTTTTTTTGGTACATTTTTACTTTGGTTGGTACCGTGGTACTACCGCGGCTCATTTAGTACAATTTGAAATTTTTTCAAATTTTCAATTTATAACTTGATAAAACATCCCAGCAAAAAAAAAGTAGTAAAAGAAGCAGTGATTTTGATTCCGGTGTTGTGAAAATTTGGATCGGAACCAATGATTTTTACATAGGGGTGTCATAGGGTGGAAGTTTTCTTTTATGATCCTTTTTCATTGCATCGAAAGCCCTTCTTATGGTTTAGTGAAAAATGAAATCTTTTGCTCTTCCCAAATAAATTTTGAATTTCTAATTTAGATTTCTACTGGACATCAGTAATCGGGGCTTAGCCTCATTTTCACAATCTCCCGTTAGCTTCTACCTTGGAATTTAACTGACAGATTTGTTGTTGTTTCCTATATAAAGTTTGAGTTTTACAGTTCGTTAAACTTTAGCGGGAAATTCAGCAATCGGGTCTTATTTATCTTTATTCGAAATTCTTGCGATTTTTACTACAATAATTTTTTTACTTTTTGCAGCGTCATAGATTTGAAAAGTGTTAAATTTCATTGAAAATTACATTTTTATAAGTTGTGCAAAAGAACTGCCTTAGAAGAGAAAAATCAGAACTAAACGATACTTTAGAATCAATGAAAAATTAATTCCTTAAGAATCACTTCCGTTTATTTTTGCTGGGATAAAGTCGACTTTTTTAAAAGAAACTTTATACTAAAAACCTGTTTTTATTTATTCAACTACTATAGTAAAAAATAAAGTAAGTTTTAAGTTGAACCGGCTCTAAATTGGTGTCACATCAAATGTTCCAAATGTTTGCATACACATTGTACTAAAATATTTGGAAGTGGCAAGATTGAACAGCTGATTTAAAATTACCTCTCAAAACAAAAAAAAAAATAAGACAAAAATGTATTATTGTTAAAAAGCTATTAAATGCCTTTAAATTTTTTACAGCAAATCCTAAAAAGGCCCTCCAAGGGAGGCGGACAACCAGAAAAAAAGTGTGACATTTATAAAAATTAGAGTGAAATTTTACAAAGTTTTGTGGTTAACGATGAATTTTGTTTTACCCCGTCAATTTAAATTTTTTTAATTCTTTTTAGTGTCTAAGCAAATCTGACTCAATACGATAAAATTGTTAAAAAAGCGGAACAAATTTTGGTACCGTGAGGATCGAAAAAGTACAATTTGTTTGTCTGGTTGGTACAATAACAGAAAACATATTTTCCATCCCTGGCGGAAGGAGAAAGAGCATAACCTTGTGGTACCTCGGAAATTAGCTGAAACTCATCTAATGAGATTCTATCTAATACAATACGTATAGAGCGATATCTAAGAAAGATTGAAATCAATCGCTTTTAAAATATAAAAAGCCATCAAATGGCTCTCACCAAACCGGTGAATATACCTACTTTATCGTTCGAGAAAGAAGCCTAACAAGTCACCGATAGAAAGGCTTCTGTGAAAGCTAAGCTGTCGATCGCTCAAAAGTAATTTAAAGTCTAGATATTTTACAACATGGAAATTAACCATGCTATCCAAGAGCATATTGCGATTGAACAATCCGGGTTGTTAGCCGCGAACATTGACTCAGCACCAGTGCTGATATACATACAATAAGAGATGAGCAAGAATCGTTTTAACTGCTCGAGCGCGGAAGAATATCTTTGGCATAGTACACGATACTTTTTATTGTTCGGGTAGTGATTGATTGCTTTCCGGCAGCAATGCAATGCAAATATTTCAGCAAAACAGTTAACTTTATCAACCAGTTTAGTGAATATTTTATCTCCCTTTATAAGAGTTGGGATAGCTGACCTATCATTTTACCTTAGTCTATTAACGACTGACCAGAGGCTGTTACGAGAGCTAGAAAGGACTTTAGTACTGAAACGCTGTTCGTGAAGAAATTTTTTACATCTAAGTACTCTAGAATACTTGATTTTCGCCCGTAGACAAGGCAGTTTAGTTTCGGCCATGGTATGTTTGTGAATGGCGGTCGGTGGTTAAGGTAACTTAGTTTTCGCATAAAATATTTTACACCACCGGGGATGGATAAAACATGGGTCTATCAGCAAGGCAATGATCCCAACCACACCTCAAAGGAATGGTTGCTTTATCGTACTCCCAAACAGATAGATCATCAGAACCTTACCCAATCATCAGAACTTAACCCAATTGAAAATTTGTGGCAGCATCTGTAGCGGTAAAAAATAAAAAGGCAAAACTAAGTATTTTTTGTTTTTGTTGTATAGCTTTTGTTATTGACTTTTTGTATAAAATGAGAATAGAAAGACTATATTTTTTTAAAAAACATAAAACATTTAATTAAATAATAAAACACATTAATAAGTTGAAAAAATAAAATATTAACGTGTATAGTTTCTTTTGAAGCTCACAGTAGTTATCGTTAATATAAAAAGATTTTAAATTTATAAAAAAAATGTGCTTCTGTTGTACATATTTGTTAGGAACATTAAAGTTTCCATTTCTTCTAAATATTTATATGAAAGAATAATCAGCGAGTTTCAATCACTGATTCTATTTTGTCCCAAAATTTCTCATATATCGAAAAGGACAACTTTTTGATTTTCGGGCAAATGCAGGGAAATTTTTAAACATAAAAAATTCATAAAATAATTTTAAAAAAATAAAATAATTATGAGTGAAAAATTCTTGCAGATAATTTCATATTTTTCCGAATTAAATTTTTGATAGATTTTAGTCACATTGCACCAAGGCTCTACATATAGTAGAGATATCATGAATATTCGGCTACTATTCGAAATTTATTCGACAGATTATTTTTATAATAGAAAACTGTGTAACAATTTGTTGTTTTTAAAGCCAAAAGAAAATTAATTTTTTGGAATTTTTTTCTACAATTTTTTTACGAGTTATAAATACTTTTTTAAATTGAATAACTTTTGGTATTTGATAAGTAGTTAAGCTATATTCTTCATGTATTCATCTGAAATTCCATATACTCAAAATATATTTTCCGTTTCGGAATGTAGTTTATTTAAAAAGTAATAAGTAGAATTTGTTTTTAAATAAATAATCAATTGAAATTCATATAGAATATTTTTAACTATTTGAATCAGTAATTCAAAACACAAACTATAACAATTTACAGACATTCAGTAGGAGTTGATATTTTATGTTAAATGTAAAACTTTATGTTTTCTGTTTTTAAAAAGAGAAGTTCATATAATTCCTGTTTACAAAAAGTTATTCAAATATATGTAGATACACACATAGAAAATAAAAAAATATACGTACATCTGTGTGTGTTGTGTTTTGTAAAATTACATGCAAATAAAAAAATTTTCTATTTGAAAAACAAACCACAAAAATCGTTTTATTCAATGTTTTGTCAGTTAAAAACTGATAGTTATTATTTCGATTGTTCTTACTAATTTTTTCTAATATTAAACAATGATTAAAAATAAACAACAAAATGGACTGAATATAATGAAAAATCAGTAGACCTCTTTTTGATTGTATTTTCGATAAATTAGATTATTTTTAACGAAATAATATTGTGAGTGTATGAAAACTGCCTACTAATATTTTTGATACCAGTTTAAAACCATTTCTACTGTTTGTCCTACAATATATTTATTTTTTCGATGTTAGTCGAAATTAGGCTTATTTTATTTTACTTTAATCTCAATAATAAATAAGATTTAAAATGTAAATAACATTTTTCTAAAAAAAAAAAAATGATATAAAATGTATTTACCCGGTTTTTGTTTAAGTCAATATATGAAGGAAAAAAATCTTGGGGTAGAGAAAAATGGGAATTTTTATAATATATATTGGCATCATAGGCTTCAATTCAAATGCAATTAAAGCGGAGCCGCGAATAACGTTTTAAGCAACAATTTTTACAAAACCTGTTTTTTCCAGATTACAGTTAAAATAACATAACTCATAAAAGATATGACCTAAAAATGAAATTAGGCAAATTTATGCAAGATTTCGTTATCAAAATTCAATCTAAAGAAGTCAGTCAGTGGAATACACCTACAAGTTCTAAAACGTTTTTTTTTTCGATTTCGCAACAATTTCAATTTTGTCGTTTACAACGTTATTCGCGGTTCTGCTTCAATTGTTTCAGTTAAGAGAATAATTCGATTTGCATCTAGTATAAGTTAATTATTTTTTTATAAAAATATTTATGACACAATAAAATAAAATTACATTCTATGTTTCAAATTTAATAAAACTTATATTAAAAATCTTATTAGAATTTCCAACTTTTATGTAAAGTGTACTTACAGCTGATATTTCACTGTGTTTGAAACTATAAAATGTTTTTCAAAAAAATAAAAAAAAAATGTCCATTCTCACAACCACATTTTTTTGTCATTTATAACTTTCTACAACATTACAATTTATAGCAAGTACAAATGTTGTGTTGTACAGCTGCCATTTATTGTAACATTATAAACGACCTTTATCCGTAGTCTCAATGGCGCTGTAAATTATGTTTTATTATGCAATAAAGTCACCCACAAAAATGTTGCTATAAATTAAATAAACTACTAAAAATTACTGATATATATTTGACTGTTACTACTTATATTCCTTATTAAAAAAAAATAAAACTAAAATACTATATATGATATATTAACAACATATGGTATATTTATTATATTATTTAGCATTTTTTTTTTGGAAATTTATGAAACGCTGTACAGAATACATACAAAAATATTCAAATTTTTATTTTTAAAAATTAACGATCATTTAAATGACAATTTGTTTTCATTAAATTAAAAAAAGAAAGCTATACTTTAATTGGGTGTCATCAATAAGTCTCAGTTACATAGAAGAAAAGAAATATATAAAAAATAAATACATAATATATATGGCTGCAAATAGAAAAATTTCATTGGGATGTATAATAAACAATTTTTTTTTTTAATATTTTACTGATAGTTTTCGTCATATTAATTATAATTTATGCATAAAATGTGAATTGATCACATTTAACTTTTCTTAAAAATTTTCCCTTACCTATTTGTAGGCACAAGTTCTTGAGAGAATTTCATAGCCATTGGAGGCATTTATTTGTAACATTTACTCAGAGAAAAAAAAACATTCGCGTTTAGAAGTTTATGTTTTTAAAAAAAAAACAAAAAACTAATTTTATTTATTCCAGAAAGTCGTCTAAATAATCAATTTGTAATCTCTGCGTATTCGTAATATTAAACAAAAAAATATAAATCATACGCACCATCCCAGCAAAAAAAAAGTAGCAAAAGAAGAGAAAAAGAAGCAGTGATTTTGATTCCGGTGTTGTGAAAATTTGGATCGGAACCAATGATTTTTACATAGGGGTGTCATAGGGTGGAAGTTTTCTTTTATGATCCTTTTTCATTGCATCTAAAGCCCTTCTTATGGTTTAGTGAAAAATTAAATCTTTTGTTCTTCCCAAATAAATTTTAAATTTTTAATTTAGATTTCTACAGGACATAAGTAATCGAGCCTTAGCCTCAGTTTCACAATCTCCCGTTAGGTCCTACCTGGGAATTTAACTGATACATTTGTTGTTGTTCCTATACAAAGTATGAGTTTTACTGTTCGTTAAATTTTAGCGGGAAATTCAGCAATCGGGGCTTATTTATCTCTATTCGAAATGTTTGCAACTCTTACTACAATAAATTTTTTACTTTTTGTGGCGTCATAGATTTGAAAAGTGTTTAATTTCATTAAAAATCACATTTTTATAAGTTGTGAAAAAGAACTTCCTTAGAAGAGAAAAATCAGAACTAAACGATACTTAAGAATCAATGAAAAATTAATTCCTTAAGAATCACTTCCATTTATTTTTGCTGGGATATGTTATGATACTGTTACCGTAGAATCAGACATAAATCTACTAAAACCTTTTTTTATTTTGACCTCCTAAGCTTGAATTTGAAGTATAAATTTCATCAAATAAAGAAAAAAATGTTATTTTAGTAAAAAAAATCGTACTTAGTGCTGACTATAATATTGTCCTTAAAATTAATTTACCTTCAAGCAATTTCTATGTAATTATCTCCTTCTACGTTAATAGCCTGCAAAAGAAAAGGTAAACTTTTAATTACGATGGACCAAACACTAAAATCGGTTATGTAAAGGAGGAAATAATATGGTGAAGTTTCCAGATGACGTTTTGCATCAGTCGAATGAAAATACAATAAAAAAATACATGAAATACAAAAACAAAATAGTACATGCAGTCACTCATTCGTCTAGCAACGTTCGTCTTGTGGAAACCCCATATAAGTAGTGTTTGTGAACATTTGACTTATATTTCTCTATACTGTAGATAACAGAAAATATCTCTTTATTCCACATACGAATTATACGACCGATAAACAAACTTTCCCTGTAATGCCTTGTACGATCCATTCGACAGTCGACTGAATAAATTAATATTCCGGATATAAAGCCGGGCTCACGGGATCAGTTCACTTATCTCTGCAGAACGATTCCCATTGAAATTTAGATAGACTTGCTTATTCCATGCCCAGAGCATCATTATTATCCGATTCCTCTGTATTACCACCACCCATATTTACTGATTACATTGGCAACACCACACTCCTATGCATCAAAATTCAAAATTTTGTATTACTTGCATTGAAATCGACCCTAATATCATGACCCAACTCGGAGATTGACAAAAGGTAACTATTAAATAAGTCATTCATAATCTGCCTTTTGCCGCCAACCTCAAAGAGAATAGGCAAATATTGATGTCTCCAGCGAAAGAGTAGATTGAATTGAAAGTTTAATCAAGAAGATCATCAATAAAGATAAGAGAAAGAATGAGAGAAAGAACCAAAAATTACCGTACCCCTGAAATAAGTGATACCCCTGAATGAGCTTACACGTATAGTTGGATCTCTGTGAAAGCTCGAAATAAATTCAGAAAAGACCTTACCGACAGCAAATATCAATAATCTTAAATAACTGTGCGCTATGCCACACACGGTCGAACGCCTTGGAAATATCTAAAGCAAATTTCATCCAAATTGATGAATATAACGAGTCCAACGCTTGGAAAGGAATGCTTATAGGTATTCCATAGTTCGACCTCTATGAAAACCAAACTATCGACCGCTTAAATGTGAATTGGACTCTAGATAATTAACAAGATGGTAATAAGTCATGCTCTCTATCACCTTCAAGAGTGCAGATAAAATTGCGATTGGCCAATTATTTTCAGGGTTATTTACCGCACCCTTCTTAGGGATTGGCTGAACACTGGCAATCTTCCAGCATAAGGGGAAATATTTCTGCACGGTACAAAGAGCTAAAGTGGTTAACGAATGGATGATCTACCGTCGAAGAGCACAGTTTCAGCGCCAGTGCTGGTATACCATTCGGCCCCGCTGCATTATTCACGTTGAGATCCGCAAAAACCCTTTTAATTGCTCTAGCTCGAAAGACTATCTTAGGCATGGTACATGATACTCTTTCGAGTATAGAGTACTTTCGAATTAATTGCTTTCCGGCAAGAATGAATTTTTTGCAAACATTTCAGCTAAAAGGTTTGCTTTATAAATCGGATCAGTGAATATTTAGTCATTGAATATTTTGGTAAAACTGAACTACCATTATCCCTTATTCTTTTAAACAGCGACCAAAAGCTTTTGCTTCCCTTAAGAGCAGAAAGACCATGGATTCAAATTTGTAAATCTATTTCCAACCAAAATCATTTTTTAAATAAATATTATTGTGGCTTGTAGCACGTTAG
The DNA here is from genome assembly GCA_949748255.1 of Eustalomyia histrio. Lineage (NCBI taxonomy): Eukaryota > Metazoa > Arthropoda > Insecta > Diptera > Anthomyiidae > Eustalomyia > Eustalomyia histrio. The sequence continues at coordinate 120,960,222 of OX456526.1, forward strand.
AACCCTACGGAAAATGAAGGGTCGATTGATCCAAATTGATAAATCTGTGATAGATAAATGAGGGACATGTCACAAACCTGGTGTAAAATTTAATTCAGTGTATGAATTTTACCACTTTAATTGCTGTAAAATTACCAGTGTCCCAAATATTGAAATGGTGGCAAAACATTGACTGATTCTTTCTGGATATATCATGTAAGTAAAGAGAAGTGAACATAATACCAGTGTGGACTAAAGAAATTGGGACTGTTATAGTTGAAATAATAACAGAGCACGGAACTGGTTAAACAAATTGTTTGTGTATAAAAGAATGTCAATCGGTATCGGAAACCCCAATCCCGCGACTGTTGTAAAGCTGACATAATACTGAACTTATTTGAACAGAACCGACTTTGGGACTGCAGAAATGTTGACATAACACTTATCTAGTAAAGAAGTGGTTACGCAATTGTTAAGATAGTGACATATAACTGCATTAATTCAAACTGAACCCAATGTGCATGTTGAAGTGTCAATGACAGGTAAATCAAGCTGCCCGCGACTAACTAATAGGTATCAATGATTACTCTTTTCTCTTAATATTGTTATAATTTTATTTAAAAATCCATCAAATTAAAATATATAAAAATTGAGCGCCCCGGTAGGCTAGTTGGAAGCGTGCTAGCTTATCAGTGCGGGGGCCGTAGGTTCGATTCCCACCAGAGGATCTGGTCTGTTTTCGTTACAACGAGCCGATGGCCTTTGTTGCTAGTGCTCGGTTACGGTATTAGGATATAATTTTTAATTATATGATTAATATAAAATAAATAAATAAAAATTATTTTTTCACTTAACTCCATTATGGACACTGTTTCATTTAAACGACTATCTAATTGAAAATGGCTACATATCTGTTTGAAAATTTCTTAAGTAAAATTTAAGTCAAAAATCCTAATAATAATACTGGCCCTTAGACTTTATTTGTTTAAATTATATAATCTATTTTCCGAATTATTGGAACGAACATTTTTCACAAGTCTGTGATTAATTTATAATCATTTTTAAGGAATAATTTGGTATTAAATAAAGTGGGATATGATATAATTTATATTAACATAAATAAATTTTGTTTCGATATAATAATTGCTTTTATTATTTAATTCGTGAAATATATATCAAATACACCATTTTTTGTTGGAATGATTTTTTAAAATTGATTCAATGAATAATATATATTAATTCAAAATATGTAACGATCACAAAAATTGCATAAGAGTCAAATATTTGCAAAATTTAAAACTGAAAGTCGCTGAAAGACTCCGCCCAAGCTCAGCTCATTTTAAAAGAAATTGGAATTCAGCTTGTCTAAAAGATAGTTGCGTTTGTGTAAAATTTTTTATAAATTCGATGAACCAACAAATAATTTTCATTATACATTTGAGCCAGTCATGACACTAGTTACAATGTGTAAGATAATTCTAACCTGTTCTGTTGCGCATTCACTTACTCCAATGCAGTGATATGGTACCCTACACAAGGTCAGCTATATGTCGCAAGTAGCTTAAAAGGTAGAAATTGTTACCTCCTATGACAAGCCCATGTTAAAGTTACCGGTTACTTTTATATAAGAGAACCAACTCGAGGACCGATTTCTGCCGGTCACGTGACTAACTCTGTGACTGGTCCATTTCCCGTAGGGAATAGACAAACCTTTATCCCTTATAATAAATGGTTGAAATTTTTATGAACCACTTTTGTTTATATTAGCTTCTACACTCAAAAAAATAAGTTAGTATAAAAATTGTTAAATTGTTTATATTTATATCAAGTATGCTAGCTTTCTGTAATTTTTCTGGAATTGTAGTTACAGCAAAAGTTTTATTTACACTTTTTCAGCAATATATTAACTTTGCAATTTTTTTTTTAATTGTGCTGATCAACTCATTTGTAGTGAGGACAATAATCACAGCATGTCTAAATATAGTAAAGACAAAAACTACCACCAAATATGCAACTCTTTCAAGACATACAATCGTGGAGGATTGTTGCAGCGAAATTTCATGAATAAATACATAAAATTAAAGAACGTTAAAATTGTGTATATCTAGAAAATTTTGAATATAAAAATATAAAATATGATGTAAACTCCGATTTGTTTAAGATTGTTTTTTATTTGAATTATAGACAAAAGAAAATACTTAAAGCCTGTTCCTCGATCTCGAACGAAAAACTAGTCGAGCGAAAGCAAGTCACTCGAATTCTAATCAATTTGGGTTTCTCTATTTCGAAAGCCTTCGATCGACTTGACTTACGTGTGTCAATTTTTGTTTCTTACGCAATTACAAATCACAGAGATGCCAGATCATATATTTTGAGCATTTATTACAATTTTCTTTAAAAGTAGCAAAAATACTACTAAACTGCTTAAAGACAAAAACAACCCAGTTTAACAGTGATCAGCTGTATATGACAAATAAAATAAAAAAATAACAATAAACAAATCAATTTTTATTTGGAAAGTGTGTTTATTTGTGAAAATGTTTGTTATCGATTGGTTGTGGGTGGAATTGTTGTTTGGAGAGCTTTTCTGTTGCCAGTTGTCTGTTCGGTGCGGTCACTACTAAAGTCCTTGTAAAATAAAAGATGTAAAATAAAAAATGTAAATATGAGCTTCTTGGGCAAACGTAAGCCAAAAACAACACACACATACCTTTTACCACTCAGCAACAGCGTAATAGGGGGTGAAACGGAGTTTAGTTTTCTGGTAAAATTTTCCTCCTCTGCGGAAAATTTGTTTGCTCCGAACACCAGAGTTCTTCAGGCAAAATCAGGCCTTTCTTCCATATAAAATACAAGCGTCTTCGGATGGTCCATTGTTGATTTTTTTTAACTAAAATTTAAAATTCTTAATAAACTATAAATATTTGTATTATTTTGTACTTACTTTTTGTTATCCCTTGCTTTTTTTACTTCATTTTGCTTTTAAAAATATCAAATATTTATTTACTCAAATATATATTTGACATTTGCGTTCGAGCTGTTCGAAATAGAGAAACCAAATTTTGTATGAAAACAGTTACGTTTTCATTCTATTTGTCGTTCGAGTGATCGTTCGCATAGAAATAGAGTTAATGAAACCCAAATCAGTTTTCTTTCGACTAGAAAGCGAACGAACGTGTTCTTTCGAAATAGAGGAACAGGCTATTAAATTTAATTTAAAAAAACACAATGTATGTATATTTATAAACAAAATATTTATAAATGGTGATCCTTTATGAAATTTAGCGTAAATAAAACTAATAATTGAGATAATTTTGTTTCAATTTTATTTATTATTATTTTTATATATTTTTAAATTTTTAATTAAATCATGTCAACAATACAGTAGTCTGGATATTTTTATATTTTACAAATTATGAATTGTTTTTGGAATCACAAAAAAAAATTATGTCTGGGTATAAATTTTCAACAAATAAATGAACTAAAATATTTTTTTTACAAATTTTTTGAAATTTTTTTCAGTTGTGGTGAATCAACCACTTTAATTTTATTTATATTTTCTATGTTCACTTGTTGTATTGATTATTATTATTGTCATAATTATTGAGTATTATCTGTTTGAAAAAATAATCAATTTTTATTATACGAAAGAAATTATTCACCCTTATTCTAGTTGTCGTCATCGACACAAGACAATGTTGTCTTGGGATTTTTTTTTTTTTTGAAATTGTTATTCCCTTTGTCGTTATCGAAAATAATTGATAACTATCGACAAATATTTGGTATTCTGTAAGAAAATCTGACGACGATATTTTCTTGAAACGACTCTTATTTTGTCGACACAATTTTTAGTAACGACTTGAGGAAAAGTAATGACTGAAAAAAAAAACGGAAAAAATGCGAAGAAATATTAAATTTATTAAATGCACTTGGCCCACCGATAATAATGTGAGATGTATGGCAGAAGGTAAAGAAAGCATGATCATATAAAGTGCATTATAAAAATATAACAAAATTTATTTATAGGTTTGGCGAGACTTAAAATTTAAAGTTAAAAAGAAAATGGTAGCCAACAAAGCCGAATGTAATGCTACAGGTGGCGGAAGATTCAAGCAATTTATATTGAGCCCGCTGGAGGAAGCTGTGGCAAATCTTCTACAGTTTATGAAACAGCTGAACCCTAAGTTAAAGTCGTTTCCAACACTGAGCTGGTACGACCCCTGGGCTAAAAATCTTAATGTAGCTGCCAACTTTATTGTTTTGGAAATAAATGTGGACTTGATTCCGGTTTTCAAATAAGGTGCTATTGTTTCCAGCACAACTTTGAAGGCTGTTTTAATCAGCCGAAAGTAACTTTCAAACCTTTTAAAAAAAAATAGAAGATTAACATTCTTTAAAGTAACAGACTTTGATTTTGCTACTCACTTGTTATCCGGCAGATATTAGAAGTCTTCTTTCCAATACTAGATTTTCTTTATTTTCTTCATCACTGATATCAGAATTTAAATTACACATTAAAAAATAATTTTTCGCAAAAATAATAAACAAAATATATCTGCCGACTCAATTTTTAGAGATGTGTTTTTGTTTAAATCGATAAACTGTCGACGTCGTTACAACACTGTTTTAGAATACCAATTTGGTGTCGAAGTGATGTCGACGTCGAAGCAAAGTGATGTTGACTCAAAAACGACGACGACATTGATAACGACAACTAGAATAAGGGTGAATGTAAATAAAATTTTAATTTTGTCAACCAACTAAATTCCACACCCCGGTGTGATATGAACACACAGCCTTCTAATCTACTAATATCCAACAAAATAAAAAAATTTTTTTATTATTAGCAAGGATTTTTGATTATTTACAATCGACCAAGTGTAAGCATGCAGAACAGGATGAGAAACATTAATAAATACATAGATTTTACAGGTTATGTTGCTACAACAGCAACATTTTGTATAATGTAAAAAATGTTTTGATAAATATTATTACATTTGATACCATATATTACATTTGATACCATATAAAAAAATATTTCGTATATTTGATAATTTATTGAATCATATATAGTTATATCGGATACCATATTAAAAAATATTTTAAAAATTAAAAAAATCATCAGCGAAAGTAAAACATGTTTCTAAAACCGGTTCCCTAATAGTTAAAATTAAGCTGGGATTTACCAAACGATAAAAAAAAAATTTTTACATATTTTGGAAATTTTCCGAAAGTTAAAAACACAACAGAAAATACAGACGGATTTAAATAATTTTTCATTTTTTAATTGCATTGTTTAGCCGATAACACTATCCACACTGTTAGAAGATGATCTAAAAATTTTATTATATTTCGAACCACTCCAATATACATATACTTGTTTGAATTATATTGCTTTATAAAAAAAATTTTTTGATGTTATATTTTCTTACTAAAAATTTAAACCTGGTATTATAAAATTTGCAGCTGCCTTTTAATAATATTGTATGCTGGCAAAATACTACACATTTGCTGTTAAACACAATATTACTAAATTGAGGGTTTTAAAGTCAAAAGCATTTAGATCTTCATTATGCAAAGTTTGTAATTTTATGTTTTCCAACAGAAATATAAAATTATAATTTTTTGCAAACATTTGCATATAAGTTTGTTTTTTTAGAAACAAGAAAAACATGAAGACTTCATTTAGCAAAAATATTTTAAAATATGTATTTATGATTACCGATGAGTTTTGCTTGAAAGTGTGCCAAAAGATACCGGTTATTTCACTACATATATTTAGCACTAGTTCCAATACAATATCTCGGTCAAACTTCTTAGAATAGATAGAGGGAAATTCCAAATGAAAAAAATTGCTTTTATTATTATCAAATATCCATGTTTTTCCCCAATCTAGTTTTTTAAACCCACTCACAAAAAAAAACTATGGTTAATTGTAAATTAACGGTATTGTGTCTTTTGTTTCTGGTTTTCATAACAAAAGTTTCAAAATCATATTTTTGGAAAACAAAAAAACTGTCAAAATAATCAGATTTATATTTTAGTATTTTTTTTTTAATTTATACAAAATCATTAATTAAAAAAAAAGAAACAACCACCATCTAATTAACGTATCATAAAAATTTAACAAATTCTCTTTTAAAACAGCCCATAAATTTTAATCAAACAATAATAAAAAAATAATATATTATTCAAATTTAAACTAATATTCCACTTTAATGGTTGTTGTCTATTTCAGTGATGAAAAAAAAATAGAATTGAAATTTATAACAAGAAATAAGCATTAAAATTGTATTGTTAAGTAGGCGCGTAACGTTATTTGTTTGTTTGAAGATTTTTTAACACTGATTGTCTAATTTAAAAAATTTTAAAATGGAAAAAAGTAGAAGCAATCAATTTATTAATTGTTATTTTATTATAATTTAACTACAAAACCACAAATCTTTATATATATTTAAAATGACAAAAAAATAAAAAAACACTGTCCAAAAATTTATTAAAAAAAATATTAATATATGGCATAAAATTTATTAAAAATTTTCAAAATTTGTATGTATATTTTTATTAATTACCATAATCCACTCATTTTAACACAATATTCAATTCAATTTGGATATGAAACAAAAATTATTGTATATATTTTATTTTAAAATATAATTAATTAACAGTCATTTATAAACATTTTACTATCTGATATGCAAAATTATACTTGTATTATGTTATTTTATTTCATTGTTTTTTTAACCATAATATGAAACATTGTTATTATTTTATTTTTTTGTTTTTGTTTTTATTTTAATTTATTGTTTATTAATATTCATTAACTTTTCGTTCAAAGATATAATAATAGCTGGCTATTTACGACATTGACAAAGTTTTTAAAATACATTGTGGGCCAAAAAAATAAATAAATAATTATTATTATAAAAAAAACAAATTTGCGTAGCTGGTTAAATTTTTAGGATTGCCAAATCATCGGGATAGTATTTAAAACAAATTAATAAGTTGTCTTCCACAGATATGCTAGTTGTTATAGTATCTTAATATTAAGTGCTAAAAAATACAACACTAATATGATACAACATTTATACCTATGTTTAAGCGTACTAAGGAAACGAAAACCCAACAGAAAATCATCTTTAAGTGAAGTTAATCAGAATTCACGTTAAAAAAAAATCTGTTATACTTAACAGTACACATAAAAAAGTTACTAAACAAAAATAATAGAAAATACCATTTAAACGAAATGAAATTCCTTTTAAAAACCGGTCTACTTACTTTTTATTTAAAACAAAAGGTTTTTTCTATTTTTAAATGTTTTAACAACTGGCACATAAGTAAAAAATAAATGATTAATCAGTTAAAAATAAATGTTAAAATTTTTCCTAACAATTCCGTAAAAAATAACTGATTTATTAATTTATTTGAAATTGTTTCCGTTTTTTGTATTTTTGTTTTTTATTTAACAAAATATATACTCAAACAGTCTATAGACACATTTTGTGTCACTGACCATATGTGTGAATGTGTGTATGTTTATGAAGTCTTAAATAAAACATAATTGGAATTTTTTTAATATTTTTTTTTTTTTTGAAACTAAACTGAAACTGAAATAAATCGGTAAATGAAAGAAAATCATTTTGAACAACTGTATAAAAAAGTTAAAATAAATAGTTCTTTCAAAAATAAATGTATGTTCCTTTATTTTTAACTGAACTGAATTTTTTTTTAAACTACAGACAGTAAACTACATAATAGTCTAAGTGAGGAATCTGAATGCACCTAAGCTGTGACCGGTGAAAAAAATTAAATTGGACCGATCTAAAAATGCCTACCCTGTGATGTGTTTTGTGACCGGTGAAAAGAAGACCGGTGGTACAATTTTTTTTTCTATTTTGCCCGAAATTTAATATTTATTCTTATTTATTACAATTGGAATTTCATGAAATGAAAATTTAAATTTAAATTATTTATTTAATTGATTATTTAAATTTATATACCGTTTTATTAATGATAATATTAATTGAATTTTTTTGTGGTTTCTATAAAAACAAGTTTTGCACTTTATTTTATATATTATTTATCAATTTTTATTTATTTAAACTTTTTTTATATTTGTTGTTAGTAAGACTACCATTTTCTTTTAATTTTATTTAATTTTTTCGTGTGTTAAAAATTAAATTAAAATTGCTTTAATTCTAAAGCCAGTTTTAAGTTGAAACGGCTTTAAATTGTTATCACATCAAATGTATTAAACATTAGGAAGTGGCAACATTGATCATCTGATTTTATATTAGAAAAGTGTGTAAATAAAAGATATGCAATTGCAAAATGTAAAAAGGATAAACTTTATAAAAATATATTAACTTAAAATCCCATTATTTATTTATATAATTTTCCTTTCAATATTTTTCAATTCATATTTTTTATTCAAATGTAGCTACTAGCATTACTCATACTTTACTCTAAGGAAGCAATGATAATACAATGATTAGGTATTCTGATGCATGAGTGGAAAATGTTCATATACTTTGTAGTATTTAAGCTTTGATGAGAATTTAATTCATAAGAATGCAGAAAAATAAGTTTAAAGAAGCGAAATGTATGCATTGATATACAAATACTCTTTATTAAAACAAATAACATACATAATTCTGAATTAATGAAGAAACTTTTTTGGCCAACTCTAAAATATTTTTAAAAAATTTTGATGAATTTTTGGATAAATTTAAAATATTTTTGTATAATTTTAAAACTGGTTGGACAATTTGGAAACATTTTTAGACAATTTTAAAATATTTTTGGATAATTGTAAATAATATTTGAACAATTCTTAATAATATTTGAACAATTTTAAAACCTTTTTCGACAATTTGAAATAATTTTTACACAATTTTAAAATTATTTTTATAAATTCTGAGTTAAAACTGTAAATGGTGTAGTGTTAAATAATAAACATAATGCAAAAATGCACAGATTGCGTCGTCATAAATATTTAAGGCTGAAAAAATGCAAAGATAGTTTCAATTAAAGTTTAAAAAAAATCTGTTTTTCTTGATAATTCAAAACTTTTATAAAATTTGCAAAACTGCATAAATTCTAACCCTCATGAAATTTTAAACTAAAATATAAAAAATGATTTAATAAAAAAATTAAAAAATTTCATCAGAACTATTTTTTCAATTTGAATAAATGCTTTAGATTCAAAAAATATACGATATACTATAAGTTATGCTTTAGAAGTAATGAAGAGTGATATTTTAAGATATGCATCGGGTTTATATCCAAACCACTTCATTTGAAATATGAACATATGAATTCTCTTGGAAGTGCCTTAGAATAACAACAAAAAATCATAAAAGAATGTCAACTGAAGTTTAGGAAGCAATGAAAGCATTTATACAGGGTGGCGCAAAAATAACCTTGTTTTTTGGCTGTGATTAAAAAAAAAATGAAAACCTTGATTCTTCTTGTGAATTATTTTTATTTGGTCTTTTAATTTTTTTTACATCAAGTCGAGAATATGATGTCATGTAAATGGCCGCCGCCACAGTTGATTGTCATTTGAGCCCTTTTTATGGCATTTTCCAGCATATTGTCTTTAAGAGCTGCAAGAGTCTGAGGCTTGTTGACATAAACCCGCGGTCAAATCAGGCGATCTTGCTGGCCAGTGCAAATCGCCAAAACGGTAGATTAGGTGTCCGGGAAATGCATCCTTCAGCATATCGGTTGTGGCACGTGCAGTGTGTGGCGTTGCACCGTCCTGTTGGAACCACATGTTTTCCAATCCCAATTCATCAAGTTACGGCAAAAACAACTCTTTGATCATTGCTCTGTAGCGCTCACTATTCACAGTAACCGTTTGGCCTGCGACGTCTTCGAAGAAAAAAGGTCCGATGACTCCTCCAGCGAAAACAGCACACCATACAGTGACTTTGAGCGGGTGTAATGGCTCTTCGTGGGTTACACGCGGATTTTCAGTGCCCCAGAAGCGTAAATTTTGCTTATTTACGTACCCGCTAACATGGAAATGGGCCTCATCACTCATGATTATTTTTGATGAAAAATCATCTTCATTATTGCTCAAATGAATAGTCACCAATATTCCGCGTTCTGGAGCAGTGTGACGTAACATTGTTTATTAACGTGTATTTCGCATGTGTTTACTACACAAATGTCAAAACAGAACTGACATTAGGGGCCAATCGCAAAATTTATAGCATTTTCTGATAGGAGGATTACTTTTGCGCCACCTTGTAGTCACAGAATGACTACCATTTTTTGCTGGGTATGATTATGCGCCATTTGTTAAAACAAAAATTATTTTTGTTTTTATTGCAAATAGTTATAAAATATAAAATCTTTATGTAGAATTTTTTGACAATGATTCTTTTTTTTTCGACATAGAATTGATTAGTGTAAATTATAATTTTATATGTAGTTATAAGGCATTTTCGAAAACAAATCCCCCAGATAAATATTATCATATATTATAATTTTTACATCGGTGACTGAACTGATATAATTTTTTTTGGAAACATTACATTAAAATAAAGTGTCAAAGCCATATTTTATTTTATTTGATTTAATATTTTATTTGATAATTTTTGTTAGCATTTTATGGATCCGTTATTATTATATTTTTTTCATAGTCAGAATTTTTGTTACCACAGTATGGTTACAGCCAATCATGTTATAAAATAGAAAGTGGCAATCATGAAATAATAAAATATTTACTCTAATAATGATGGTAGCGATCACATTGATGATCAGAATCTATTTATAAATCAACAACCATACTTGAATGCGCGAAAATAGATTACAATTGTGCTAAATTTTAGCAATTTATGTTATAATAGTTTAATCCCTGGAAAGGCTCTGTTTTTATGTCCTCTTCTCATGTTGGCAATCCTAACAAACTGTAATGTACATTTTCACTGTATCAATATCTTTTCAAAAGTGATTAATTATCGTTTGTCAAAGGCTATTAATTAAATGTGAGTGTGTGTCTGTTTCATACCCATGAGTTGATCGCATATAAGCCTTATGCAAATGTCAAACTGTTTATTAATAATAACAATTTATTAAAAATTGAACAACAAAATACAAAAAAAAAATTGTGTCAATTGCAGGAAATCATTATGCATAAATGTAAAACAGATATAAATATATGACAATTAATTGGTGTTTGAGTGGTATATAATTAAAATTATAAGGTATAATTATAGGTGATAAAACTTATAAATAATTATTTATTGAAAATATATTAGATTTTACATGAAATAATCAGATATAATTTTCTTTAACAATCTTTAATTAAAAAAATTACATTTTAACACAGATCAGTTCAAGACTGGTCAGATATCTAATATCAATTTAGTTATAAATGAAAATAAAACTGTGTTCAAGTGACCTAAACAAGTGTATTAAATAATTTCTATAAATAGTTGGTAAGTGATTTCAAAAAGCCGAATTTAAAATTACACACAATTTTCATTGTTCATGTGATTTTTCATTAACTTCATATGACCTTACTGTAGCAAAAATAAGTAATTACTTAAAGGCGCCTTTATTCCATCTTATAAAAGAGAAATATTTATTTAACATATAACTCATTATAAGAAGTCATTAAACCTGCTGTGTCGAACACAATCATTCAATCAATATAATCATAAATATAAATGTTTGATTTTTCATACAAACAACAAATCCTTTTAAAACATCATCATTGTAATCCCTATAACTAACCATTACTCTCCCTTCCAAAGAAATGGTATAAAAGCTCATTTTCTTTAAAACAAACAAGAGTCATAGTTCTAACGTCAAGAACTAATCACATATATATTGCATAGAATTATGGTTAAATTCGTTAATATTTCTATTAAATTTTTCATAATTTATATAATTTTATCAATGGATATTCTCGTACAACCCTTTCATTACAATCATCAAGGTACAGGTGATGAAAATTGTGAAACTATAAAATCGGAAATACATCTTATCAAAGAGGAATTTGATGAATTGGGTCGCATGCAACGTACCTGTAATGCTGATGTTATTGTTAACAAATGTGAGGGTTTATGTAATAGTCAAGTGCAACCATCGGTTATAACACCTACGGGGTTTCTGAAAGTGAGTGAAATTGAAATTATTTTTTATCAATTTTGTGGAAATCTTTTATATTTTTGATTTTGCTTAAAGGAGTGCTATTGTTGTCGCGAAAGTTTTCTGAAGGAAAAAATCATTACTCTTACACACTGCTATGATCCTGATGGTACACGTTTAACTACTCAAGATATGGCCACTATGGATATTCGTTTACGTGAGCCTACTGATTGCAAATGTTTCAAATGTGGTGATTTTACTAGATAAATGAATGTATAATTATTAATGTCCATCAATTGTGAAAGTATTTGTTTATATTTTTGGTAAAAAGTAATGAACTGAGAAGGAATTTCCAAAAATTAATTTGGAATTTTCAAAAAAATAAAAATAATAAAAACAAACTTTCGTCTACTCAAACAGGTATTGCATTTTTATACAAAAATAAATCGAAAGGTTTCTTTAAACAAATCAATGTGTTAAAATATTGTAGAAAATATTTTTTGTCGTTTTTTTATACATTAAAACAGTTGCTAAGAAAATTTGTAAAAAAATCTGTTGAAAATATAAAATTTTCTATAATATTTCTAAGCATTGAATTCAGCGTAAGAACAAAAATACTATATTTTTGTCAATTTTACAATGCTTGTATTAAAACACTCAATGGGTTTGGTCCTGTGAGGGTAGAGTCAAGTTATATGACTATTTAAAGTCTTAATTTTTTATGAAATTGTATCTAAAAGTTCTTCTGGACTTAGTTTTGTGTTAGACATCCTACAATGAAACTTAATGAGGATTTTTTTTTTGTAAAATACTTTAATCATATGTCTGCCTTTTTGGGTCATTTAAGTCCCATTTTCCAGAAATTCCACAAAAGTCTTTTAAGGGTTAGCATATTCTACAAATATATTCTGTTGTTAATTTCACTAGGGGCTGCCAAAGGCAAACAATTTATTGGATAAATATCAAATCAGAAAAAGAGTAAATTGCAATTTTTCCCTTTAGCGTTTTTCTGAGATAAATTTGTTGTTTCAACATTGATAGTAATATTTTGCGATGGATACTTTTATTTAGACTGATTAAAATATTCAACTGAAACTAATTCGTAATATGTTTGTATCTTTAATATACAAATATTTTTATTTTTTTTAAGTACATATAATTGCTTTTAGCAAAACTTCAGGTGATAAATTACAACACAGTTTTGTCTGGATTGCACATGAAAATTAAATGTAAGGTCAATCGATGTGGAGTTTCTCATCAAAAAATGTTAGTTTAGTTTTCCACAACATAGTTTATATGAATTAGAAAATTTTTTATTGGCCTGAATAAGCCCAATTTTATATAAATCCGACCAACCAGTCAGAAGTTGCGAGTAGATTTTTAATAAATTCCACTATGCATTTCGCAGAGCTTGATACTGTTCTAACCAATTCTTTTATAATCTTTAATATGCATATCAACATTTCCATTATACATATATAAAAATTTAAACCTAATCTGCCTGTTCCCACATAGGGCCTATTATTATTATTTCAAATGGTACTGCGCACCGCGGCCACAATAGGTCTTTTCTGCTGCCCAGAACCACCCTAAAGGTTCAAGCTATTGATAAAGCCAAGAACGTTACCGGATGAAGTGTTCCAAATGTCGGAAGGCGACAAGAAACGGTCACCCAAAAACTTCATCTTCCTGACACAAATCCCAGGACAATCGCAGAGGACATGCTCTGACGTCTCCGATTTCTACCCGCAAAACCTGCACAACTCAGTGTAAGGAAGTTGCTCCTACCGAGTCGGTTGAGTACATTCCACGACAAGTTTAGATGACACCTCGTCGAACATAAGAGCCCTGAGTGCCGCCTTACTGTCAGAGAGAATATAGATTCGAGATCTGACCACACGCCTCCGTAGGCATTCCTCCACACACACGCATATGGCGTAAATTTCCGCCTAGAAAATGGAGGGATATTTGCCCATTAGAAGGGCGCGCTGTAACCCGGGCCCTAAAACCCCTGCACCCGTATCCTTATTCAGCTGTTTTAAGCCATCTGTGAATCATAACTGGGCCCCAACTTCAGGTTCCCAAGTCCGGTTCGTCCACATGCTCCTATCAAAAGACGTAGCGTCAAAATACCTGACCAAAATCTGTTCCGGCAGCATCCTATCCGCGACCTTTCCGATTGGGTCATTCATAAGAACCTTGGCGATCCTCATGTGACGCCTTCGGTCGCCGCTTCTCATGCTACCGAATTCTCTAAGTCTCATTGAGCCCATGATGGCCGCCTCCATTACAACGGAGGAATTCCCAGCATGGCCTCATGGCATCCGTAGGACACGTCCCGCTGGCGCCGGTAATACCAATGCAAGCCAGATGGTAGATCCTCTTGAGAGCATTCATCCTTTTCAACCTATGGCCACCATGTGATGGCCGCAAAGGTGATCATACACAGGGCCATTGAAATCCCCGACAATCAACAATATGTCAAAATATTGGCACAAAAACTTTTTTTTAGATATGTTACCGAGGTGGTGTTTCTAGATCACGGTTTTCTTCAAAATCACTTTCTGAGTCGATTTCACTTCTGTCCGTCTGCCCATGTAAACTCTTTAATCAAATTACAGGTCGCATATATAAAGATATTTATTTGAAATTTGGCTAAAAATTTGGCTTTTATTGGTGAACCCATTTTAGAATCGCTCTTTTTTCAGACGTACGTCCCTTGACAAGTTGTTATTTGAATTGGGCAAAAGTGGTATCTATACACACAAAACCGTATATATCAAGTTGTTTTATAAACCCAATTTACAGCTATTTTCTTATATGAGCTTTTTCAGCAATTTCATCTAGATTATTTATTATATTTTTTAGACCAATTATTTTCATCGGTCATAACTATAATAAAGAACAATTAAATTCCCGGCATTTAATCCGCTTCGCGGGTCATTTTTCAAGATGAAAATATAGTATTAAACTTTAGCATCGATACATCGTGAATTTTTAAACACTAAAATAACACAGTTTACACAGGAACGTGGAATATCCATGTCCAAATTTTCAGTGCAGCATTACATATTTATTAATTTCAACTGATATTTTTTTGAATTACAAATATAATTTTAAATAATATTTTTTATATATATGTAAAATGTGACTTTTTGATTTACAATTGTAATTTTTTTAATTAAAATGCTGTTTTTTATATAAATGTTCTAATTAAAATTACTTATTAAATAATTAATAATTAGTCAGAAAATCTTAACCAAATAAAAACAAATGTAAAGGGTGGTTAAATTTAAAGGGCCGATGTTTTATTGTCATTTCTTTTTATTATGATTATATGGTTCAATTATGTATGTATGAAGCAAAATATCGGCCAAATGGCCGCCGCGACCTCGGCGGTACACCTCCAACCGATGGTCCAAATTTTCGATGACGCTGAGGCATAATTGAGGTTCTATGCTGTTAATGTGCCAAATTATATCATCCCTTAGCTCTTGAATTATTGCTGGTTGGAAAGAAGTCCAACGGTGTCAAATCACATGATCTTGGCGGCCAATTGACATCGCCACCACGTGAGATAATACGGCGATTGAATTTGTCGCGCAAAAGAGCCATTGTTTCGTTAGCTGTGTGGCAAGAAACCGTCCTGGTGAAACCACATATCGTGCACATCCATATCCTCAATTTCTGGCTTCAAGAATTCCGTCATGATATCGCGACAGCGAACACCGACGGCGAGTAGAGGTTGACGGCTATTCTTTAGGTGTGGTTCACATTCAACATCGGCCCTTAAAATTTAACCACCCTTTACTTATTGATTTAGTAGTTGATATGCAGCATTCGATGCGTAGAAATGCTGAGGATGTGTTTATTATTGGAGACTACTGAAATCTTAAAGCTGTATGGTATAGAACCAGAGTTACCAAGATGGAAAGGAAAATAAAAATACTGTTCAAATTAACAAACAGATGATCCAATGGAATATTACAGATCAGTCTTATTTATTCCATATTTAGATAAAATAACTTCAAGAATAGATTCTCCGGTCACGATAATGTGGTAAAGAATTTATAAAATATTACAACAAGCCGAGTCTTTGACGTTTCGTCAAACGCGTATTTTAGCTTAATATATTTCTTTATCAAAATAAACTAAAAGCGGAGAAGCTTAACAACACAAAATGAATCAAAACGTACTTAAAAAATTCAATGGCAACCTTATACTTTCTGCATTGGCTCGAATGTCTTTACATCGTGAAAAGATAGACCCATACAAAATTGTATTTTTATGTCGAAAAATCGTTGCATTAATTTTTATGTTAAATTTTAAATGTATATATTATATCATAATCAATCAATGTTTGTTTCGCAGTGCTTTCGACAAAGTCTGTCATACGGGTCTCCTAGCAAAACTCACAACACAACTGCCCAAGGCTTATTGCAAGTTATTAAAATCATATCTGGAAAACAGATTATTCCGCATAAAATACGAAGATGAATATTCAAAACTAAAAGAAATAAAAGCAGGTGTTCCACAGGGGAGTATATTGGGTCCTCTTTTATATCTATTATACACGAGTGATATACCAGAATTTCCTGAAACGACTATGGCTACTTTTGCTGATGACACAGCTATTCTATCAATTGGAAGAACAAGCTTTTAATTCGGTCTTAGATTGGACCAAAAAATGGCGCATTATTTTAAACAGTTCCAAATCAACGCATGTTGACTTTACAAACAAATCTTTGCTATATACTCCTATATATATAGACAATACACAGGTGCCCTACGCAAACACAGCTAAATACCTTGGTATGACACTTGATGCGAAATTACGCTGGAATGAGCACGTTAAAATTAAAAATGTAGAACTGCAACTGAAGTGGAAAAAGCTAAACTAGTTGATAGGAAAAAAATCAAATCTTTCAATTGAAACAAAACTAATGTTATATAATTAAATGTTAAGAGCAATATGGACATATGGTGCACAATTGTGGGGATGCACAAGCAAGAAAAATATAAACATAATACAACGTTTTAAAAATAAAGTAATTAGAAGTATCGTTAACGCACCATGGTATATTCGAAATGCAGATCTTCATCGTGATCTTGGAGTGAATACCGTAATGCAAGAAATTGCCAATATTGCAAACAAACACAACAACCGATTGAGAGGCCATGTTAATACGGAAGCATCATCACACTCAGAAGAAGCAAGCCATCCGACCTAATTGTAAATTCTAATGTCGTGTAACAACTTCATATATTTAATATACTTAAAATAAAAATTCTTTTGTTTTTAATAATATATATTGTACTAAATTGCTTGTTAGTTATTATAACTAGTTGCAGTAAATAAATAATAAAAAAAATATATATAATCAACGTGATAAAAAGTTTTAAATAAAAATTTTATAAAAGCTGTAAATTTTGTTTTAAATGCTTCAAATAGTTAAAAAAATTTATGTTTAGAAAATACCAGCTTTTTAAAAAAATAAAAATATATATTGGGTCCCCCGGAAAAACTACGCACCGATTACATATAAATACAGATTTACCGTTACAGTTGATATTTTCATTTGTTGAAAAAATGTTTTTTTATTTTTTATATTAATTAAGTAAATTATTAGTTAATTGTTTTATAGTTAAAATTCGTTAATTTTTAAAAATTTTGTAGTTTATTTTTATCATATTTAAAAAAACGACATACATAAAATATCATTTATTTTTACGGATTTTGTAGTTAATTTGTTTCCAGCTTAAAAAAAAAACTGAATAAATAAAAAATCCAGGTTTTGTGATAAGTTTGTTAACAGTTAAAATAAATAAAAAATGTTCTTCTTTCGCAAAATTCTGAAGTACAAAATGTTTGGTACCACCTTTAACTATTTACACAGAAAAAAATATAAAAAAATTAAGTCATTAAAAATATTTGTTAAAATTTAAATTCCATTTCTAAAAACTTTTTGTTTGCAAAGTTTGTAAATAGTTACTTTTTTTTAAAAAAAATTTTGAAAATAAAAATTAAAGTTACATATAACAAAAAGTTTTTTGTATTTAGAAATTCCATTATTGGTGTCTTACAAAATACAAAAATATTCTATGAAAGAGCTTCAATATTAAAAAACAGAATTTTGCAATTTTATTTAGCGTATGTTAAGAATGTAGAAATATGTAAGAAATTGGGTATTTTTGGTAACTGAGCCCTCTGCGGAAATGCTCCAAATAAACTGTGTTCATAATCAATAAAGGATCAGCCACCGAGTGTTAATATATTTCATAGAAAAACCCAATTCATATTAATGACCCAGTGCATTACATTATACAGGAACACTCAGGTAATATATATTTAAAATACAAGCAACTTCAACGTATGTAACGTATGTGTGCAACCCTGAAATAGCGCATCATTAACAACAAACATCATTAATTTTAAATACAATGTTGCATTTTAAGTATCAGCTTTTAACAGAAGAAAAAAATATATACAACATTAGCATTGTTTTTGTTTTACTAGAAAAATATTTGCTAAAGAAAATTAAGTAAAGAAATAATTTCATTTAAGTGGAATTTATGTTATTTAATACTTCAAAAGCATGCACTTAAAAAAAATTACTAAAATGAAAAAAAAAAAAAAATATGAAACATATAATGAAAAATTTATACCATCAATATTATACATATAAACAACATTGCAACAAGTTCGTTCAACTATTAATTGTGGCATGTTATGAATGGCGTCACATGAATGCATTCAATTACATGTTCATTTTTTTTTTTTGCGAACTAAATATTGCTTGCGGCCTCCTTAGTCAGTGTTGTTGCTAATACAATGTTGATGTTGTTATTGTTGCTGTTGCAGCTACTGCTTTAGGCATAATGTATATAATTTAAGATTTTTTTTTTGTTTGTAAGACTCTTGTCGACATAACGAACTACAACACTATATTTATTTAAACAACATTAACGTGCAATAACAGCAGTAGCAGCGGCAGCAGCAATAACAAAATAACAATTTTACCTATGGTTGTTAATTTGTCAGTTGCGGTACATTAAATACAGTTTAATAATCATGCAAACAAAACTTAAATGAATTATAATTTTATGAATAAGTACGTTAACTGTGTGTTCAAAATGTATACGAATTTTTTTTTTAAATTGCTGGTTTCTATGTAACAATATGTTTTACTAAAATCATACATAATTCTATTTTCCATAAGCTCCGCCATTAAATATATTAAAACTATTTTATAGTACCACAGTGCGTATGATCGATATTTTATTTTTCAATAATCCGAATAATCTCTCCACGATCTGAGCTTCTTCATAATATAACCCATGGACACTTCACAATTATCTCTAATTATTTCATCCAACTACTTTTTAAACTTAGTTTATTTATACAAATAAACTGGTTAAATTTACACAAATCAAAAAATTATATGGAATTTTCACAAAACTGCTACAACGACAATGGCAACAACAACATTTTATTAAAATAGCTCATATTCATTAATTTATTGTATTAGCTTGTTGTTGTTATTATGTATTTGATGTGTAGTTAGTAATTTATCAAAACGTGTTTCAAACACTTTTCAAGTCATTTAATATCAAAGTTAATCGTGAATCGTGCATGTTAAATTTAATATAATATTATAATTTTCTTTATTTAGGTTGTTAGATTGAAAAAAAGTAATAAAAACTCAAAATGACTGCAACATCATTATTATTTGTCCACAGTGGTTTCAATTTGGTATTTTGCTGAACATTTTAAAGTTTTTTGAATTGCTTGCAATTATAGAGATTTTAAATGATATAATTGATAATGACGCTTGCATTTTATTATCGGTTAAATATATAAATATATAAATATATAAATATATAAATATATAAATATATAAATATATAAATATATAAATATATAAATATATAAATATATAAATATATATGGGAATTTATGTATTAAGATCTAGGTGTATCCGAAAAATGGCAGATCAAATAAGATTCATTAATATATTTGGGGATTTAAAGGGATCTAAATTGATCCGAAAAGTGACAGATCTAATGCAACGGGGGTTTTGTCATGGCTGAGGTAGATCAGTCGTGTCCAGGGTATACTTGAGGACCCTCAAAACCTTAAGTATTGAAAACACAGTTATTTAACCCTTTCAGGGGGGTGAGACAAATATATTTAGATCTTTATTTAGTCCTCAAAATATATGTTACAATGATTTCTTCTAGATACGCTTGGCAATACGCCCTCTTCTTCGTTCGGATTCGCTCGGATTTTCTTTACTATTCACACCCTCGCTGGCTATACGAAACCGGACGGCAATCGCACGACTTTTCGGCAGGGGTAGTTCGTTGGACTTTGGCTGGAGTCGGCGTTGTCGATTTCGGCAGGATTCGCACGCTGCTAGCGGTTGTGTCTATTTCGGGGAAGATCGAGTTGGTGTATTCGGCTAACGTGGTTCGTTGGTCTTCTTGGTGGCGATTCGGCTAGGTGGTACTTATAGTAGCGGTTGGCTCGGTAAGACTTAGTGCAACCCAATTGATTGTCTTCGGGTCGGCAGCGTTCGGCAAGACGCAGTCGGCAGTTGTCGGATTAGCAGTGTTCGGCACAACGCAGTAGGCAGTTGTCAAAATGGCAGCGATCGGTAGAGCAGACTCGGCAGATTTCGGCAGGTGTCGGGTTGGCAGTGTTCGGCACAACGCAGTCGGCAGTTGTCGGGTTGGCAATGTTCGGCACAATAAAATCCGCAGGTGTGGGTTGGCGGAACAGACAGCCCGGAGGCCGCTGTGTGGAACAGACAGTCCGAAGACCGCTGTGTGGAACAAACAGCCGAAGCCGCTGTGCGGAACAGACAGCCGAAGCCGCTGTGTGGAACAGACAGTCCGAATACCGCTGTGTGGAACAGACAGCCGAAACCGCTGTGTGGAACAGACAGTCCGAAGACCGCTGTGTGGAACAGACAGCCGAAGCCGCTGTGTGGAACAGACAGTCCGAAGACCGCTGTGTGGAACAAACAGCCGAAGCCGCTGTGTGGAACAGACAGCCAAAGCCGCTGTGTGGAACAGACAGTCCGAAGACCGCTGTGTGAAACAGACAGCCGAAACCGCTGTGTGGAACAGACAGTCCGAAGACTGCTGTGTGGAACAGACAGCCGAAGCCGCTGTGTGGAACAGACAGTCCGAAGACCGCTGTGTGGAACAGACAGCCGAAGCCGCTGTGTGGAACAGACAGTCCGAAGACCACTGTGTGGAATAGACAGCCGAAGCCGCTGTGTGGAACAGACAGCCGAAACCGCTGTGTGTAACAGAGAGCCGAAGCCGCTGTGTGGAACAGACAGCCGAAGCCGCTGTGTGGAACAGACAGTCGGAAGACCGCTGTGTAAATGAATTAATAAAGAGCAACCGGAGTCGATCGCCCTGGAATATTTGTTCCCTGAGCCAAGGAACAAATAAAACACACAAAATATGTATGTATGAAGCCCCCTACTAAGCTTGCCTTTGGATCTTACATTGAACATTAAGTATAATTTAAATTACCAACTAAATAAGAATTGCAAGCTTAGTTATACAGTAGCAAAAATAATCTTAAAAATATGTGTGGGTATCACAACCACACTAACCAATGCTAGTATGCTGTGAGTGAATAAGTGTATGACACCCACACAACTAATACTGTATTATAGAGTATTAAAATACAAAATATTATAAAATATCAAAATATAAAATATGTTCGTAGCAGCAAGGGTGTAGTTTGCTACGTTACACTAATTAAATCAAAAAATATATTTGGGGTTAAAACGATCTAAATTGCTTAAAAAAATGGCAGATTAAATTAGATCCATCAATATATTTAGGGATTAAATAAGATCAAAATTTATCCGCAAAATATTAGATCGAATTGTATCAGTTAAAGAACGTATACAAATTATTAAATTAAAAAAATTTAAATTCTAAAAAACAATAGCTTCGCAAGGATTTTAACTAAATGAAGCACTCAGCAGTGTGAGTTTGACTTTATTAGGCTACATCTTTCGTAATTGTGTTGATAAAAATGGGAAAAATTTCTACATATCATGGCTGAATTAATGAGACTAAATTGGTTCTGCACTTATTTGATTTTATATAATATATAGTTATACATAATAATATCTAATGGCCTTTTGGAAAAACAATTATCTTTAATATTTAAGACAAACAACAAAAAAATATATAAATTTTCACCACTTATGGGACTTTTGAAAACAAAGATCATATATCATAAATTATAAACTAATTATTATAAACTAATTATATCTTATATTCTATCGAAAAATTCTCGGTCTTGTTGTCCCAAAATTGGATAAAATTTGAGTTTTGTAAAAAATATTAATATATAAAAAAAAATTAAAAACATAAAAAAATACCACCAGCGAACTATATTTCATTATATCTTATACCATAAATTATGTTATAAAATAATCTTTAAATTATATATAACATTAATTATATATGACAATATCTTAAATTTGTGTGCAAATATTATACCAAATATAATCATATCTTATACTGTATTAAAAAAATCTTATACTGGACTATATATTGAATCATATATAGGGTCCGCCAAATAACTTTTTTTTTTTGAAAATGCTATAAAAAAAACTACTGAATATTTTCTCAAATTTCTTTTTTTCTTCTTTTCTTCCGGTTAATAATGGAAAAATTTAATTCAAATGGCTGCCTCGGCTGGCCATGCAGTAGCCTACACGATCGTTCCAATTTTTAAGCACATTATCGATTGTGTGCATCTGTATCTCACCAATGGCTTCACGAATATTGTCCTTTAAAGCGTCAATTGACTCTGGCTTGTCGGCGTTACACTTATATTTGACGGCACCCCACAAATAATAGTCCAACGGTGTCAAATCGCAGCTCCGAGGTGGCCAAACGACATCAGCTCTGCGTCTGATAATGCGATCTTCAAAAACAGGACGCAAAACATCAAGTGTAGCTTCGGCTGTGTGGCACGTAGCGCCGTAATGTTAAAACCAAATTGTTGCCAATATCCTCCTCTTCATTTTTTGTGAACAAAAATTCGTTCAGCATGGCCCGATAACGATCGCCATTGACTGTAACGGCCAGCCGAGGCAGCCATTTGAATGAAATTATTTTCCATTATTAACCGGAAGAATTGTACTTTCAAATAAAAAAGAAATTTGAGAAAATATTCAGTATTTTTTTTTTATAGCATTTTCATTAATTTAATTAATTAATTATATTTCAAGCATATTAAGAAATATTTGTGACAATGGACAATATATTATTATATTTCAAATATAATTATATATGGTTCTTTATAAGTGATACGTGAGTACATATGGTTCTGTATATCTCATATAAAGGGTGTCCCAAGAAGAACGCAATTTTTAAATCTGGCAACATTCGAAGTGTCATTGTTTGACATTTGAACAATTGTTATTGTTTGCTAGTAGAAGGTACGAGGTTAGTAAAAATGGAGCGCTACACGAATGAACAACGCATTCTCATTGTGAAATTGTTTTACCAAAATGGTGAAAGTTTTGCGGCTACAGTTCGCAAATTGCGATCAATTTGGGGTCACAATAATGCTCCAAAAGAGTCAACTGTAAAGAGATTAATGGATAAATTTGCCGAAACTGGGTCTGTTAGTGATGTAAAGACAACAACGCGCCATCGACCAGGTCGATCGACCGAAAATGTCGTAGCTGTACGTGATGATGTCGCTCAAACTCCATCCACCTCGATTCGACACCGAGCTCAGCAAATTGGTGTCTCCAAATCCACTTTGCAGCGAATTTTGACGAAAGATTTGCATCTTCATGCATACAAAGTTCAATTGACTCAGGAACTGAAGCCAGCTGACCATGGAGAGACAACATGAAAATGCTGATTTTGCCGATAAAATCATCTTCAGTGACGAGGCCCATTTTCATCTTGATGGCTTCGTCAATAGGCAGAATTGTCGCATTTGGGGTGAGGAAAATCCTCGAGTGATTCCCGAGAAGCAAATGCATCCTCAACGTGTCACTGTGTGGTGTGGTTTTTGGGTTGGAGGAATCATTGGATCTTTTTTTTTATGAAAATGAGGCAGGTCAAGCGCAAACAGTCAATGGTGTTCGGCATCGTGAAATGATAACCAGTTTTTTCTTGCCTAGAATTGAAGAAATGAATGTGGAGGGCATGTGCTTCCAACAAGACGGAGAACACAGAGAAACAATTCAATTGCTGCATCAGTCATTTCCCGGTCGTGTTATTTCGCGTTTTGGAGATCAGAATTGGCCGCCTAGATCGTGCGATTTAACACCATTAGATTTTTTTCTTTGGGGTTTTTTGAAGTCGATGGTTTACGCGAATAAGCCGACGACGACTCAAGCCTTAAAAGAGGAAATTGGACGCTGCATTAATGAAATACCGCAGCATTCATTCAAAACGGTCATTGAAAATTTCATTAAAAGATCACGTGCATGCCAGCAAAGCCGCGGCGGCCATCTGCACGATATATTGTTCCATACATAACCTCATTCTGTCTACTTTACGATATAATAAAGTTTCACGATTTTTTTTTAAATATCTGTGTTTTATTTAAAATTTAAAAATTGGGTTCTTCTTGGGACACCCTTTATAAGTAAAATGGTCCCGTGTAAGCCATATAAAATTATATGTAATTTTATATGATAGAATATATTCGCAAAACAATATGGCGCAAAACAAAGTGATTTTAGAGAAATTAATGTAATATATAATTAGATATGGAAATGCATACTGACATATGTAAATATATATGCTAATGTATTATTAGGCCACATATGAATAGATATCTATTTTTTTTTTTACTCAGCTGTTTACCATTACCAGGCAATATGTTATATAACCCATTATTTTTCAACACTGGTATATAAATTTAAATATTTAAACACTGATATAAATATTTTCAAACTGTTTTTAAATTATATTTCAAATACATCAGAAAGGTGACAACTTTAAGTCGTAAATACAGGCAATATGGATATGTAAACTTTTACTTTTACCACATCTTTTAAGTTACACGAAGCGAAAAGTTTCTTTATTTCTCGTCCAATATATCAATATTCAAACATTTGATTAATAATAATCAGAACACTGCCTCTACGTTATTCTTTTCGAAATGTATGAAAGCATCATTTATGAAATCTTAACTTCATTATTGTTTAAAACAATATTAATACACCCAATAATTATTAAGACTATTGGACACATGTGAATCCCTTTAATTTTGTTTACCTTTCATTTTTTTATTGACCAAAAAACGTAAAATTTAATAAAGGAATATCATATTACAAATTGCATTAATTCATTATTTTAAGTGACTTTGGTTTGATTAATTACACAAAAATTTTAATTGTTAATTTTTTGTTCTAAAATATACAGATATAAGGTAAGCACATTTTTGTATTTAAATTTATTATAAATACCACAATAAAGATTGTAAATATTGTTCTATAATAAAAACGAATTTGTCTTTATTTGAATCGTCTCACCTTCAAGTTAAGTGCGTGAAGGTAAAACAAACTAAATAAAATTAGCACAGTTTAAATTTATATGTTTAAACTGAGTCTTGCTAATTGAAATTTAGCTCGCAAATACACAATAATTATGGTTTAAAATGTCACAAATATTATCAAATATTTGTTGAGTTTTATAAAACGTTTCATAATTATTATGAAACGTTTCATTTTATGAAATCATATGAAACATTTAAAAGCTTTTGCTTTTAGTATAGATACAAATAATTTAAATTTTTCTAAATTTCGCGCATGCTTCCTTATAATAATTTTTAACCCAAATGTGACACTGGACCGTTAAAAAGAACAGCAGAAGAACAACTGTAACATTTTTTATATAAGAACTTTAGAAAAGATTAAAATTAATTAAAGAATTTTTTTATTTATTATTTATTTTTTCGAGTTTTCATAAATTTAATATCTTCCAAGGGGTTTACTGTCTTTAAAATAACGGAATAACGTAACTTACTCACAGACTTAACATCGCCCAACCCCAATCGCTAGAGCTAGTAATTTGAAGTTGTATACATACAAAGGTTTTCTTTTAGCGTAGATGAGATTTTTGTAAATTACTGCGATAATGCGCAAAAAGGGAAAAATTCGCCCCGACGACGACATAATCAAAATCTTTTGGCTTGAAACCTCTTTCCCTCTCCCCCAAATATAAATTTTTTCAATTTTTATGTTTTTTATCTAGATCATATAATGACAATTATTTTCAGCACTTCAAAAAAATAGAAACGTTTGTAATGAATTTTTTCAATCCGCTATTCGTGAAATAAATAAAAAATTGAGTATTTATTTTTTTAAAAAATGGGCTTAATAGTTTTGCGGTGAAACAAATCTTTTCTAAAGGAGTATAAATATTTTTCCCATAGTAAGCTCAACATAGCAAAAATTATTCGCCCTTTTTCGACATAAAAGAAGACAACCTTTTTGGTAAAATATACGATTTTTAGATTCAAATCACGTGCCGAAACTTAAAATTACTCTCCAAAAATTGTTCGCTATATTTTCCGCTTTCAACTCTTTAACATCATTTGCTTTAGCTTATTCGTAAAGACACCACATGTCGATAAACCCTTCTAAAACTCAAGGTTATGTTATGCTTACCTCTTAAACAACAGTTTATAATGTTCTTCACAACGTATGAGTAATATGGTATTTATTATAAAAGTCACATATAACTCATACGCAATGATGAACTGTTATGGTAATGTAATATATGACTTTTTCCTTATAACTTATAATTGCAATATTATGTACATACATAGATTCTTGAAAAAACAAAATAAAAGTTATTACATAATTAGTTTAAACATGTGGAAAACCAAGCTCATATAATATGGATTTCATTGCTAACACTATTTTAGCTATTGCATAAAGCTTTAAAAATTGTCCGAAAACATAAATTTTCATCAAGATATTTGTTATCACCTTTCAAAAACAGAAATTAAATTTCATAATTACAGTCCGATAGATATTATAGAAGCTACTTCTGCAAATCATATAAATAAATATATATATATATATATTCTTTTTGATCATCATAATAAAGGAAATTAATTATAATTGCAGCCTATAATAATATTTTTAAATGAAATATGAAAAAAAAGAAAACTGAAACATCATATTTAATGCAATAATAGCTTCATGTGGAAATAATAAAAAATGATTATTATATTAACAACAAAATTGAATTAACATCGAAATTGGCAGTTGCAGCCACTGATTATTTTAATTTCCGTCAATATAAATTAATTGTAAACAACACGCATTCTGTTGTTTCTCTGGTTGCTCGTTCGCTTCGTTGACTTATAGGCAGGGTTTTGAAGAATGTATTCTTTTTTGCATGAAATCCCATTAAACGAATTTAGTTCTTACTTAAAGAGAAAGAATTATTTTTTTTGCCAAATCAAATTAATGTTTTTAATCGAACCCATTCAACTGTAAATATAATTTAAGTATTAATTCCATTGTAAAAATTCTTTTTATAAAATTAAATGAGTAAATTTACTTGCAAGTGGTGTAAATTTTCAAAAATCGAACGCAATAACAGGACAATTTTTTTAGCCGTTTAGTGCAAAGGGAAGATTTGACGTAATCGTTTACTGATTAAAAAAATAAATTAATTCCATTCAGAGATTTGAATTCAAGTTCATACCATTCCGTTTTGAGCCAGACATAAATGTATTCAGGTCTATTCTATTGAGTATATAAAATGCCATTAAATCAATTCAATCAATTTATATATCTTAATACCCTAACCGAGCACTAGCAATGAAAGCTTTTGGCTCCTTTTAGCGAAAACAGACCAGAGCCTCTGGTGGGAATCGAACACACGACGGCTGCACTGATAAGCTAGCAAGCTACCAACTAGCCTACCGGGGCGCTCAAATTAAATTTAATAAATATATTACAACTTGAATCACCAAGAAAATATACCCAGGCTTGATTTTTGGAAAGGGGCAAAATAGGGAGAATTTTCCATTTCGAGTCAGGCAGTTGAAATTTTGCATGTATAGTCATCTTCTTGTCAAGAGGAGGGGCAAAAAAAGAAGACTCTCAACCATCGCGACTATTAAATATATCGGTAGCACCAAGCGAAACATTCGGTTGGCTAATAAGTTGGTTGTTCTAACGAATCTGTGTTCTCTGTGTAAGAAGTTGAAGTTTTTTATATAGGTTCCTCCTCCGTTGGAGACATTTGCTCAGGCAGTATTTTTGGAAATTCTGATGGCGAGGGGTAAAAAGAGAAATTCGTCCCTTTGACGGCCTGCCCAAACCTGCCTCGCTAGAAAAAGCCATTACTCTAACTGGAAAAATGTAATTTTTCAACATCCATAGGGGGAGGGGCAAAAGCGGAATTTTCAACTAAACGGTTAAAATTAAAAATAAGTGTAATCTGAAAAAAATTAATATAATACAATATAAAATATATGTATAAAATATGTGTCTCCTTGCATGTGCACTAATGCTCTAATAAGGTACTTTTCGAAACATTTTCACCTGGAGACTCCGGCAATTCTGGACTGTAGTCTGGGCAACATAGAGAGCTTTGTCGGTCAATACTGCATAAAATAGAAGCAAACAAAATATTTTATATACTCACTTATTCATTGACTTCGTAATAAAATTCTACGTTTACGTCTGGCTAATCCAGGCTTAAAACTAATAAACAAGAACATTTTTTTTTTGCTTTTGTTAACTAAATGGAAAAAATTATATATAAATCACTTAACAGTAAAAGATTTATTTTAAGAAAATGTGTCAATTCCTGAACGGAAATCACATTTTTCATCACTAAATAGTGCAGTAAAATGAATTAATTAAATTAATTTCATAAAACCAACTGTTACAATTGCATTAATTCTCTTCAAAATAAATGCAAAAATTCCAAATTGCGAATTTGATCCAATCACTGACAGATAATCTTGAATTTAAATCAGTAAATTTTAATTCCGCTTTCAAAATTTAAAAATTAATGAATTAAATCTTCAAAGTCCTGGTTATAGGTTGTTTTAATTTATTTATTAAAAAATATTAATAAATGAAAGGTAACAAACAGCAGCTTTTGTTTCATGTGTAATAAACACACCATTAAATTAAGTTATTTTGTGCTGAAATGAGAAAAATGTATTGAACAAAATTAAAGTAGTTATGTTACTTGCAGTATGCTATATAAATATACCTAAATATGATAATTTTAAAAACGCATTATAAATTTAATGGCTAATTAAAGCAGGTTTTAATAATGCACTACTTTAAAATGCAGCATATTTTTGGATAACAAATTTAATTGTATTAAAACATGTCATGTTTTTGCCAAAATGAATGAGTACAATTATGTAATTTAAAATACTTTTTAAGGAAATTTAAAAGAGAAACCTTTTAATCATGTTTTTGATCAAAAGGTTATTAAAGTTTTTGTGTGTAACAAAGTGCCTTCATACTTTAAATATTTTATGCATTAAAAATATATCAAAATATTTATATAGAAAAATTATGTGAGAAATTAAAATATTGTTCTAAAGACATAACATCACCTCATCAAAAATTTATTTAAAAATCGGCTCTTGAAAGTTGGATCGCCAGAACAAAAATATTATTAATATCACGATTAGTGTCATAAATCCCGTAATTTTTTCAAATTCTTTATTTCTATGCCTATGGGCTTTCCAACGAAATTTGTCTATATTGGCTTTAACGATTAAAATATTTCCATGCAGTTGACCTTCGGTATGCTGCGATAATAAGCGGTAAATTAGTATTTTAAAATACAACAGAATGTGAAGATCATGCATTTCAAAATAAGTTTTTAATTCTAAGGACTTTCTTAATAAAAAAAAGGATTATATGGACTTTTTCTAATATAATTACTCTTAGGATATTTTTAAGATTTTTTTTGATAGTTCTTAGAGTTTCAGAATTTTCCTTTTATTTAATGAATGGCCTTGGAATATAAGTTGTTTAAGAATATATGAATTTTTATCTAAGTTTGCAGAAACTTAGAATTTTACATAGAATCTTAAAATATTTCTAAGAGAAAAACTTCTAAACGTCTTGTATTTTGTATAAGAATTCATTTCGTGGGAAATAACTCTTGGGCTCTACAGACTTTTTCTTTTTAAAAATTATTTAATAATTTGAGTACTTTTTCCACAAGAAATTTATTATTTTACACGAAATGAATTTATAAACTAATTTTTTAATAATAATGTTGTATGGCATTTTCGAAAATTAAACCTCGCAGGTGAAAATATTATCATTTTTTATGAAAACAAAACAGTATTATGGCTGTAAATGTTAAAGTCACGTTCTATTTTATTTATAATTTAGTAAGAATTTTTGTTACTACAGTATGGATACAGCCAATCATGACATAAAATAAAAAGTGGCAATATTGAAATAATAAAATATTTACTATAATAATGATGGTTGCGATCATGTTGATGGTTGGTATTATAAACCAATAACTTGATTGAAACAACCATAACCAAATGCAGCAAGCGTAATATAGTAGCAGTGATCATGTTGCAACCATATTTTTCTCTGCATGTACAAGGCATCAAAAATGTGTCTACGCTCACGATCTGCTAAAACTTAACGACGCAAAGGACGAATTTATGTCCAAATATATCATGAGCCCATTTCTATCTGTACAAAAACAAAACAACTAGAACTTGTGCTTGGAACTGAGTATCCAGATATAACTCACGAACAGCAAATACATCAACTCAAACTCAATGCACGGTGCGACAAAATGCCGCACAATGTCGTGAGTTCATACTACAAGATGCCAAATATAAGAGTAATTAAGGAATTATGAAACTTTGCAAATGTGCTTTTGTGGTGAATTATCGACTCCCAGCCAAATTTTGAAAAAATTGGACAAAGGACACGCCCTCCTCTCATATGTCCTTTTAATAAAAATATATATAAAAGTGCAAGAAAGAGTCGCAAATGATGAAAATTTCCACATATTGGGGGTTTACTCACCCAACAACATCTTGTCTTAAAAACTACTAGATTCCAGAAGAAGAAAAAAACGTTTAATATTAAACTTCAGACATTTTTTAGTATTTTTTTTTTTCTTTTTAATTTAAAAAGTTATGATGAATATTAAAATTAAAAAATGTCACAAGCTTTTTATTTAAAAGTTATCCATTTCTTAGTATTTATTTTACCAATAATTTTTACTTTAATTATCATCACTTTCTAAAAAATAACCTTTTTTGAAAAATTATTTTTCGTTTTTATTAGACGTTTAAAAAACGACATTACCAGTTTTTTAAAATTAAAAAGGTGATATTGTGGCCGCCCTCACGACACAGTGCGCCGAGGTGTCGTCATTTTTTCGGAAACGCCGTGGGTAGTACGGTTACTGTGACCGGTTGGCAATACGCACCTGGATCAGCGAGTTTTTATTTTCGCCAATTAACACTGTTCTAATTTTACAGCCTTCGCGGACTGTTCTAATTTTACAGCCTCCGCGGACTGTTCTAATTTTACAGCCTTCGCGGACTGTTCTAATTTTACAGCCTTCGCGGACTGTTCTAATTTTACAGCCTTCGCAGACTGTTTTAATTTTACAGCCCTCGCGGACTGTTCTAATTTTACAGCCTTCGCGGACTGTTCTTATATCACAGCCTCGCTTACTGTTCTAACTGTACAACCTTCGCGGTCTGTTCTAATTTCTTTTCAGTGGGATTATATGCGCGACGAGGAGGTCGCCAACCCAAACCTGTATCCGAGTCAGTAGACGACTACCTGCCGAACCCGTAACCGGGTCAGTAGACGACTACCTGCCGAAGCCGTAACTGAGTCAGTAGACGACTACCTGCCGAACACGTAACCGAGTCAGTAGACGACTACCTGACAAACCCTTAACCGAGTCAGTAGACGACTACCTGCCGAACCCGTAACCGAGTCAGTATACGACTACCTGCCGAACCCGTTACCGAGTCAATAGACGATTACGTTGCCGAGAGATATTTTATACCGAGTGTACCCGTGTGTAGAAGAAGGGTGTTGCCATTCGTGAAATTAATTAATTTATTTATTGTAGATAAAATTAATTGTTTGAATAAAGAGAGATTTATAACCTCCAAAAAAGGGTAACATCTATTGTGTTATTACTTAAGGTTTTCAGGTCCTCAAGTAGACCCTGGACACGACTAAACTACCTCAGCCGACGAGGAAACCCTGTTATAACAGGTCTCTGTGAACAAGACACAGATTTTTGAAGCTCTCAACAAGAATATCAGACAAGAAGACGAGAACTTATCCCTACAAGTGCTCTCCAGAACGAAAATGTAGTAAAAAGACCCGAAAATGATCAACAAAATTGCCTGGCCTACATGACCCATATAATCTTTAAAATGTATGAAAAAAAAACTTAGAGGTCCAAATAAATATAAGGTTAGACAGAAAATAAGATGGGCCGTTCGCCCTTCATGATTACCCAAAAATTGGGGACATACACCTGAACTAGAGAATCGGAATGTTGTGCGCTCTCTAAAACTGCATGAATAAACATTCCAGTCTACTTGAAGAATTCAGTATCCCTCATGTATTCCTTTTGTTTTCCCAAATCAACCCCCCGCAAGTAGCCCAAAGATGATATAACGTCCCCGTGCCTGTGCCTTACCCTACCAAAGCCGGGAAAAATATAGGAAGTGCTCCCGGTTCTCATAGTCCTCACCACAGGTCCTACACATTACAGAGTCACTACATCACAATTTCGAAAGGTGTTATCGTAGTGTAAAGTGACCTGTAAGAATTTCAATCTTGTTGTCCGTCCACAGGACTTTTGTGATCACACCAACATAATTCCCGTTCTATATCTCCTAGTGCATGTTTATGGCCCATTGTCCAAGCTCCGTTTTCGTTATCCAAACAGCTCTCAGAGTTTGAAGGTTTACAGAGACCAAGTTCGATCCATCGCTACTCAGCTCTTCAACCCTCTCATGCTCCTCCACCCGACATTGTCCGGGTACCCATATCATCCCGGCAGATGCCTGAATAAGCGTTTATCACCCTCTTTTGGTTCAAAACCATCTTCGATTTCACAGGCTCCTTTGACAAAGCCCTAAGCATAGCCTGACTATCAGTGAAGATCAGTGCATCCCAGAATAATAACAAGCTCCGCCTGAAAATCGGTGGTCCGGAATCAACACCAGTTCTTCCATCCGGTTAGGATCCATCAGTGTAGAAATGAATTCCATTGGGGTCATCCAAAATAGAATGATACCAAACACTAAAAGCAAAAAAATCCACGATATGGTGTTGGCCGATCGAAGGTAAAAGTAAAGGCATTTCATATGGCAGTGTGGTTTCGATTTTAAATGATGATTTGGACTTAAAAAATCTGTCTGCAAGATGGGTGCCGCGTTTGCTCTCAATTGACCATAAACGTAATCGTATGTAGTCTCAATGGCAAAATTCCATGAATTGGGTTACGAATTGGTACCTCATCCCCCATATTCTTAGATTAAGCCCCCAATGACTATTTCATATTTCAAAACCTAAAGAAATGGCTCGATGAAAAGAGATCTAGCTCTAACGATGAAATTATTGATCAAAGAAATGCCTATCTTATGGACCTTGAAAAATCCTTTTTTTCGGAAGGGATACAAAAACTGGAGAAACGTTGGACTAAGTGTATTGAGCTAAAAGGATATTATGTTGAAAAAAAAATTTTTTTTTTTTTTAAATCTATATTTTTATAATGCAGACAGCTTTCTTAAATCCAACTGATCATTTAAAACCGAAACCAGACTGCTATTTGAAATGCCTATGGCATCAACAATCTTACGCACTTTGACTCTTCGATCTGCCAACACCATATCGGGTTTATTGACCTAAATTTGGCGTCCAGAAGGTTCAGCGTCATTTGAACTTGTGCGACCAAAACGAAAATTAGTACACAACTTTCTTAGCACTGAAATCGATGGTGCAGAGTCCCCAAAGTATTTATGAAGCTTCTCGATTCAATGGGAGCTGTTTCGAAACCTCTTCCACGGAACATAAATACACATAAGGCATACCTGATAGGAAATCATTTCCAGAATTCATTTTAGGGTTATCTGGGTTTCGACTTAGAAACTGTAGCTGTTTTTGTTTTCTATAGATATATTTAACCGTTTAATTGTTTATCATGATTAAATGTACAAGTTTTTTAATTGAAAATAATTTGTATAATTATAAAACAATTAATGCATAAAATATTTACAATATTAAAAATACATATTTTAAAAAGACTCTAGAATAACTTACAATAAAAATGCAAGTAAATTTATGAAAAAATATGAAATATTATAAATCATTATCTTGAATGAAAAATATTAAATTATAATTTCATGTTCACAAGAACATTTGCACGCACTGTAATTTACTAAGAGCCATGGTTTTTGCTGTAGTTTGTGTTTTTAGCATTTATTATTTTTTTTAAAAAGTAACAAACCTTATAATTTATTGGCACGCCCATTTAAGACGTAAGACACAAACTGTAAACGGTCTGGGTAAAAAAAGGCAAGTATGACATGTCTTGAAGGGCGCAACAAGTTCAACACAACATTAAAATCAACCAAATATCATCAGTAAAGGATCAAAAATGTTAAAAATAAGATTATGATAATAAAAATCTATATTAAACACTTGTAAAAAACAAAATTTTCTTATGTATGAAAGTAACAGAAGCCGTGATATTACTGTAGTACCCTTCATACATAAGGTATTTTGTCACAACTCGGTTAAACTTTTAGTAATATTCTATATTTGTTTTATATAAAAATGTAGCTAAACAGCACTAAATGTTTATTAGCAAAATTAGGCTTAATTTGATGTGTAAGACCTTGCAAAATTTTACCTAAAACCAAAAAAAAAATTTCGTGAACTCGCAATGGCTTTTGTAAAACTAACTTTAAATATCGGAATATATTTTGAAGCAAGTTTAATGGTTTCTTCCGAGGATTTTTCTCTTTTAATAAATTAATTTTAACAGATTTTGTAGCGGTAAAAAAATGTCTGCTATAAAAAGAGTATATGAATTTCTTCTAAAACTTTTTAAAGTATTTTGGTCTTCCAAATCCGAATAAAAAATCAAAATAGTTCCATTGAAGGAATAGTGTATGGATCAGTCTACCAGAGATTTGTTAAAAATATGTTTGAGTTACACACAAAATACATATTATTGAGTTACAAACAAAATTAATTTTTGTTTGAATATGATAATGTCCGGATATGTGCAAGGGTTTTTTTAAGGACCCCGTAAGGATTTCGAAAGATAACTTTTTTATTAATTATCATTACAGCTCTTAAATTTGCTAAAACTTTTTAGATATGTTAAGATTATTTTTATAAAATCCACTTCAATAAATAATTTGATGGGCAAAACTTGTTAATCCATTAAGTACACCCATAAAACAGTATCAGTTGTGGCCACCGAATTAGTTACCAATCGAATTCTGGAGGTTACGACAACTGTTTTCATATTAAGTTATATATTTAGTTATGAAAGCCAATATTCAGTTTTACAATTTAATATTTATATTCCTCAGAAATAGTTTTACGTTCCACAAAATTTTATTTAAAAAAAAATATTTTTAATTTTTTCCGGTATCGAAGGTGGGCTTAATAGTTTACACTCTTGCTTTTGCACCAAAACTAATTTAAATTTTCTTTGATATTTTTGTCATTTAAACATTTTAATGTTTTATTTTAATTTAAAAAAAAATATTTATTAAATGTTTGCCATTTCCGGGATTTAAACTCACAAATTCTGAGTACTGAGCTACCTCTCTACACCACAAACACTTATGGCTTATTTTGAATTTAAACAATTTGTTAGGAAAAGAATTTTTTTTTCTTTTTTTTAAATATAAAATTTGTTTATTAATACCCATCATTAGCGACGTCTATTTTCAATACTATCCACAATTCGGTTGCTTCTACTAAAATCCTAATTAAATGATATATTTGATCAGAATAACCGTCCTTGTAGTTACCACATATGAATATCGAAATTTTTTTTTATAAATTTGATAGATTTTACCAAATTACTAATATATTCACTAAATAAATGGTTGCTTCCACCGCACACAAACACTAAACGAATTTTATTTTTAAAAATGATTGGAAATACCAATAATTATATAAAAGGATTGATTTTTGTTTTCTTTTCCCTTTTTTTGATTCGCAATACAATATTTTTGCTTTATTAATTGATTTTCGGTTATTCTAAATAAAAGTAAATCATCACAAATAAATGTTAACGGGTTTTATTGAATTGCAACCAATCTTTTCTCTGGGTGTAGGTTATAAAATATCGGTCTGAGATACACCTTAAATTATACGAATGCACACATAATTTCTAAATTGACTCGATTTAATGAGATCTGTCCCTGCGTGTATCTATATAAATCTTGTACGCTCAGAATATTATGTAGTTAACTGTTTGTAGTTTAATAAAAAAGTTTTCCGTTCCATTTAAAAATAAAGGAACATACATTTATTTTTTAAAGAAATATCTATATTAACTTCTTTATACATTTATTCGAAATAATTTACTCTCATTTACCATTTTTTTCAGTTTCATTTATTTTTTTCATTTGTTTGAAATTTAATAAAAATTTACCCACAAAACGGAAACTTGTGAAAATAATATTCAAAAAATTTCAATTTGTTTTTTATTTAAACTGGTTGTATATATACAAAAATAATACAAATTACAAGAACTTCATAAGCACACATACATATACAAACACATTCACACAAAAAGTGTTTATAGCTTCATATGCATACATACATTTTGTATTGTACGAGTATATTAAAAAAAAACAAAAAATACAAAAACGGAAATAATTTGAAATAAATGAAAAACATTTTTTTTTTTTAAGGATTGGTAGGTAAAATTTTGACATTTATTTTAACTGATTATAACATTTGTTTCTTACGGATGTGTGAGTTGATTAATCAACATTTAAAAATAAATAACAAATGACATTTAATTTAAATGAAAATTAAGTAGACCGGTTTTTAAATGAAATATCATTTCTTTTAAATGATATTTTCAGTTATTTTAACTTACAAACTTTTTTAAGTGTGTAAATAGCATTGACCCAGGGACAAACCATATTGAATTTGATTTAAATCGGTCCAAATTTAGACCCATCTCCCAAAGAGAGGTCCTTTCAGATACCCAAAAACATAGATATCTGATTGAAGTTGGGACCATAAAACACGCCTTCATAATATTATTTAGTTTAATAAAAAGCTTTTCAGTTCAGTTAAAAATAAAGGAACATACATTTATTTTTTAAAGAAATATTTATTTTATACTTTTTTATAAATTTGTTCATAATAATTTACTGATTTTTTTCAGTTTTATTTATTTTATTTGTAAATTTAATAAGAATTTCCCCACAAAAAGTAAATTTGTGGTTTATTTGTTTCCATTACAGTTATTACAAATTTAAATTTTGTTTGCTGTCTGTTTCAAAAAAAAAATATTCAAAAAATTCTAATTTTTATATTTAAATTGTTTTTTTATTTATATACAAAATTATTTTAATTTAAATTACAAGAACTTCATAATACAGACATACACAGATATGGGCATTCACAGATAATGTGTATATAGACTGTGTCATTATATATTATGTAGATTAAAAAACAAACAAAAATAAAAAAACGCAAACAATTTCAAATAAATAGTTTCTTTTTACTGGATGTTCAGGTAAAATTTTCACATTTATTTTTAACTGATTTACAATTTTTTTTGTACTGATGTGTCAGTTGTTTAAGCGAGACAAAAACCATTTTATTTACATGAAAAGTAAGTAAACCGGGTTTTAAATGAAATATCATTTCTTTTAAATGGAATTATCTGTTTTTTTTTTAAATTACAAACTATTTTAAGTGTAGCACTTGGATCCCTTCCACATCCTAAGTTTTTCTCTTTTATAGTACACAGATACACCACAGAAAAGTTCAGGACCAAAGAAATGACGACTGATCTCGTAGTGAAAGATTATCAACTCTTAATTTCTACGATAAATTTGCTTTGGTAATACTTTATCCGTGTCACTTGCCAGAGGGTCGTCAATGAACAACCCCGCTATCCTCTTGTAAGTCACCTTTCTTAATATCACCAACCAAAATCCGGTAAATTGGTTTAAATAAGCACAATTTAAAAATATCGACTGGCAAGTATAATATTTTCACTTGTTTTTTAACCACTCCATTAAAATTGAATAATATTTTATATTCACCTTAAATATTTTTAGTTCGAAAAATTTTTTCAGCACTAATATTTGTTCACCATAAAATATTTTTTACCTTAAAATTTTTTACCTTAAAAAATTTTTTTTCACCTCAAAAAATTTTTTCACCTCAAAGCTTTTTCTAAGCACGAAATTTGTTTTTACATTCAAAAAAGTTTTTCACCTCCGTTCTTTCACTTTTAAAGTTTTTTTACATTATTTGTATCAAAAACAGTAAGAACATTTTTAAGGACAATTGTGGAGGGTATTCAAAGATTCGGCACAGCCGAATTTGAGCCATTTTTTACTAGTTTTATATTAACTTACTAATGAAAACTTACCGCGTGCATTTTCATTGGCTTCCTATTTAGAGTTAGTGTGAATTAAAAAAAAAATGTATATCTTTTTAAACTTAAATTGAACTTTCCATTACAAAACTGACCCTTAGTTGTAATATAAATTTAAAGGCATGCCCATCATACAATACAATATATTTATTACTTTGTGATGATGACGGCAATGCTGATGATGATCGGTTACGATATAATCATATAAAAACAATTTATGTCTTTTATAAAAATCGAGTCACGCACATTTAATGTCATGTTTTGCGCAGCCAAAGCAACACACCACAATCAACAACAGCAAAAAATGTATAATTCCAAGTTTATGATGTTGAAATAACATACATAATCGTTGTATTTTATAGAGTGGCTATAATTTAAAATAACCACTATTCTATAAACATAAAACATACTGTAAATGCTTTTTTTAGTACATGAATAAACTCTGCACGGTGTGTCATCTTTGCATTTGAAAACTATGATCAAAAAGTTTGAGTAATTTTAGATTATAACTAATTTTTGTGATTTGGTTTGTAAAAGCATTCAAAGTTATATAAGTTATGCGTGTCTGCCGAAAGCTACACTCAGAATATTATGTAGTTAACTGTTTGTAGTTTAATAAAAAAGTTTTCCGTTCCATTTAAAAATAAAGGAAGATACATTTATTTTTCAAAGAAATATCTATATTAACTTTTTTAAACATTAATTCGAAATAATTTACTATCATTTACCGATTTTTTTCAGTTTCATTTATTTTTTTCATTTGTTTAAAATTTAATAAAAATTTACCCACAAAACCGAATCTTGTGGTTTATTTGTGTCCGTAACAGTTATTACAAATTTAAATTTTGTTTGCTTTCTGTTTCAAAAAAAAATATTCAAAAAATTTCAATTTGTTTTTTTATTTAAATTGGTTGTATATATACAAAATTTTTCAATACAAATTACAAGAACTTCATAAACACACATACATACACAAACACATTCACACAAAAAGTGTCTATAGCTATGCATACATAAATACAAAAACGGAAATAATTTCAAATAAATGAAAAAAACATTTATTTTTTAAGGATTGGTAGGTAAAATTTTGACATTTATTTTAACTGATTATATCAGTTGTTTCTTACGGATATGTCAGTTGATTAATCAACATTTAAAAATAAATAACAAATGGCATTTAATTTAAATGAAAATTAAGTAGACCGGTTTTTAAATGAAATATCATTTCTTTTAAATGATACTTTCAGTTATTTTAACTTACAAACTTTTTTAAGTGTACTTTTTGAACATAGTGTCCTTGTATGCAGAGGAGTTTGCAATGCAACTTTAACACTGCATTGTCATGTTATACACAAGTACATTTTTCTTTTCTTATGCTCCGGTTTTATTTTTTTCCTTTACAACCATCTCCATACATCCGTATCTTATTGGGGCTGTTGTTGATCATCTATAATTATGTTGATATTTAACCATAATTTAGTCGACATTACTTTAGGCCTCAGACATTTCTGTTCTTTTTTTCTCTCTTTGCCGAGTTTGTTTAGAATGTTGAAATGTCGCTTTTTAACTCTCTTGAAGTGGCAAAATGCCATTTACAATTACACACACTTTGTTGTATGCAGCATTGTGGTTAATTGTATTTATGTTTATTGAAAGGTTATAATTAAGACTTACATTTTGCTTTAATAGCTGGAATTAAAGCAAGAGAAATACATAATAGTGAAAAATCAACCATTTATTTGTGAAGAATTTAGAGAAGTTAAAAATTATAATAATTGTCTATTTGCCGGATGGTTCTTATTAAAAATATAATATGGCATGAATGATGATGTGAGCCAAATAAAAAATTTCTAATAAATTGTTTTATAATTTGTATGAGAAAGAACAAGTAAATCTTTCAAATTGATACTTTTATATAAATATTTTTCTACTAGGAAAAAGGCAAACAGGGAAATATGAATATGTTGCAAAGTCGTTTTGCTTGGAGGAAAACTTTTAATGTGGCAATAATCTTATTCTTTTTGAGGATGCATCTTACCTCGCAGGATTTGGGCTACAGGACGATACTTGTAGACACTCAAAATCCAAACTTATCTGAAAGATAAAATGATTATATATATTTTGAAGATGAAATGCGAAAAACGATACTTTATGTAAAATAGTATCAAATTTAAAACTTTTGCGTGAAAAAATTTATGATAGAGTTGTAATTTTTAACCAGCACAATTTGTAGTAGATAGATTGTCTAAAATAAAACAAATAAGGATGTTTGAGGTATTCGCAAAACTTGAAAGGTTATCAGTCTTCTGTACTGTTAAGGATGTTAATACTCGTATGTTGACGTGCGAACAAAATAAGTATTTTGGCCTTAGACATGTGCCATATAGCATATGAAACAAAAATCATTATGTACTTTGGCATATGACTTTCTTTAATTTTTGGGAGGGATAATTAAGTAGATAACATAAGATTTAAAATGTGATATAAATTTACCATTTCTATAATATCCTTGAGCTTTTATTAACAAAATCGAACTGTAAACGGCAAATTTAAAGGGAAACATAATAAATTTTAATTATTGGGACCATGAATTAATAATGAGCGTTTCACCGCCACTATGAACCATTATTCCAGTTGCCAATGTTTTGCCTATTGTGGATGAAATGTCTTTGGCAACTTGTGTCATTTGGATGAATCTTAAACATCAATACTAAATATTGCCTCAAACATACTGTATTTCGTTCACACTATTTTTAGATAATATCAATAACACTAAAAATAAACAATACTGTTTTTTTACAATATAAAACCGATGAGGTTATCAAGGTAACGC
Source organism: Eustalomyia histrio (assembly GCA_949748255.1). Lineage (NCBI taxonomy): Eukaryota > Metazoa > Arthropoda > Insecta > Diptera > Anthomyiidae > Eustalomyia > Eustalomyia histrio. The sequence goes on from OX456526.1 coordinate 121,001,818, forward strand.
TACTTTGGGTTATTTCGTTATGGTATATTAAGGGTAACAGTATTTCATTTATTTCGGTATCGGTACTTTAATGATAACAGTGTTTAATTTAATTCGGCAACGGTAATTTTTTTTTTTTTACTTTGAACCAACACTCAGGCGATACCTCCACTGTAATGCGTTGTGCGATCCACTGGCAAATCGACAACAAACGGATGTGCTATATTATATAAGAGAGTATTCCAAACGAAAACCCGGGCCCTGGATAAGAGTTTACTTATCTCAGCAGTAATTCTTCCATAGTAATATCGATAAAACAGTGTAACACAGCCCACGTTCCGATGATGCTCTAATAAGTCAATTAAGTTGGTAACCCCACTGTCATTATTAAGCGCCGACGCCTTCCTTTGAAGCAACAAAATATGCTTGGAAGCCCCTGCCCATATATGAGAGTTGTATTCCATTTTCGGTCGAATATAGTTGATATAAATAGGCACAACAATATATTGGTTAGTTCTGTAAAGGCATTTTAAAGTTAACGACATTTGCGTTATTTCTGTAACGGTAGTTATTTCTGCGCATACCGCTAATTCAATAAAACGTGAACTACTTATTACAGTAACGGTATTTCATTTAATTCGGTAGCAGCACTTTAAAGTTATCGATATATCATTTATTTTGTTATTGGTATTTAAAGGATAACGGTATATTACTTTATACGCTAGCGGTATTTAAAGGGATAACGGTATTTTGATTATTTCGCTGACGATACTTTAAAGACAAATGTAGTCAGTTATAAGGGGTTTGAATCGATAACGGTATTTTAGGTATAATGGTAATTCGGTAACGATATTTTAAGGGTAACGGTAGTTAGTTGAAAGGGTTTGAATCGCAAACGATAGTTTAGGTATTTCGGATGGCATTTCGGTTATTTCGCTAACGTAGTCAGTTAAAAGGGGTTAGAATCGATAGCGGTATTTTAGAAATAATGGTATTCTGATTATTTCGGTAACGGTACTTTATATGTGATGGTAGTCAGTTGAAAGAGGTTTGAATTGGTAGTGGTATTTTAGGGATAATGATATTTTGATTATTTCGATAAAGGTACGCTCAGAATATTATGTAGTTAACTGTTTGTAGTTTAATAAAAAAGTTTTCCGTTCCATTTAAAAATAAAGGAAGATACATTTGTTTTTTAAAGAAACATCTATATTAACTTTTTTATACATTTATTCGAAATAATTTACTATCATTTACCGATTTTTTTCAGTTTCATTTATTTTTTTCATTTGTTTGAAATTTAATAAAAATTTACCCACAAAACGGAAACATGTGGTTTATTTGTGTCCGTAACAGTTATTACAAATTTAAATTTTGTTCGCTGTCTGTTTCAAAAAAAAATATTCAAAAAATTTCAATTTGTTTTTTTATTTAAATTGGTTGTATATATACAAAATTTTTCAATACAATTTACAAGAACTTCATAAACACACATACATTCACAAATACATTCATACAAAAAGTGTTTATAGCATACATACATTTTGTATTGTACGAGTATATTAATAAAAAAAAACAAAAAATACAAAAACGGAAATAATTTCAAATAAATGAAAAAAAACATTTATTTTTTAAGGATTGGTAGGTAAAATTTTGACATTTATTTTAACTGATTATATCAGTTGTTTCTTACGGATGTGTCAGTTGATTAATCAACATTTAAAAATAAATAACAAATGGCATTTAATTTAAATGAAAATTAAGTAGACCGGTTTTTAAATGAAATATCATTTCTTTTAAATGATATTTTCAGTTATTTTAACTTACAAACTTTTTTAAGTGTATTAGAGGTACTAACGGTATTTTAAGAATAATCGTATTTTGGTTATTTCGGTAATGGTACTTTAATCGATAACGGTATTTTATGGATAGTGATATTTTAAAGGTAACGGCAGTCAGCTGGAAGGGGTTTGAATCGATAACGGCATTTTAAGGCCAATCGTATTTTGGTTATTTCGGTAACGGTATTCTAAGGGTAACGGCAGTCAGTTGAAAGGGTTTTGAATCGATAACGGTATTTGAGAGTTATTGCCTGCCAGTCCCCTATAAAATTAATCAAAATCAAAAACACAGCCTCATTTTCGCAATGTTCCGTTAGCTACTTACTATGACCTTATTTGACACATCTGTTGTTGTTTCCCATATAAAATTTTAATCTAACTGTTGGTTAAATTTTAACTGAACATTCATTAAACGGGCCTTTATATAAAAAAAATATAATTGATGTCATCTATAAAAACATGTGTATCATCTTAACCTGACAAAACCACTTTACTCATATATCCCATAGGGCACCAATGTTCATACACACTCATAAAGAAAGTAGTAAAACTTTAATGGACATACATACATTCATGGATATGAGTAAGTAAAAAAAAAATTGTAAGTGTATACTTATTGGGATTGTGTTATGCCATGATAACATTTTTAACTCCTAAGGGTCAGAGTGTGAACATACAGTTTATCATGTTAAGTATGTAAGGCTTATACATATAACACAAATAAAAACGTGTGTTTGTTTATATTGGTCTACGTCTAGGTTAAGGATAAACAGACGTATGTATGTATTTGTTTGTTTGTATATATATATATATATAACTCCCGGTTGGTCATAATAATAAACTTTGGTTTAGGATAAACTGCATTCGAATACATGTATGAAAGTGTGTGTTTGTTATAAAAAATTTCATATTTACACAAGTGATAAAAAATAACATCAAAAGAGGATAAAAAAAATACACAAAAATAATATTTTTATAATGGACTCTTTGATACACATACATACATGTTCAGTTGTGATTATGTTGGTTAGATTTTTTACAGAAGATTTTCGTTTTCTTTTTTTAATGATGCCACACACTCAAATTCATATAAAGATTTGTAGATATACTTTTATTTTGAGTAAAAATCCCCTAGGATTTTGGTCAAGTTTATTTAGTGAGTGTGTGTGGTTAGTCATAACAATAGCACGGTTAATAATAACTGGACTCACTTATCAGGATTTGAGAATCTTTTAGGATAATATTTATATGGCTATGGAAGATGTATAATTTTGTATACATGTATGAATTGTATTTAGTAAAAATAATATTGAAAGCTTATATAAAGCGATGTTTTTCAAAACAACTTTTCTTAAATCGGCAGGCAGTCTAACTCTAATAGCTTCTTAACTTTTATAGTATGAAGAGCACGAAAGTCAATAATATTTCGATTTTATATTTTATTATTTTATTTTTTAAGTCAACATTTTTTCAATTTTATACCATTCAATTTTGCAAAAAAAAACACTTTATTTTTTAAAGCTCTGTAATTTTTCCATAAATAATATTTCCAAAAAACCTAAGTATTCCCCTTGCTATAGATCTAGTTAGTAAAAATTATTTTTGATATTTAAATAAGGAATTATGACTTGCTAATTCTCATTGAAGGCGCTCTAGGTCTGCCATTTTTAGAATTTTTTTAGGAAAAGAAAATTTTTCTTTTTGCTATTTAAGATGTTCAAATAATGGTGTCTTAATAGTTTTTCGATAGCAGTTAAGAAAAAAGGCAGTAGATATGTCTCAACTTTAGCTGTTATCTAGGTGCAATCTCTTATACCATTTTACACCTCTTATCGATGCCTTGGGAATTTTTTAATACTAAATTTGGCCATCCCAAAATTAGTAACAAAAAAGCAAAAAATTTGGTAAAAATTTTCTTTATTTCTCAACATAATCTCCTTTTAGCTTGATATACTTTTCCCAGCGACATTCAATAGCTTCCTCCTTAAACCACCAAGTTTTGAAATAGAAAATAGTCCAAGGTAGCTAAATCTGGCGAATAAGGTGCATGATAAAGTCATCAGAACTTTAATTCATTGCTTTACCAATTATTTCCGTGTTGTGGGGTGTAATGGAGTTTTATGAATTGTTGATCTGTTATTTTGAGGACAATTATATTGTTAAATTTCGTTGATGTTAGTCTAATTTTGCGTTGTTTTTGAGTTTGTTAATTTGTTTCCAAACACTCAATATAAAATAGACAATCATTAACAAGCAATGACCAAAGGGCAGAAAGGATAGCGTGGATATTGATAAGATTGGGTAGCGCCAACCGAAAATACTAAGTATTCTATCCTGCTGGCTTTGTGGAATTTCTCAATTTTTATTCTCTATAATTTACAAATAAAAATTTTCATGTTTCTTAACAATAAAATAATTTATAAAAAGAATATGATTATATGATCTAAAATCCTACTCATACTATTCATTTACAAAATAACAGATCAACAATTCATAAAGCTCCATTATTAACAAATATAAATGCAACAAAAGTATTATTAAAACTACGATTTTACTTGTTACTACACTCAGAAAATAGTATCAACCGAATTTGTTGCCAATCGAATTCTGGCGGTTACGACAACTTTCTTCATATTACATTATATTTTTAGTTGTGAAATGCAATATTCAGTTATACAATTTAATATTTATATTCCACAGAAATATTATTACGTTCCACAAAATTTTATTTAAAAAAAAATTATTTTTAATTTTTTCCGGTATCGAATCTGGGCAATCAGATTCATAGTTTACACTCTTGCTTACTGCACCACAAATAATTAAAATTTTCTTTGATATATTTGCCATTTAAACAGTTGAATATTTTATTTTAATTAAAAAAAAATATGTATTTTTAAATGATTGCCTTTTCCGGGATTTGAACTCGGAAATTCTGAGTACTGAGCTAGCTCTCTACCTACTAGACCACAAACAATTATAAATTTTGATGGTTAATTTTGAATTTAAACAATTTTTTAGGAAAATAAATATTAATATAAAATTTGTTTACCAATACCAATCATTATTGACTAGAGTATTCAAAAAACCGGTTTCGGTTTTTGCAGTAAAAACCGGTCAACCGGTTTTTTCGGTTTTTTTTAATTTGAATAAAATCTTATATAATTTGTAAATTGTTTTTATTACAAACAAAAAAAAAAAGAAATTTAATATATAAAGTAATAAAAATAAAAAATACACTTAAAAAAATAATATATTCATTTAAAAAAAAAATAATATATTCATTTAAATTTAATTTTTTTATTGTATTTCATTTCAACATTTTATTTATTGGTTTTAATATTTTTTAATATATCTTAAAAATTAATATTATAAAACTATATTCATATCAAATGAATAGAGATCATTAAGTTTGTAAATTGGTAAAATTAGGTACGTTAGTAATTTGAACGTTAAAAACGTTTGGCATTAAATAAGTTTTTTTAATATTACATTTTAAATATGTAAAAAGAAAATCTATTTTTCACTTCTAAAATAATATTTTAGAAATAACTAGCTGACCCGGCAAACGTTGTTCTGCCTAGGAATAGGATTACATTATTATCTAGGTAGCTCGCACAAAGTTTGAATATTCTCACAATAATAGTACCCCAGATATGCAATAATAAATTTGTACTTCGTATGGGAGGTGCCACGCCCATTGCTTGGATCCCCCATATTTTTTGGAAGATTATGAATATTATTATCAAAGAAGCTCACACAAAGTTTGAAGACTCCCACTTTAATAGTACCCCAGATATGCAATAATGAATGTTTTCTTCGTATGGGAGGTGCCACGCCCATTGCTTGGATGGCACTCATTTTTTTGGGAGATTATGAGTATTATTATAAAAAAAGCTCACACAAAGTTTGAAGACTCCCACTGTAACAGTACTCCAGATATACAAAAATACATTTTTACTTCGTATGGGAGGTGCCACGCCCATTGTACCCATATAGGTCAATTGTGAATCTAAACCATTCAGGGATCAAATAAAACAGACACAACAAATTTCATCGAAATCGGCCCAGCCGTTAAGGAGGAGTGCAGTCACTAACACACGTACAGGAGAATTATATATATAAAGATATGCAATTTAAATGTTTCGTTTTAAGACGATTTTTTTGTTTGCATTTGATAAAGCTAGAAGTGGAAAATACTCTTTCACTAATAGTAGATGTTGGACAAATAGTCAAAAGACAATTATATAAGTTGTCCAACATTTCAGTTCTTTTGTCGCATTTATCAAGATATATGAAATTCTCATATGTGACCTTCTCCGAGAAAAGGGACCTAGTGTGTTAAAAAACGGGTTTGGACTTAAGAGTGGATTCTGGTACCTAAAAGGGTGTAGAATAAGATGAAATGAGTTAGATTTCTGATAAAAATTTATTTACCCCATAAAAACGTACAAGACGAACTTGGGGAAATCGATAAAAAATGAGAAAAACATTAAAATTTTACTTTTTTGATTTTTTGGTTTTAAATTGTTTTTAAATTGTCACTCTAAAAGCGAAAAAAAATACGTCACCACATAGGCAAGACGTCACCAAAGTCGGCACCCAATCATAACTAACCATAGCAAATCCCATCTCCCAACTGAAGATGTGTTCAGTGATAATGCTTTATGAAACTTTAAATGCATTTTTCTCAAAACTTCATTTTCACACACTAGGTCCCTTTTCTCGGAAAAGGTCATATATAATGATGAATGATTTTGTACAGTCTCTTTTTTAGGATTTTGAATACTGTTAAGTCTTCATAGGAATCTATCAGACTTACATCTAAATCTTCATAACCAAACAAACGATTATAAAAGTTTTCGGAAAAATTAAAAGAGACAAAGTAACCCAGTTGATGATGTAATTAAAAAAACCGGTTAACCGAACAAAAAAGACCGGTTTTCGGTTTTCTTCGAATTTACAAAATATTCGAAACCGATCGGTTTTTAAAAATAAAGAAACTGGTTGACCTGTTTTCGGTTTCGGTTTATGAATACTCTATTATTGACGTCTATTATTAATACAATCCACAATTCGGTTGCTTCTACTGAAACCCAAATTAAATGATATATTCGATCAGAATAACCGTACTTGTAGTTACCACTTTGGAATATCAAAAATATTTTAATAAATTTGATAGATTGTACCAAATTTCTCATATATTCACTAAATAAATGGATGGTTGCTTCCACCGAACACAAATACTAAACGAATTTTATTTTTAAAGATGATTCGAAATAACAATAATTGAAAAATAGGATTGATTTTTAGTTTCTTTTCCCTTTTTTTAAATCCTAATAACATTTTTGCTTTATTAATGGACTTTAGGTTATTCCAAATAAAATTAAATCCTCACAAATAAATGTTAATGGTTTTGATCGAATTGCAACCTATTTATTCTCTGGGTGTTTGTACAATTTTATACCGCTTATAGATTCCTTGGGATTTGTTTTATCAAATTTTAGCAGAGATATGTATTGAAAGTTTTTGTACTTTTACTGTGACGCCAAGTGGTGGTGTATTAAAAACGTTTGTGATTTCTCAAAGAAAATAATTCATTAATACATTTTAAAAAGAAAATGGAGTAATTTACACTTAACTGAAAATAATACATCTGTTGGCTCTACAGAATTTGCTTAATTTAATAAATATTAATTAATCAAAAGTATTAGTAAGACCATGGTTTTACTTGTAACTAACTTCACTCAGGTGTAAAATTTGTTCTAGTTATAGGAATTCGGAATATATGAAACTTTATTGGAGCAAAAATTTTTTTCGTTTTAATATAATGGTCCTTTTTTAAAAAAAATATTCATTTTTAAAAAGAGATGGCCTTCACATGGACATGAGACAAAGCTAGGAGTAGACGAAAATTTTATCTATTTTGCTCTAAAATAGATATGGGCCACTACACTCACAATATATTTTTAGTTACCGACTGTAGTTTATTTAAAAAGTAATACGTAAAGATTGTTTTTAAATGAAGAATCAATTGAAATTCATAGAAATATATTTTTTAACTATTTGAATCAGTCATTCAAAAAACAAACTATAAAACTTTACAGACATTCAGTAGGAGTTGATATTTTCTGTTAAATGTAAAATTTTATGTTTTTTGTTTTTAAAAATTGATATTGATATAATTCTTTCTTGTTTTTTTTTTACCAATATAGTTTGTATATATACAAAATTATTTCAATAAAAATTACAAAAAATTATTCAAATATAGATACACACAAGAAAATACAAAAATATATATACATCTGTGTGTGTTGTGTTTTGCTAAAATACATACAAATAAAAAAAATTTTAATTTGAAAAACAAACCAAAAAAATCGTTTTTTCTACATTTTTCCAGTTAAAAATTGATGGTTATTATAAACAACTTTCGATTGCTTTTACTACCTTTGTCGATTATAAAACAATAATTGAATATAAACAATAAATTAGGCTGAATATAATTAAAAATCTCTAGTCCTCTTTTTGATTGTATTTTCGATTAATTTAATATGTATTTAAGATTATTTTTAACGAAATAATATTGTGAGTGTAGTTATGGGCCACTTTCACATATAGGGATGGATCAAAATAACACCCTAGTTCCTAGTGTTTCTAATTATTCGACCCTGCCGGTTAATCGGTTAGGTTATTGAATACAATTGTGTTGTGCAATTGCCTTGGCTACCGGGTTCTTCGATATGCAGTACAATTATATGTAAACCTTTGCTTACAAATGCCTTAATGAGTCCAAGTGGGGCAATCTATAATTAAAGGTGAATTATAATTACTCGGGTTAGAGCAATTATAATTATAGGGTTTTGGGAGATAAAAAAAGGGGGTTGTGGTTTCTGGTTCCTTTGGCATCAACGGGCTTACCTTTTATTGAGCGTTCCCTTTGCAAATAATGAGTCAACTAGGGATTTACTTCTCTTATAATTCAGTTTTTATTTTAATAATTTGGGGTTGATCTGATTGAACTGATCGCATAGGCGGTTCTTGTGAGACTCGCCGACTTATTGTATTAAAAGTTACAGCAACACATAAATTTTGACTCGCTTTTAATTTCCAATAAGTCTTTGCGGCGAAAACTAAATTAAGTGCTGCCATACAGTTTGAAATGCTTATAAAGAGTGTCCCAAGAAGAACGCAATTTTTAAATCTGGCAACATTCGAAGTGTCATTGTTTGACATTTGAACAATTGTTATTGTTTGCTAGTAGAAGGTACGAGGTTAGTAAAAATGGAGCGCTACACGAATGAACAACGAATTCTCATTGTGAAATTGTTTTACCAAAATGGTGAAAGTTTTGCGGCTACAGTTCGCAAATTGCGATCAATTTGGGGTCACAATAATGCTCCAAAAGAGTCAACTGTAAAGAGATTAATGGATAAATTTGCCGAAACTGGGTCTGTTAGTGATGTAAAGACAACAACGCGCCATCGACCAGGTCGATCGACCGAAAATGTCGCAGCTGCACGTGATGATGTCGCTCAAACTCCATCCACCTCAATTCGACACCGAGCTCAGCAAATTGGTGTCTCCAAATCCACTTTGCAGCGAATTTTGACGAAAGATTTGCATCTCCATGCATACAAAGTTCAATTGACTCAGGAACTGAAGCCAGCTGACCATGGACAGCGAAGGGAGTTCGTTAATTTGGTATTGGAGAGACAACATGAAAATGCTGATTTTGCTGATAAAATCATCTTCAGTGACGAGGCCCATTTTCATCTTGATGGCTTCGTCAATAGGCAGAATTGTCGCATTTGGGGTGAGGAAAATCCTCGAGTGATTCACGAGAAGCAAATGCATCCTCAACGTGTCACTGTGTGGTGTGGTTTTTGGGCTGGAGGAATCATTGGACCTTTTTTTTATGAAAATGAGGCAGGTCAAGCGCAAACAGTCAATGGTGTTCGGTATCGTAAAATGATAACTAGTTTTTTCTTGCCTAGAATTGAAGAAATGAATGTGGAGGGCATGTGGTTCCAACAAGACGGCGCCACATGTCATACAGCCAGAGAAACAGTTCAATTGCTGCATCAGTCATTTCCAGCTCTTGTTATTTCGCGTTTTGGAGATCAGAATTGGCCGCCTAGATCGTGCGATTTAACACCATTAGATTTTTTTCTTTGGGGTTTTTTGAAGTCGATGGTTTACGCGAATAAGCCGACGACGACTCAAGCCTTAAAAGAGGAAATTGGACGCTGCATTAATGAAATACCGCAGCATTCATGCAAAACGGTCATTGAAAATTTCATTAAAAGATCGCGTGCATGCCAGCAAAGCCGCGGCGGCCATATGCACGATATATTGTTCCATACATAACCTCATTCTGTCTACGATATAATAAAGTTTCACGATTTTTTTTTAAATATCTGTGTTTTATTTAAAATTTAAAAATTGCGTTCTTCTTGGGACACCCTTTATTAATTGTTATTTAATGATTAATATAAAAATTATACTTTAGGGTAAAATTCAAGAATTATAATTTAAGTGTCCAAATTAGTTTGGACAGTTATTATTCGAAAAACAGAGAATTGGGCTATTCGGGTGGATTAATCATAAAATTTGGTGATTAATCGATTAATCGTTTAATGCAAAACAATTGTATTTCTTTCATCAATAAGATCAGCTTTTTGCTGAAATATCAAGTTAAGTCTAATGCATTGATTTATAAAGTGTTTGTTTAGGACAACTCAAATAATCCTGAAATTTTTTTTAAAGAATCATGCCTTTTAATATTGGGCTTTTTCTCAAAGGAAAATGTCAGACGTGTTAAGTGGAAGTAAACCCTTAAAAACGCAGCGTAGATAGTGTCTTACCGAAGTGGCAAATTAGTTTTTATTAACTTTATTTTACACTATTCAGAATAAAAACTATGCCTAAATAAACAAGAGCACGCTTCAAAAAAATTCAATAACAAATTCCTTAATATATGAAATGAATAGTTTTTGGAAAATTTACAAAAAAAGTTTGATAGAAATGCCATTATTGCCTGACTCTTTCACTACCTGCTTTTAGATTTTGAGTTACAGGAGTTATCTATTAGAAAAGATATAAAAATCACGCATATTTCTGATGTCTTTACCGATTTGTCTGCGCAATTAAGAATTCAAATAGGCGATTCTTTAAATATTTTTGACTAAACAACTTAATTCAATCAAAATTTGTTGATGTATCAAGTTTGAAACAAAATTCCAAGTTATTTATTAGTTGTTATAAATTTTTTCATCGAATTTAAAATGAAACTGTTTTTTAGAAAATACAGTTTTCGAATTCAAAGCAATTTTATATATTATTTTATAAAATAAGAAATATGCCAAGTCACGTATTTCATTGTTAAGGAAAAAAATATATATTTTATTAGGTTTTTTTGTTAAAGTTCTGCTTAGAGGCTCTAGCTTTTCTAAACCTTTGTGTTCCGATGAGATTTTTTGTCTGCTCGAAATACATGTATACGGAAGTTGAAAGGTCTATTTTAATTTTATGTACTTGAAAATATAATTTTATATTATTTAAAATTTAATATTTAAAGGAATTGAAAGAAAAATAAAAAAATGTCTATAATATTTCCTAAAGCCTATATAACATTTGCTTTGATTAAGTCGAATTCAAGAGAATTCGGTTTTATTTTAGTTGATGTTTTTTCTAAGATTCTCTTGCCAAAGTTAAGAAAATTATGAAATTTTAAGAAAAATAACAGAAAAAAAAATAATAAAAATTTAATCGTTTATTCGACCTTTTTAAATCGATTAAAAAAAATTGTTGGGATGAAAAACTTTTTTTGAACTGAAAACTAATCATATTTCCTATATTTTATTTCTCAAAATTTGTTTTTTTTTAATTCATTTTGTGGCAACTATTAAGTAATAAGTTTTATAATTTTACATTTGCATAGTCAACCACTTTGAGCTGTCATATGATACTTACTGTGTTGTAATATTGCTCTCTTGTCAAAAATTATATATTAAAGGTAGGTGTCGCTTTAAACAAACGACGGTGTAAAATGGGTTAATGAAAGTTTCAATTGCTAAAAATATAATCAAAACATAATTAAGTTTGTAAAATAATTCATTAATATTATTTTATAGGTATATTACATTTCCAATATATTTGTGTTGTAAATTGATTTAAAATTAAGTATTAAGCAAGTAAGAGCGGCTAAATTCGGCTATGCCGAATCTTATATACCCTTCACCATGGTTGGGAAAAAACTGAAGTTTATATATGGACATATATGGAATGGACAGATTTATATACGGACGCCTTTAAGAGGAAATTAACCATTTAGTTTGGTGATAAAACTTGGACTCGGGAAGATTTATAGTTCCAGAAAATAGGTATTTAAAAAAAAATTATGTTTTGGAAATAACTTTTTTGTATCTGAACCTATATTTCCGAGTTTTTCAGCAAATATGTTATACTAAAGATTTTCGATCTTTTGCTATATAAGACGTATCCATAGGTCATATTACAGCTCTAGAATAGTGTTTGTTGTTTGTGTATAAAAGGTGAAGAGGTGAAAGAAAATAATTTCAACAAATCGTTAAAAGAAATCACTAGAACTGCATATGTTTTATTTCTACAAAAACGTTTGATTTAACTGGCAAATTTGCATTTGGGATTTAATTTCGCTTTTTATCCAAAATATTTTTAATTTCTTTAACTTAATTTTAAAAATTTGAAGGAAAATGGTTTATAATTTTTTTTTATAAATTATTATAAGGTGAGACCTAAAATAGTTGCACTCTAAGGGAAATTATATATAAAATTTTCTTAATATATGAGAAATAAAATGGTTTAAAAATCTGTTTATAATTTCTTTTAAATCGGAGCATAAAATGGAAATAAAAACGTTTGTATCAGAGGGTTTTTATAAAAATTTTGATGTTTTTAGCCTATTTATGGATTATTTAATTATTAATATAAAATTTTATTTAAATTAATTATTAAATGTTAAAAAAAAACAAAAATAAACAAAAAAAAAATATCTTAAGAAAAAAAAAATGTACAAAAAAAAAGTGAATTGACCGGGATTCGAACCCGCGGCCTTAGAGGAAAAAAAGCATTTGTGACATAGCGTCTAGACAAATGAGCTATTGAAGCTCACACAAAATCATCGTCAATAGAGGTACATATATAAAAGTCTTCGTTCATTAGAGACTTCTTTAGTTTTTATTTAAATGACAAATCTTTGTATGTGTGTTGTTTGTGTATAAAAGGTGGAGATGAAAGAAAAGAATTTTAAGAAATGGATTTGTTTGTTATGCGTAAAATTCTACATACATATTAAACAAAGGGATTTTACGGAAAAAATTAGAGGTAGTCCTGGTTTTTTGGTAATATCTCAGCCATTTATTAACCGATCTGTCTGATTTTTAATAGCAAACAGAAATGGATCACATGTAACAGAAATAAAAAACAATCAAGTGCTCATCATGTCTGGGTTCTTCGGAAAACCCATTTCAACACACAGACGGACATCGTTAAATCAACTTCGCTCTTCATAGGGACCCAGAATATATATATACTTTATAGGGTCTAAGATCAATATTGTAGAAATTACAAACGGAATGAAAAACTTATATATACCCTTCCACCTGTGGTGAAGGGTATAAAAACAGTATTATTGCTACACAATTAAATTAATATTACTCATACGCACAGTGTGTTCATTTTGAATAAGCACAAATTATTAAAAAAATTTAACAATTACTCCTGAGTTTCCTACTGGTGACTATTATAAGACTATTTTTAAAACTGAATGTCTTAAATTGTTAAAAAAAAAAAAAAAAAGAAAACAACAGTGAAAAAAATCAAACTTTATTTGTCGAATTGGGTAGGTTTGGCAGAGAAACCAGCCACATAAACTGATGAAATTTAGCGATTTATGGTTGAATTAGTCGGTGAATGACACTACTTTTGTGTTCATACAATAGTACAATTTTCTCTGAAATTTTTATATTTGCTTTTTTTCTATAGAGATAGCTCTACGTCATAATGTGGACAACGTATTTGGTACTCAAATCGTTCACCAGAATGTTAAGACTTTAATATTTTTTGTATATTTTTAAAATAAAATTTTTAATAACTATTATTTATTGTGATCATGCAATAAAAAATACAGGGGAAATACAGTCACAACTAAGATTACACACATTATTTTATTCCATACAAAACTAGCAAAAATTAGACCTAACATGAGAAAAGAACTGGATCTCTTCTTATACAATTAGATATTAAAAACATGATGCTGCCCACAGCAGACCTTTAAATACATATTTCCTTAATTCAGTTTTCAAATTAGATTTAATTTTCAACGAATCGAATCGAAAAATTATTTTTAATGTTTAAAAAGTTTTCAACTTTATTGCTTTAATAGAATCAAACGAATTGATTCAATTCTAATAAATTATTTCAAATGTTTCAATTGATTTATATTAAACCATAATACAAATTATTCAATCGAATTAAAATTAAATCATTATATCATTATTATTATATCCCTTTATGCAATATTTAAACATTAAATTTTCTCTAAAATATTTAGGACGATGTATCATGTACAAAACACCATCATTTGTAGCCTTATTGATTTAAAATGATTATAAATTATTCACTTATTTACAAAATTAATAAATTTGTATGAAATATGATTTAAAAAAAGAATTTGACTTTTCAAGCTCTGGCCGACAGGCAATAATAGGACCTTTTATTTGATTGTTGAATTCCCTTTGAATTAAGGATTGTGTTTCATGAAAGGTACATCCTGTATATAAAATAGTGTATGTGTTGTAAATACAAATCAATGTTTACCACATTAAATGACCACAAAATTTACATGAAATCTTACTAACTTCCTGGGTGGTTTTTAGGAATATGCATATTTTTAGACAAGCACACAATCACATATATGGTTTCAATATTTTAGTAGTACTTTCTGGTTTTTCTATACGTTTTACAAGTTATAAACTCCCAAAAACTTAACTATCGGTTGCTATGAAAACTCAACTAAGCTACTAATGTAGATTTTATATAAATATTTTTCATGTTTATATCTAGATGGTGTCCGTTTTTATAATATACCAAGAGAATAAGGATATGAAAAATCTTTATGAATTTTATATGCGTTTATTTCAAAAAGTTTTTAGTCTATCTGTCTGGCTTTGTTGGTTGGTTGGCTGCTTTGGCTTTATATCACATATTGTATACTTTATTTTTGACCTTTGTCTATAATTATGTTTCTGCCTGTCTAGGAGACTGTTGTATGTGTATGTTTTGAGTTTTTGGGGTTTTGGATTTAAAACTTATTTAATTTGTTGTTGTTGTTGTTGTTGTTACTGCTGCTGTATTAACATGGGTTCAAAAGTGTTGTGTTGCCACTTCATTTTGTGGTTTTTATTTTGTATATACGGTTTAAATTTTTTTGCAATATCATATGTAAACATGTTTGTACTTTGGGGTTTTTATTTTTCGGTGGGTTGTTTGAAAGAATAAAAATGTATAATCAGTTTTCATCGTTTTGAAAAACGCTATCTTTTGAATTTTTAAAATATCTTGATTTACAAACTCAACACTCACATTATTTGTATTGTAATTGATTGCACTTTAATTAAAAATTTATCCGTTCTTAAATAATTAAATTGTTAAAATATTAAGAAATTAATTTTAAAGCTTTTTTTAATATTTATTTAAAGAATAAATTACATGTAAATACGAATTTCATGTTACAGTAAATATTGTTATGTAAATTTTGAATATTATTTGATCTATCTGTTTTAATTATATATTTTTAATTTTATCAGGCTCAAGATCATAATTTTTTTATGATACTAATGAATAGTAAACACTAAGTTTTTTATTAAATGGAAAAAATTGTAAGGATCAGCGCTAGAGGGAGTGCACACTTTCGACCCGAGTGACCAGGTCATCTTCAGCCTCCTTCTAAACCACCCAACACAAATAACTCATGGTTATGAACAGGCATTTATATCAAACACTCTATGGAAAATGACTATGTGAAATTACATTTTTCAGTTAGTGAATGATTACCCGTACAAATGACCTTTTTTCATCTATTTATAGAATTACCCTTTGGCAACCATCTTCGATTTTCAAAGCACAATTTGACAGGGTTGCTATTCCAAATGTTAATGTTTCCATTTCTGGAAGGCTGAAGATGACCTGGTCGCTCGGATCGAACGTGTGCACTCCCTCTAGCGCTGATCCTTAAAATTTTTTCCATTTAATAAAATAAATTAGTGTTTACTATTCGTTAGTATCATTAAAAAATTATGATCTTGAGCCTTATAAAATTAAAAATATATAAGTATATATTTTTATTTATATATTTTTTTTGAAAATATATATATGATCCCGAACCTGAGAAAATTCAAAAAATATATACTTAAATTAGTTTGTATGTTAAAATAACAGAAAATGTCATTTACAAGAAATTATATTTCATGTAAAAACCGGTCTACTTAATTTTTATTTAAATTAAATGCCTTTTGTTATTTATTTTTAAATGTTGATTAAACAACTGACACATCCGTAAAAAACAAATGTTATAATCAGTTAAAATAAATGTCAAAATTTTACCTATTAATTCCATAAAAAATAAATGATTTTATCATTTATTTGAAATTGTTTCCCTTCTGGTATTTTTTGTTTTAAATAAACAACATGTATGTATGCAAAGCTATAGACACTTTTTGTGTCAATAGCTTTGTGTATGTATGTGTGTTTATGAAGTTCTTGTAATTTGAATTGAAATAATTTTATATATATACAACTAATTTAAATAAAAAAACAAATTGAAATTTTTTGAATATTTTTTTTTTTTTGAAAAGACAGCAAACAAAATTAAAATTTGTAATAACTGTTACGGACACAAATAAACCACAAATTTACGTATTATGGGTAAATTTTTATTAAATTTCAAACAAATGAAAAATATAAATGAAACTGAAAAAAATCGGTAAATGCTGGTAAATCATTTCGAATAAATGTATAAAAAAGTTAATATAGATATTTGTTTGAAAAATAAATGTATGTTCCTTTATTTTTAAATGGAACGGAAAACTTTTTTATTAAACTATAAACAGTAAACTACATAATATTCTGAATGTATAATTAAAACACAGATCTCGAATAATTTATACAGAAGTTAATATTTTTATTTAAAATGCTTTGTTAAAAAATAAAAAGTTTGTAGTAATTTTGCTGTTAGTTAATTAAAATAAATACAGGAAATATTATTTGTTTTTACGCCTATTTGATTAGTTTTTTAACAGATAAAAATAAATTAAAAATAATTTTTTTACAAATATCTTAAGTTAATTTATTAAGATTTAAAAATTAATTAAAAGTTTTACTAAGTAAAACTGCAAGTTAGTAGACCAGTTGTAAATGTATTTTAATTTCTTTTAAATTGCATTTGTAGTTATTTTATACTACAAAATATTTTGAGTTTATGACTGGTACTTCCACAATTCTTCCATAGCTGTATTTGCAGCCTACTCCACGCTGTAGTAGTATAGTACTTTGCAATATATGTAATTTTTGCTTAGGTTTGTAACTAACAAAAATACTGGATTTATATCCACCTTATAATATACCAATCAACTCAGAATCACCTTCTGAGTCGATTTAAATTCGATAAAATTGTGTACATTAGTTGTTATTGGCTCAAGAATAAACCCTATAGACCCTATTCGTTAGAATTAGTTCATATTGTCCCATAGGAAGGTCCTAACTAATCACGCCACAATAACTAACCAAACAAAATCTTAGATATCTGGTTTAATTTGGGCTCCGAGTATAATCTTTATCCACAAATCGTGCGTCTAAATTTAAAGACCATTTTTCGAGCAAGTTCCCTTATAAACAACCTTCACTTTAACGGCTTTTTCGGTAATTTTAATTAAAATTTTTCTCTATATTTTATATCCCGTACATTAAATAAAGTTCAGCTTTGTTCTCAGAATTTTAACTTCTTCCCCTAATATAATCCATTATACATGGATATATCATATAGTCGGGTATGCGACTTGAGTATTATCGGGAATTCAAAAGCATCAACGATTTACACCTCTACAGAGAAAGTATACCGATTTTGATGAAATGTGCCAGAAAGTGAATAATTTGGATATATGCTAGAAAGAAAAAATCTGAGATCGACCACATAATTTTTTGGAATAAATAATCACTCAAAATTTTAAGAGTTATTCAGTTTTAATGTTATTCAGTTTTTTAATGGATAATGAAAACCATAAAATATTCAAATGGGAAGTAAGTTTAAATTTAAAACAAATATATAAAAATAATATAACTTTATTTCATCTTATTTTAATATTAATATTCAATTTTTTTAAGCTAAAGATCTTTTTTTTATAAAATTTCTTATTTTATTTTCGATATTTCGCTAACAATTTGTTAGCATCTTCAGGAAAACAAAATTTTAATATTTATAAAAAGTTGACAAACAAAAAAATATTTAACATTTATATATAAAAAATTTTTAATATTTAAATATAAATTAAATTTTTTAAAAAATTAAATTAACAGCTTTAAAGTTCATTCTCTGTGTCAAAGGTGTTTGACACAGAGAATGAACTTTAAAGCTGACACAGAAAATTTAGCTCAGAATTTTAGATATTTAATTAGTAAAAAATTAGGAAACTTAAATGTATAGATATGTTTTTAATAACTATAATAATTTAATTTCATAATGTTATTTTATTATAAACCAAAGTATTAAACCAATATAAAAATATTTTTTTACGATCTTTAGTAGGAAAATGTTGTTTATAAAATTACCATTTCTTTTTGATTAAATGTTAATTTAATTTTTTAAAAAATTTAATTTATATTTAAATGTTAAAAATTTTTTATATTTAAATGTTAAATATTTTTTTGTTTGTCAACTTTTTATAAATATTAAAATTTTGTTTTCCTGAAGATGCTAACAAATTGTTAGCGAAATATCGAAAATAAAATAAGAAATTTTATAAAAAAAAGATCTTTAGCTTAAAAAAATTGAATACAAATATATAAAAGTTTTCTAGTAGTCCTTGATGGTGTTTGTTTCATAAATTTTCCATAAAATATTTGTTTGTCAATTGATATAGGCAATTGTTAAAATTTGTTTCGTGATAATTAACGTTGCAATTAATATTACTATTTATAATATTAATTGCTAATAAGATATAATAAGTTATTGCTTTTATAAGATTCCTTGAGTTTGGACATTCCGAAGACAAATTTTGTCGTTAAGTACACTTAAAAAAGTTTGTAAGTTAAAATAACTGAAAATATCATTTAAAAGAAATGATATTTCATTTAAAAACCGGTACTACTTAATTTTCATTTTAATAAAATGCCATTTGTTATTTATTTTGAAATGTTGGTTAATCAACTGACACATCCGTAAGAAACAAATGATATAATCAGTTAAAATAAATGTCAAAATTTTACCTACCAATCGTTAAAAAATAAATGTTTTTTTCATTTATTTGAAATTATTTCCGTTTTTGTATTTTTTTTTAATATATTTGTACAATACAAAATGTATGTATGCATATGAAGCTATAAACCATTTTTTGTGTGAAGGTGTTTGTGTATGTATGTGTGTTTATGAAGTTCTTGTAATTTGTATTGAAAAATTTTGTATATATACAACCAATTTAAATAAAAAAACAAATTGAAATTTTTTGAATATTTTTTTTTTTAAACAGACAGCAAACAAAATTTAAATTTATAATAACTGTTACGGACACAAATAAACCAACCGTTTTGTGGGTAAATTTATATTAAATTTCAAACAAATGAAAAAAATAAATGAAACTGAAAAAAAAATGGTAAATGATAGTAAATTATTTCGAATAAATGTATAAAAAAGTTAATATAGATATTTCTTTGAAAAATAAATGTATGTTCCTTTATTTTTAAATGGAACAGAAAACTTTTTTATTAAACTACAAATAGTTAACTACATAATATTCTGAGTGTGGAAACTAAAATGATCTGATGTAAGTTAATGGAAGATTTTCTTTTTTTTATATTCAGTTCTAATCTAATTTTGGGGTATGGAACCAACTCTTATTCTACAATACAATTCAAGTGTTGACATAAACCCAATGCTATTGTGGTAAATTTTATTTTAATAAGAGACGTGTGAGTACAAGCAATCACCAGTAGAATCCATAATCTTTAATCTTCAACGCTTGCTTATGGAATAAGAACATTTTTTTTGACACATCTTATCCGTTTATATTTTTATCGATTTGTAATGCATGTGGTAATCTGAGGTAGATTGGTTAATCATCGAAATTTGTTCGTACACATCTAATAAATAAAGTGTGAAAAATTCATCGGCTGTCATTGAGGTGAGTAAAACAAGTAAAAATCTCTATAGGATATAAAACAAAATACATATTGACTATAACTTTAGTTCTTAAATCAGATTAATTATTTTTTCTTGATTTTTTCTCAAACACCTATCCTATAAATTGAAAATTAGAATGAGTTCGATTATGGAATAAGTTTTAAAAATGGGGTAGGCAAAGCTAAAGGAAGGAAGGAAAAAGTTTTTCGGGGAATAACTGGAATTGGGCCTTTATGATATTCAAAAGTAGGGAGGCCATATCAGTATGTCAGGAAGATGTACTGATACTTCATCTGAGTGATGCTTTTTTTGCAACGGAGCTAAAATTATATTGGAGGCAAGATCCCCATGACAGCTAAGCAAAACTGGGTTCATGAGCACCGAAACGTCTCCTCTCAGATATTCCATCATAAATTTTAGTAAGCAAGATTTTACAATCGATTTCGGCTTCAGAACCACCCAGGAATTCTAAGGAGTAAGGAAGGTTTAAAAAGTGGTTCTTTTTAGTTTTCGGACTTTTTAAGGTATTTAAACTAAATAAACTATATGCAGGTGCATTGGAAAGTAATGCTTGAAGGTACATGTTACCTTTCGTACTTTATATGAAGAAGTATACTGCCTATTAAATTTTAGAGGGTACGTATTTTACTTTTATTTGATATTTGTGCTGTTCTGTATTTTACTAAACCTTTCGCAAGCCCTTTTTGCTACTTAATACGAATACATATATTATTTTAATGAAGTTTTTATATATAATTTTAAACATTTCCGACATGCTGCGGAACAAAAAGTACCCTAAAACGTTCGAGTTTCTTCCCCCTACTTCAGCCCCTAGATAATGGAAATGGACGAAATCAAAATAGGAGTGTTTATATTGCGGTACTTTCCTAATCAGCCTCTTTTAAAATCTCAACTAATTCTTGATTGTGATTGATAGGCCTACACAGAGAAAATTAATTCATTCTGACCACCGAATTTGTAAACAATCGATTAGTTCGGTTGTGTCCACCGAAATTTTTGGTTCTGCCAACTGAAAATTTATTGAGACAACAGAAATTTGGCTATGATAATATAATGTATATTGGAACAATAGTTCGATAGTCACAACTGATGAATTTGGTTGCCTCCAACGATGCATTCGACTCCAGCACAAAACTGATATCTGGGCATAATATTTATCAAACCACCTTCCAACGTACATCCAAATTAACACATACCCTCACACAAATTAATACATATATTTTCCACATACTCTTCCAAACATCACTTATGTGGTGTTGTTTATTTTAAACATTTTGTTTAAACTTCATAAAATTTAGTTACATGTGTATTTTGCAATTGAGGTTAAGTTAATTGATATTTTTTGTATGTTTGGGGAATTTGCTACATATTTTTTTAGTTTAAAATTCTAATAAGGTTACTACCAACAAACTGTTTTAATTTTCTCATTTACATGCCGTATTTGTGGTCAAGTTAAATACAGTACAATTTTTATGACAAAAAAAAAATAAAAATAAAAACAAAAAGCCACATTAATTATTCATGCTACTGATAAAAAGGATGTTAATAAATTTTAGCTTAATATATATCAAGGAAGTAGAGCTGATGTATTTTATGCTTTTGTCAACCCGAGCAAAAAACAAATGATCTGGCACAATATTTAATCATATTCAATTTGATGTTATTTAATATCTGCTGTAATATCTAGCTGAACTTATTTGATACGAAAAATGGCAGATCGAATTAGATAAAGCCTCATTTTTAAGGATCTAGAAGAATTTATATTGATCCGAAAAATGAAAGATCGAATTAAATTCAGAAGGATCTAAATTGATGCGAAAAATGGCAGATCAAATTATATTCAGCAGTATATTTGGGGCTCTAAATTGATCCTAAAAATAGCAGATAAAATTAGATCCAACAACATATTTAGGGATTAAGTAGATCCAAATTTATCCGAAAAATGTCAGACAGAATTGCATCAGATTAGATCCAACAATATAACATACCCGGAAACTAGTTTATTAAAAAACGCAAAAAAAGAAATAAAAAAGAAAATTAAATTAAAAAAATTTTAAAATTCTAAAAAGACAATTCCCTCCCCGGTGGTGATGTAAGCACTAAGTTACACACTCTTATACATATTGTATCTTCGCAACTTATATATAACACAATTATATAATCGGACATTTGAGAAAAATATCATGGCTAAAATAATGAGTTTAATTGGTCCTGTTTTAATATATTTATATAATTATATATAATATTTTATATAATTATATATAATCATATCTGATGAAATAATTGCAAAAAATATATATATTTTTTTTCTCCTATATCTATAAAAAATGTCTAGTTCTTGTTGTCCCGAAATGGTTTAAAATTTGAAAGCTTTGTAAAAAAGATATTTATAAAAAAATAAAAATAAATTAAAAGCAAAAAAAAACGTATCTCTCTTGCTGGGATTTGAAACTATTGGAATACATATAATTATATCAAATTTAATCTTTTACCATATCAAAAATACCCATGATATGGAACTATATAAAACAATATCTAATATCATACCATATTTAGACCATATTAGAAAATATTTTTGATAATGGACCATATATTAATATATCTCAAAAACTAGATAGCATATATAATTATTAATGGTTCTGTATAAGCCTTATATAAGTATAGAGCAATTCCATATGAAAGCGATCACCTTTTGGACGACCCCTCTCCGATTTTAAAATAAATAGTCTCAATCGATTGCCCAGCAAAAAATAATGTACCTACATATTTTTTTTTTTTATAGTGACTGGTTTAGTGGTGGTGTACACCACTGTCATGTGACAAAATTGAAGAATTCTTCATAAGGGACCTCATTGAAAGTTGTTTTAAAAAAGTTGGAAAGGTATTGAATCAGGCTTTAATTGAAAAATAAAATTTTCCTAATTTTTCTCAGAAATTTACCTTTTTTCCCATGAAAATTAAATTTTCCGATTTTCCACAGAAGCTACTAAATTTTCCGGCTAATTTTATTTTTTTTGGATTCCTCATAATTTTTGCTTTAAGAATCAGCAATAAAAAAATGGGCCCCGACTCCTTGTTTGGACAGGAGAAGAGCATTTAAGAGACCACCTTGTTCTCATTGTTTTTATATTTTTTATAATTGAATTATTTTTAATTATTTAAGATTATTTTATTTTATTATTAAAAATACATTTTATAAATTATTTTACAGTTAAAAATACATTTATGAAGAAAAACTCAATTTTTTTTAAGAGCCCCAAGTTGAGTGTGTAGTGAATATGGTCTGCCTGCCTTCACAAGATCGGCCATAAATCCATGGATAATAGCAGCAGTGGCATGTAATGGCACACCAAACCCGACTGAGGCTACAGGTCATAAAATGTTTTGTAAATTTTGTAAATTCTGTAATGGCAACTGAAAATTTTGCTTTATTACAGGAAATTTTGCTAATTTCAGCCCAGCGGTATTTTTTGCTAATCTTAGCAACACATGTCTGTTGACGTGTAGCACAATTAAATTACTAGGAAACTTAGTAGCTTTTTGTAAAGCGGAATTTAAAATCGGTTTGCTAAAATCAGCAAAAACAAGTAAAAAAAACTTAAATTCGGCTGTGCCGAATCTTTGAATACCCTCCACCAATATCCTAAAAAAATGTATAAAAAACTTTGGAAATAAAATTATGGAGGTGAAAAAAATTTTTTGAGGTGAAAAAAATTTTTTGTGGTGAAAAAAATTTTAGTGGTGAAAAATTTTTCGAGGTGAAAAATATTTTAGGTAAATACAAAATATTATTAATTTCTAAGCGATTGGTGAAAAATAAATATGTTATATACCAGTCGCTACTATGAAATTGTACTAAAATACACCAAATTGTATGAAAAATTTAGAGGTATCTTCACATTTTCACTCATAATTTTTAACGGCTGGACCGATTTTGCTCATTTTCAATACGAAACTGCTCGGGGGGATGTACAATAATCTGGGTAAAAATAGGTACTCCCGCTTGCATCTTCGCGTCGTGATCACCATATCAACAGACAGACAGACGGACATCGTTAAATCAACTTAAAATTGCATAAGGATCACGAATATATATACTTTATGGGGTTTTAGACCTATATTTTGACATGTTACAAACGGAATGACAAACTGATATATACCCCTACCATATATCGTGGAGGGTACAAAAATTTACTAAATATTGTACAAAATTTTAAATTTATTTTTTTTATCGAGCATCAAATTTTTTTTATTTAATTTTTTTATTTTCAAAAAATATTTTATACAAAATTAAAAACAAAATAAAAGGCTTAAAAATCTTAAAAATTGTTAAAACATAAATGAATTAATCATTTTGTTTTTTTTTTTTGGTAATTTCTGTTTTGAAAAATATTTTAGTTAATATTTTTTTACTTTTGAGGTCAAATTTTAATTGTTTTTAGGGCTGATTTTTATATCCAAAAAAAAAACTTTTTAGTGCTATTTTAAGTGGATGTCATATTTTCAGACTTCACTTCTGATCCCTTTTTTTAATCTATGTAACATTTAAAGGCAATTTAAGTTTATAGGTGTAAGTTTTAATTAGAAATAACATATCCTTCAATATCCACTTTTTAAAAATAAGTACATTTTTTTTGCTAATTTAGCCAATCGGATTTCAAAAATTTGTAAAATGATTTCTGAAATTAGGAACAAGAGTTTGTAAATATTCGGTAAAAATTCTGTTATCAGTAAAATGTAAATAGCAAAAATATTTGCTAAAAAATATATTTTTTTTACTAAAAATCAGTACAAAAATAGGAAAGTGGGATTGAAAACAGTTTAAAAATTTTTCTACTAACTTTTTTTCTGAGTGTATGATTAGATAAGGCCACATTTGATTATATCTAAACTGTTTTACTCTGGTAGGCTTAAAATACTTATAAATCTTTTTAATACTTTTTGATAAAAATAAGATGTATTATAAAAGTTAAGTCCAACGAAAGCAGCAAATTATTATTTTCTCTTGGAAAATTATAATTTTTCGAAATATGTTTGTATGCTATGAGTTATTTGATATTTGGTTTAAAGTTAATTAGGTTCTTAGATAAAATATTTTTATAATTTATATTTTATAGTCTAGTATATTTTAAATATTAGGTTAATTGCCTTTTTATCGCTACCTTTCCAGCAAAACCTGCTATTACCGTCCCAGTAAAAAAAAAGTTAGTGATTTTTTGATTATCACTTCTTTCATTGTTTCCTAAGTTTAGTGTATTTTTTTCTGGCGACTCTAATGACCATGTTATAATTTTGTGTACTCTATATCATTTTTAAATTTTGATGTATATAACATAACAAAATTCCAGTGATATAAGATATTATATCATCAGTCGAGATCGACTGTAATCGGTTATACACAAAAGGTAATAATTTCTATAAGAAAAATGATATATTATTTTTCTGTCATATGAAAATTTATAAATATCGCTGTCTTCATGGTAACAACAAAAGTGCAACCACATTTTATGTCAATTTAATTCACTTCATCACTTAATATTTTCTAAATCAGTTAACACAGCTTTTTGACGCTGCAACTTTGTAGTGAATACGTATATGAAATCATGCATTGACAGTGTTACTATATATGGTTGATTGGTTACATATTTGCAGTTTTTTTATTTATTATTTCTTTTTTTTTTTGTAAGGGGAATAAAAGGTGTTATATTCTAAGAAATATATTCATTTCATTTGTGTTATTTTACGCTAAAGACCTGTAATTACATTAGAAAAATCTCCACACATATTTCTCAGCATAATGACATTTAAACATTAAATGTAAATTATCAATTTCCGTTTGTCAAAGTAATCAATTTATTATAGTTGTTTGCTGTTAAATTGACAATTTTATTTAATTAAACAACAGCAAAAAACAAGATCATTAATTATATTAAGTGCAGAAAATAAAGTGACATGTAATTACCATGAGTTCTTATTTTGCATTTTTTTTTTTTTTTAACAAAAAATGCATTTAATTTCTCTTTTTTACATATGACAACAACGACAGCTACAAAAATTTTATGTTTGCACTTCACACGATAGTGTTAAAGTAGCAAGTGCAGAAAAACAAAAAACAAAATACACATATTTAACAAATATTTGTAAAAAAAAAAGAAGCTGAAACAAAAAATAAGTATGTAAGCGAGCATTTTTGTTATTTATGCAAAACACTGTCTCCCATGCTGTCAAACTAGTGGTACTGTCAATTTACTAGTTGCAACTTCCGGACAACTGGTGACGTTTATCATAATTGTAATTCATTTGCATAAAAATTTCACATGCATCCCTGTAAAAAGAAAAAATATATGTTTTCAACAGTGATGAGAAAACTTGCTTATGGGACTTTTAAATGTTGTAGATAGTTTTGGTATAAAATGTACAGAACAAGAAAATTATTTAAGATTCAAATGAAATTTTGATATGTGGTTGGGATGAGAAAGGACGAGGAGGTAATAAAACTAATAAACACGCATTTGCGGACTGATACTATATTATACTTACTGCATTGGGGTGTGGTTGTCAGAATCAAGTTGTTGGTTTATAAATAATTTCTAATCATCAATATTGTCCCTACCATCATTATTATAGTAAATATTTTATTATTTCATAATTTCCACTTTCAGCATGATAATCATACTGTGATAACAAAAATTAAAATTAATTAAGGTCTATAGAAGTCAAAAGTTGTTTTCTACGAAAAGGTTTTTATACAAAATACTAGATTTTTCAAAATTTTTCTGATAGAAACTTTTTTAGATTCTATGGATTCTAGGGACTTTTTGTAGAAGAAATTTCTTATATTCTAATGACTATTTCTAAAAGAAAAATTCCTTTGAATCTTAGAATTTTTCTATTATAAAAAGTCCATGGAATTCGTGTTTATTTATTAAAAAATTCCTTAGAATTTAAAAATTTTTTTGAAGTATTTTTCTTTAACCCTGCTGTTAGGTAAGAAAAAACTTACGAATGTTAGGTTAATGGACCATTTGGTCCATACTTCAATATTCATACAAAATAACCATTTAATCTTATATTTGTATCTATTTTCGATCACTTCTCCCTAAATGTTATTAATTTAAGCTTTACTCACGCTTGGCTCACGCTCACGCAAGAAATATTATAATCCCTCATGAATCAGTCACTCGAATTTTTCTTTACTCCCGCTCTACTCACGTCACTAAAATTAAAAAAAACTCACGTTCACGCGTGATTCACGTGACCAGCACAAATCTCTACTCAACACAGCTAATGTCAGGATAGCTAATGTAAACACAATTGTGGGATTCCCCTTTTTTGCATTTTTCTTTATTCAACATGAACAGCTAATGTTAAAAACAAGTGTGGGATTTCCCTATTTTTTTAATTACAATGATTAAATATGTAAAAGAGAATTATGGGATCCCCCTTTTTTTAATTTTTGTTGTAAAGAAGCACAATTATTTGTACTGCTTGGTTCATTTTGTGAGTTGTTTTCAATAGTTCAGACGTGTTTTACTTACGACATGGCAAACTTGAACGAAGATCAGATACGAGAACTGCTCAATGCAGAAAGTTACTCCGATATTTCAGATTCGGAATTTGATTATATTTCAGAAAATAGCGAAACAAGTTCTCCAGAAACAGATACTAGCTGCAGTTAGCTCTGTTGATCCGTTTTTTATTGCTAAAAACAAAATGGTTTGGAGTGCCACTCCATTACCTCAGCCTATTGGAGCTACGGCTCAGAATATTATCTCAACGCATCCAGGACCAACTCGATTTGCAGTGTCCAGATGCAATGACATTCTATCAGCTTTTTGTTGTTTTTTCCTCCTCCAATAGAAAGAATTATCATCGAAAATACTTATAAGTACGGCGGGGTCAAGTTTGTTGACACGTGGAAAGATATTGATTAAGACGCATTGCGTGCATGTATTGCTGTGCTCATTCTTGCAGGCGTATGTCGGTATGTATAATCTTGTTTTTTGATTTCAGCAAAATAGTTGGCTAATATAAAATCTATTACTGAAATTGAAAAAATTAAGATGTTCATGATGTTACCATTGATGAGCAACTTGTTGCATTCAGGGGGCGATGTACTTTTCGGCAGTTTATGCCATCAAAACCAGCAAAATATGGATTAAAATTTTGGTTATCGGTGGACTCTAAGTCAGCCTACGAGTGGAAAATACAACCATACCTTGGTAAGCCTAGAAAGGCACAGCCTGAAAAGAACCAAGGGCAACGCGTTGTATTGGGCTTAACAGAAGGCTTGAAAGTGCAAAATATAACAGGCGACAATTTTTTTTCCACTTTTGAGTTGGTAAAAAAACTTTAGGAAAGGAAGCTTACATATGTGGGAACAGTACGCAAAAATAAAACGTTCATTCCATTCCTCCGAAATTGCTGACTGTCAAAAAACTCCCTTTGTACCATTCTACATTTGCATTTGATGGCATTACGACATTAGTATCATACATAAGCCACAAGAACAAAGCAACAATATTTATTAGTTCAATGCACAAGACAGTTGCAGTTGATGAGAGTGGATTGAAGAAAATACCAGAGATTGTTTCGTATTACAATTCAACGAAAGGTATGTTAGTTTTATGTTCTCCTATAATTTCTAATACTCATCACTTTTAGGTGGCGTAGAGACTGTTGATCAAATGGTTGGTTCCTACAGCACAAAACGCAAAACAAATCGATGGCGAAACATTGTATTTGCAAACATACTTGATATATCCGCATTGAATGACTACATAATATTTTCTAAAATCGACGTTTCATGGGCTCCACCTGATCGGAATCGCAGGAAACCAGAGTTTTTGCGGCAACTAGCAGTTTTTCTGGCTAAAGCGTATATGATGAAACGGACTAGATTACCTCAACAAGAGTTCTCAGCACAGTTATTGACTGATACGATCACCATGCATAGTTCCAGTGGCCTCTTCAAATAATACTTCTAATTCAGGGGATCGAAAGCGTGGAATTTGTAGTTGCTGCAAGTCTAAGTCGGATATAAAATGATCCATTTGCAGTAAGTTTATTTGCAAAACTAACCGAAAACACGCAATGACAATTATTATAAAACCAACTAATAAATACTTATTTTTTTTTTAATAAATGTAAAAAAAATCAAAGAAAATATACTATGGACCAAATGGTCCCTTAACCTAAGATTCGTAATTTTTTATTTTTCTCAGTCCTGTTTTAAGTCAGAACCTTAAATTTTTGTATATAACATGGTTTTCTAAAAAACCACGTGAGCTAAAAAGTTAAGTCACTATATGTCACCGTTCAAAAATTACAAAGGAAACAATCTAAAAATTGGACCAAATGGGCTTAACCTAACAGCAGGGTTAAAAGAATGAGAGAAGTTTCCTTGAAAAAGTTCATAATATCAAATTTTTTCTTTAGGAGAAACATTTCTTAAAAAATATTCGTAAATTTAAAGAACTCAAATTATAAAATAATTGTAGGAACCATTTTATTTTAATATTATGGTTATTTTATTATTATAATATGATAACTATATTATAGTATGACCATGGTTGGCACAATCATAATCCGAAAAATATATGATGCTCTTCGAATATGTATATATATATGTATATATTTTTCTTTGCGTGTGGAGAAGCTAATAAAATGGAGGTATGTTGGACAAAGCGTAACATATTGAGCTGGAAAGAAATTATGTTGAAAAATAAATTAATTTTTTTCTAAACAAATGCGTTTTATTAAAGATCCGCCCTCTAACTACTTTTGCCGGTGAAGCGCTGTTTGAATACCGCATACCATCCATAGCAGACATTTACCAAACAACTAGTTTTGTTCGCGATGTCCCATAATTCTTGGGTAGTTATAACACCGTCGCTTACAAAAAAAAGTGAGAATAATGAGTTGCCAGCATTGTTACTGGTCACGAGGGGCGTAAGGCACTGTAAGGGCGGACTGTCTGGCCAGCCTTGGGGCCCTACCCACCCTTCATCGTTCCTGAATCTTTTTGTGAGGTGCCCATGGGTTACATTGAGGAGTAGCTCCGGTTTTGGAGAGAGTCAAAACTTTCTGATTATTAAACAAATTATCCTGGTTAAGGACAGAGAATTATTTATCTGCCTAGTGGGGAGACTCAGGTTTTTGGGTGGCCGTTTCGTGTCGACATTTGGAATATTTTACCTAGCAGGATACTTGGTTTTATCGGTAGCTTGAAATTTTAGGGGTGCTCTAGGATCTGTAGTTGCATTTAGGAAAAAATAGAACATTTTATATAATACGATATGAAAAACGAAAAAAAAATTTGTTTTGGGACAAAAAACCAATTAAATTTTACAACAGGACTAAAAAGTACTTTTGTAATAATTTGAATCACCCCTGTTGTGCAAGTTTTGAAAAGAGTGTAAAAACGTGTGTGTGTGTTCAACAGCAGCAATAAAAACAACAAAATAAACTTACATATGAATTCAGTTGTATGTGACAACAGCAACTGTTGTCACAGCACAAAAATGTTAAAAAATATTTTGTTTGCTGTTTGTTGCAGCTACTGTTAGCTTCTGCAATATATTTATGTATTATGTTGTTGCATATATTTTTGTTGTTGCTGCTGTCACATGTCTTTTAACATTAGATGGTGATGATGACGACGATTATGATGGTGGCAACCATTTCTTTTAATACTTTTTACAAATATGTATAAATAACCAAATGTGTGTTTGTTTGAAACTATGCAACAATTTATACTCATTCATGTTCATAGAGTGCAGCGTATGCCGTGCAACATATATTCTATGAATGCATACATGCATATTCATATTTGTTCATAGTTATGTAAGTATGTGTTGTATTTATACATATATGCATACATTCATCTGCATTTATGAAATGTTGCAGTTATTTGCAATGCGCGAAATTTTATTATATGACAGCTGTTGTTGCCCTTTTTGTGAGTTTGTGTGTAAGCTGCCAGGAAAAATATAATAAATTCATGCATTCATAATTTTTCATGCCATTGCAGAACAACCATACCACCATGATACCAAATAAAACATAGAGTAGGAAAAATTTAGACAAATGTCAACAGAAACGTCAAGTTAAATAATATATTTAACATGTTGTTAAACTTTAGTATTGGTAGAAAAAAAAACTTAAAGTTAGTTTCAAAAAATAAGACATTTTTGAAAGCTAAATGTTTTATTTAAATTGTATTTTAAAATTGCCATAAGGGATCTGAATTTTTAACTAAGTTAAGATTAACTACTTTAAATCTTATTAAAATATCTTTATAATCTCTAAATATTAATAAAGATGTTTTGTTTAATAATATACCATCTGTCATGTAACGACACTTCAACCTGTCTTAGACCATAATACCAAATATATTTAATGACATTCTTAACTGAATACATTTAAAAGTCGTAAAACCAAAATTTTGTTATCAATATTATTTTGTAGCTACATGTATTTTAATGAGTGTACCAAAAATTCCTTATTTAAAAACTTGTTAATTATACCGTTGAGATATAGATCTGGTCATTAAAAAGAAACGCTAAACAAAAAAAATATTATTTGATTTGATTGTTGTATTTTTATCACTTTTTTGTATAATTTTGTAATTATAAATTTTACGATATTTTTATGTGTTTGTCATTCTAAAAATTTAGTCATTCATTTTTATGTTTTTTTTGTGTGTGTATTTTAGTGTGAATTACTTTGAACTATTCTTAAATTATACATTTTAAAATCAAATATTGACTTTTATAATTATATAGATAAATGAATATATTTGATTGAAGATATAATAAACGCCTTGAAATGATGTCACGTGTTAAGATTAACAAAGTTAAATTAAAAGAATATTGAAGAATTAAACGGTGAAACAAATTTTTGATCATCCCCATCAGTGTTTATTGTTTCAAAATAAAAATTAAGGGATCACCATCTGGGTGGTCTAGGGGTAAAATATGAGAAAGAAGTTCACACATTTTTAAGAACTTTTTTCTTCGGCAGGATCTCGAAAACATTTTCATATACACTCAAAAAACCAAGATAGTTGACAAATTTTTTCAGTTTTCAGCATTTTTTTTTTTGTTGCTGTAATTGTATTTTCAGCAAAATCTTTAGTTCAATTTTATTATTAAGAATACAACTTTGAACTAATTTTTTAGTAATTTTTTCTATCTAACAAATTGTGATGATCAAAATATTTAGAGTACGGACAACAGTCAGATTAACAAGAGGTAGATGTCACAGCTTATATAATGTAGTACAGACAACAATTAACACTATAATACAACGCTTCCAAGACGAAAAAACTAAAATCGTGGAAGATTGTTGTAGCTATCTGTCACACATACATAAAAAAAGGACGCCAAAAAGTCGTGTATCTAAAAAGATTTGAATATAGAAAAAATAAATATTGTGGTAACTCCCAATTGTTTAAGTGTTTTTTTTAGGAAATTCACACTCAGGAAATTCTTCCTACTATTTAATGTGTTGCTTCCCTTGTAAAGGGAATGATGAGTGATCAATGATAGTGAAAGAAAAAGGGCTTCAAACGTGGCAATACTGTAATTGCGCGAGATGATAAATCTAATATCAGTTTGTGCCCGCCATCTGTTGGAGAGTTGGCGAAATTGATGAAACTTTTTAGCCCTTTTTAGCGCTGTCATGTTATTTATACTTCAGTGGAGTTAAGTGCTATAGGAACACCTTAGCAGGACATTTTTTTCGGAATTGGTGTTGCTAAAGCTGTGGATCGAACCCGCAACGTTCCGTATAAAAGTCTTGACCACAACACCTGACCACAACACCTCAAAAAAAAAAAATATTTATAAATATGGAAATATTGGGTTTATTTTGTTTTTATGTAAAATATTTTGTTTATATATATTATTTTTTTTTTTATTTTTCAATTAAATCATGTCGACGATGGGAAAATAAGGATATTTTTATATTTTAATAATTACACTTAAAAAAGTTTGTAAGTTAAAATAACAGAAAATATCATTTAAAAGAAATGATATTTCATTTAAAAACCGTTCTACTTAATTTTCATTTAAATTAAATGCCATTTGTTATTTATTTTTAAATGTTGATTAATCAACTGACACATCCATAAGAAACAAATGATATAATCAGTTAAAACAAATGTCAAAATTTTACCTACAATCCTTAAAAAATAAATGTTTTTTCATTTATTTGAAACTATTTCCCTTTTTGAATTTTTTGTTTTTTTTTTTTGTAATATACTCGTACAATAAAAAACGAATGTATGCATATGAAGTTTTAAACACTTTTTGTATAAATGTGTTTGTATATGTATGTGTGTTTATGAAGTTCTTGTACATTGTATTGAAAAATTTTGTATATATACAACCAATTTAAATAAAAAAACAAATTGAAATTTTTTTAATATTTTTTGAAACAGACAGCAAACAAAATTTAAATTTGTAATAACTGTTACGGACACAAATAAACCACAAGTTTCCGTTTTGTGGGTAAATTTTTATTAAATTTCAAACAAATGAAAAAAATAAATGAAACTGAAAAAAATGGTAAATCATAGTAAATTATTTCGAATAAATGTATAAAAAAGTTAATATAGATATTTCTTTGAAAAATAAATGTATCTTCCTTTATTTTTAAATGGAACTGAAAACTTTTTATTAAACTACAAACAGTTAACTACATAATATTCTGAGTGTACTTTTGATAATTACTTTCAGAATCACGTAAACAATAATGTCTAGTCCTAAATTTTCAGCAAATTAATTATAATTAATTAATATATAATTTTTCTTCTAATTTTTTGAGTTATTGCAATCTACTAATATTCAGCAAAAATTATTAGTTTTGGCAAGGATTTTTACAATATATGTATTAAGTGCTGTTTTCTCTAGTGCATTGAGATCCGTACCATATTAAATGCACTTTTTTCAAGCATTTGACGGAACAGAGATTACATTATGATCGGCCCACCCAAAGCAGGTTGAGAAGGCCAGTAATGCTAAATATATGGATCAGTATGATAAAATTAAACCCATACTATCCCAAACAAACCCAAGGAACATATAACAAAACTACACAAAATAAATATGATTTGCAAGCAATTAACCACTGTTGCATTTTCGCAACAGCTATTTTCAAAATAGCACCATGAAGAAAATGTATTCTTTTTTCGAAAATGTTTTTTAACAAATATTTTTCAATGTTTTCTCAATCAAAATTCAAAGGTACAAAAAATACAAATTTTGTATTTTATATATTTGACACATTTTTTTACCGTTTTTACAACTTTAGAAACGTGATTTAACAAAACATTTTTTTTTGGAATCAGTGTCGTAATGGCAAAGCCCTAAACTAATTTGAGAAAAAAATTATTCGAATCTGTTAGTTGCAAGTGTTTTTATATACATCTCAAGTTGGTGTTTTAAAATGTAAAAACCAAACAAAATTGGGTCATGAGTAAGGGAAGGATACACTGGAGAGGTAAGAATCTATAAGGTACTCTTTACACTAAAATAAATATGACACTTTTTGCAGATAAGGTAGCATGTCGTTATTTTGGGCCTATTTTCTCTCACAGCAACAATCGTTGTATGAACGATCTTATTCTGGGCCGACATTTACATTTCCAAATTTCATTAAAATCGGAATGTTTAGGTAGGGGTACTTTCCCTGTAAGTAAATTTTGACTAGTTTTGTTTCTATGAAAAAAAAAAACTTTTAAATTCAATATTAATTATTTCAGTTCATATGATAAAATATTAATCATACGTCATATTGCTTTGTACGTTATAATAAATATTGCTCATACGTAATGTGAATAACTTTTTAAATAATACACAATATTTTTCAAATGATTACAGTGAAATATTTAGAACTCTTATTGATTGTATATATTGCCGACAAAAAAAAGGCCGAAAACTAAAAAGCTGAAGTTTAGTTTTTCTAATATATCTCTGTTTCCAATGATTTGAACAATTTTGGTTTCCAACTTTTAATATCTGCTGAAGAAAATAGGCTAAAAACGTTGATTAAAGAATTTCGATAAAAAGTTTAATAACAACCTGTCTTACTTTTTCGATCACCTCGATTTAAGGGGTAAAATAAGGGTAGGAAACCGGAATATTTTTGGATACATTTTTGTTCGGAAGCTTGTAAAAAACTTTTGAAATTCTATATAAAAGCACATTAAAATAATAATTTCACTAATTTTGATACACATAATGTTAATGTCCATGTTTTGTCATAGGTTTGGTACGATTTTTCAAAAAGGTACCAAAAATGGTTTAGCTCGAATATCAACAAAAAGGAAAAAGCACGTTTTCCCAATTTATATAAGTAGTGAAAATATTAATTTAGCAGCCACAGCAACATAAATTTTTGAAGCTTTTACAACAGAAAATTAAAAAAATGCAAAAAATTATACAAAAATGAAAGAAACTAAATTTTGAGCACCTTTAAAAATTCCTGACAAGTTGAACTTAAATACTTTTTGACATAACCAAATTTTGTCAAAATCGAAGTGTTTAAAAATGGAATACTTTCCTTTAAGAATGCTAAAAATATTTCCTATATCAATGGTATTTTCACAAGCAATTTGGAAAAATACCTTTTCAAAAATTCAGAACTAGATATTTTTTAATATTCTTGCAAAAATCGTATATAATTATTGTTTACACTCGTACATTTCAATGAAAATATCAGTTAGAATAATTTCAAAACTTGTAAAAAATTTAACTCAAATAAAAAACAAAGGAAACTTATCAAAATAACTTATATATAAGGCTTTCCATACCAACTGGCCTGCAAAAAATATGCATATCCTAAACTTATAGTATTTAATGTCCTACATTATACTAACTAATAAATGTGGGAACAAACTTTTCTAAAATAAATGTGTGAAAAAACATTTATTATAACATAATGAACTTTGAAAATTTCACTATGTTTATAAGTTATACATGGGCAATATGAACAAAATTTTTGGATTTGCTCCAAAAGTCATAATATATCCAAAATTTCCAAAAATCGCACAATTATTTCTTTATTTCAAAAAAGAATTAAAACGAATTTCTATTGACTGAGAAAGTTTCATATTTGGGAAAAAATTCGTTCAATATTAATTCTGGTAAGTATGCAATAAAAATGAAAATATTTCTTTTATTTAATTATTTATTAAACCTGATTTTTTTTGAAATAAATATAATAAAAAAATAGTTTTCGACGATTTGTTACATCTCTTATTCCAGAAAAACTTTTTTATATAGAGGGGCGGTAAGTAAAGAACTCCTCATAGGAATAAACAACACTTAATGTCGGTTTATAAAATCATAACCTTATGAAATTTACGTATTACCACATTTATTTTTAATATGTACGTACCTTTTTACTGTTATAAAAAAATCCTATTATATGTATCCACACAAAAAGCCATCACTTTGGAGAGAAGAACATCTTGTTTGCGAATAAAAACAAATGAAAAATAATACAAAAAAAAAATTGCAACAACTTACATATTTAATAGGGTTGAATTGTAGATACACTAGAGGATATAAATTGAAATACATCCATCCCATTTAATAATTTATATATTTTTATCGAAATTGCTGTAAATCCGTTGTTTTCAAAATCGGAGAAGAAGCATAACCCAGAGAAAAGATTGGCTGCAATTCGATCAAAACCATTAACATTTATTTGTAAGAACTTTATTTTATTTGGAATAACCTATAATCCATCTTTAAAGCAAAAATATGGCCTTAGGAATTAAAAACAAAGACAACTAAAAAAGAATACTATTATCCAATTATTGGTACTTCCAATCAACTTTATGAATAAAATTCGTTTAGAAATTGTGTACAATATAAGCAATTATTTATTTAGTGAACGTACTGGAAAATTAGTACAAAGTTTCAAATTTTTTAATAAATTATCGATATTCGAAAGTGGTAACTACAAATACGGTTATCCTAATCGACTATGTCATTAAATTAGGATTTCAGTTGACCCAACCGAATTGTGAATTGTACTGATTATAGAAGCCACTAAATATTGGTATTTGTAAACGAATTTTCTGCTATATTTATTTTCCTAAACAAATATGAAAATTCAAAATTAGTCATTAAAGTTTATAAGTGTTTGCGGGCTAGTGGGTAGAGAGCTAGCCTAGTACTCCTAGTTTCCGAGTTTAAATCTCGATAAAGGCAAACATTTAAAAAAATATTTTTCTTTAATTAAAATAAAATATTCAAATGTTTAAATAACAAATATATGAAAAAAAATTAAATTAAATTGTGGTGCAGTAAGCAAAGATGTGAACTGTGAATCTGAATTCCCAGGTTCGATACCGGAAAAATTTAAAAATAATTTTATTATAAAACAATATTTTGTGGAACGTAATAATATTTATGTGAAATATAAATATTAATTTAGGCAACTGAATATTGGCTTTCACACTTAAAAAAGTTTGTAAGTTAAAATAACTGAAAATATCATTTAAAAGAAATGATGTTTCATTTAAAAACCGGTCAACTTAATTTTCATTTAAATTAAATGCCATTTGTTATTTATTTTTAAATGTTAATAAATCAACTGACACATCCGTAAGAAACAACTGATATAATCAGTTAAAATAAATATCAAAATTTTACCCACCAATCCTTAAAAAATTAATGTTTTTTTCATTTATTTGAAATTATTTCCGTTTTTGTATTTTTTGTTTTTTTTTTTAATATACTCGTACAATACAAAATGTATGTATGCATATGAAGCTATAAACACTTTTTGTGTGAATGTATTTGTATACGTATGTGTGTTTATGAAGTTCTTGTAAATTGTATTGAAAAATTTTGTATATATACAACCAATTTAAATAAAAAACAAACTGAAATTTTTTGAATATTTTTTTTGAAACAGACAGCAAACAAAATTTAAATTTATAATAATTGTTACGGACACAAATAAACCACAAGTTTCCGTTTTGTGGGTAAATTTTTATTAAATTTCAAACAAATGAAAAAAATAAATGAAACTGAAAAAAATCGGTAAATGATAGTAAATTTTTTCGAATAAATGTATAAAAAAGTTAATATAGATGTTTCTTTGAAAAATAAATGTATCTTCCTTTATTTTTAAATGGAACGGAAAACTTTTTTATTAAACTACAAACAGTTAACTACATAATATTCTGAGTGCACAACTAAAAATATATTTTAAAATAAAGATAGTTTTCGTAACCGCCAGAGTTTGAATGGCAACAAATTCTGTGGCCGCAACTGATACTGTTTTCTGGGTGATCTGAAGGGTGATAGTTCCAAAAAATAATATGGATTTTTCATACGTGTAATCCTATGGATTTCCTAGCCGATGTGTTACAACGCCGTGTTTTTCCTCATATAACGCGGGGTTTTGGGAATTTTTAGCGCATAAATTTTATGCTTTTGAATAAAATTAATAATGTTTCTTATTAAATTTCTTGTTCTGTAAAAAACAAATTCTATTATCGACCTCTGTTGGATATTGGGCCACTTCGAGAATTGAGATGGTCAAAATAGGGTTAAAAATGGGCCTTTTTCAATTTTGACTTTTAAATGTATTTCATCCAATGGAACCCTACTTAAAGGACGCATTCGACGTATTTACTTATTTATTTGCTAACCCGCTAGACACAGGAAATTCCTACGGCGGGGGGCACAAACCCCTTTAGCCGGACAACTGAAGTTGAAAAAATGTGTTTCTTTTACAATTTTTTTTTTTAGAATTTTCGTCAGGTACGTGATAATATAGGAGTTCAAATGGTAAAAAGTCTCCTCCTTTAAGGGACTGCTGAAACCGCCTGTGCTAGGAAATTGAAATTTCGTGCACATATTCCTCCGGCGTAGATATCTGCTAAGGCGGGTTTTATGAAAATTCCTACTGGGAGGCACAAAACCGAAAACCGTTTCTACAGAAATCTAAAATTTTAAATATGTGTCCCCCTCAACGTGGGGTGGTAAATGTAAAAATATCCCTCTTGACAACTTGCACAATAAGGTACTTTCTGAAATTTTCTCCAGGGAATTAAAATGTAAACAGTCTACCTCGAAATCGCCTTTCAAAACCCATTTGCTAGAAATTTTAAATATTAAGGGCGCTCAAAATGGGTAACATTTTTCCAATAAGAGCCTGCCCGAACCGCTTTGACTAAAGGCTTATTGACAGAATCCCAAAGTAAGTTTTGAAATTCAATGTAAAATTTATATAAGATACTTTTTAGAATTTTTGTCTAGAGTCTTACAAAATGGAAAAATGCCGTCTTTAATGACATGCTGAAACCGCTTTGTCTAGAGAGCTAAAATTTGAAGAACGAGTGAAATTCTTAAATGAAATGGAACAGAAATTGAAACATGCAAGGGGAACGAAATAATATTAAACGGGGTGAAAGAGGAATGGAAAGAACACACAAGGGGATTAAACGAAATGTATCGGGGAACGATTGAACTTCAAACAAATGACAAGGGGAACGATATGGATTGAAACGGAGAACGAGGGGAATTGAAATGCTAGATAACGAAAACGGAATGTAATGGAATTTAGAATTGGGAATGGGTTGAATTGAAACTCTACACACAAAGAAGGAAATGGAACGTAGGGAGACTAGATTTTAGAAATTTTAACATATTTTCATTTAAGCGATTTTTCTCCATTTTTAAGTTTTCCGAAAACTTTTCTGTTAATGGTTGATATATTTATAAATTGCAGCATTATTTTTGGTAATAAAATCAAAAACGATTGTTATTAATGCATTTCACTGAATCCTCTTTTTTATTTATTGTTTATTTGATCATTATAAAAAAAAAATATAAAAGTGTGAGCTATTTTTCAAGAGAGAACTTTTTATTTAAGTAAGCAAAAGAAATAAAAACAAAGCTTCAGCCTGTAAAACGGTTCTCATTGAGATTATCATTACTTCATAAAAATATGATGAAAATAATGTTATTACAATTGATATAAATGCAATGGAAATAAAATAATCAATTAATAGTCCTCTGTATGGAAGATATCCACTAAGACGGGTTTTTTTTGGGGAGTTGTAAATATGAACAAGTTTTTGCCTTAAAGCCCTACCAAAACTCCTTGGGTTAAAAGTCTAAAATTTTATATATTTTTGCTAATTCACTGAATACATCCTTTTAACATTTTAAAATTTTGCCTGGAATGTGGTATAAATGGCAATGGATTTTACTTGAATGATTAAAAAAAATTAAAGAGACATGAATTCAATTTTTTTTTCTAAATTTAATTTGATATTTCGTTTAATTATTTCTCTTTCTAAGCCCGCTCAAAAAATACCAAGCAAAATTGTTTAGAATATGTTACTTCTGAATCTATTCTAGAACAGATTTTTTGATCAACAGTTTAATGGAACAAAATATTTTTTCTTTTTTTCCCATATTCAGCCCATTAATACCCAACATTTGGTGTTTCGTGTTTTTATAGATATTTTAATTTCTAGATGGTTAACCGATTTTTTTTTACAAACAGTTTTAGAACAAACGGAAAAAGAAATGACAAACCTGATTTTTAAAAGCATGTTTTTTTAGGTAACATACAGTACAACCCGAACTAATTTGAAAGTCCCCACGCTTTGACAATAATTTTTTTATAAAAACATCTTTTAATACAAACTCGGTTAAGAGGAACCCTTGCTTAACCTTTTTCGACAGTTATAGAAACAACAGCTGCTATAATTTTTCATTTTGAATACCAACTTTCCATAAATTTTTAATGTGTTCTATATTTTTTTTTGTTTGACAAATTTTTAACTGAACAATTTAAATTTTTTCTTTAAATGAATCGAAAACAGTCTATTAAGAAATCCAATGAAGTAATTTGCACAATTTTTGAAATTCTTTTTAGCACCTTAAAATATTTTGTGTGATTAACTAATTTTTAAAGCACACGTTAAATTTAATTAAATAATATTAATAAACGTTATTATAGGAAAATAAATAAGTATTTAAAATATTAATATTGATTATTATTAGAGCTTTCTAATGGCTTTATAAAATTATTTAAAAAGAAAATTATGTTACAAACCTCTTATTAAGCTCCCATAATGCATATAAAAACAAAACAAAAAATAAGTTTTTTTTATTTCCAGAGTTTAGAGAGAAAAATTAGTTAAAGGGTTGCCATGCTATTATAATTACATTAGATGTTTAGTACGATAAAAGAAAATTAGTATAATTTTCAAGCTTCAAATGAAAGTCAAAAATTCAACCAAGATTAGTTGGTATAGAATTTTAAAACATAAATTTTTATTTAAATTTTTCTCTCCATGCATAATTATACACACTACAGTTTTTATATTTTATTTTTGTTGCATCCCACTTATGTTTCGCATTTAGAGAAAACTTTATTTAATATTTTTTTTATTTCTTTCAATTAATCCTACGTTTTGTATATTTAAATAAATATAAAGATTAGGTATTAATTTACTACTTTTTGTCAAAACAATAAAAATAAATAAATAATTCTTTATCAATTTATACGGCATACTCTTCAATCCCTCATATAATAAATGACTCTCACAAATGAGTGTAATATTATTAAACAACTGAATTTAACAAAAAAAAAAAAAGAAAAATACAAATACTTTATAAAAACATTCAATAAAAACAAATTAATAGCATTTAATAACACGTTAACACAAAACAATACTCATAAAAACTGATGTTAGCCCTCACACGAGAGAACTTCTATATACAAAAGAGTACAAGAAGTGAAAGAAAAAATATAATTTAAAACAAACTGTAAAAATATTTAAACAAAAGAGTACAAGAAGTGAAAGAAAAAATATAATTTAAAACAAACTGTAAAAATATTTAAACTCTAGAGGGCTTATAAAAGAGAGCTTTGGAACAACACTTGTTGAAAATTAACATACACGTATGCTCCAGCTTACTCTCGCTCTCTTTGTCTCTCGTTTTGGAGCGTCAAAAGAAAAAGTGCAATATATTTTATTTAAAGGGGGGCAAAACAAAAAATGGCAACACTACACTATTTTAGTAGTATTTTTACTGTTGTCATTGTCGCTTCACACAATACAATCAATTTTTTCAGTTTTTATTTTATTTGTAATTTGTGTGGTGTGTTTTCTTCGTTTTCTACTGTTACGTATGCGAAATGCATGCATGCGTACGTTCGTATGCCAAATGTTGTTTTTTTTTCTACTATAGAGTTATTTTTTAGTCGAAGTTGATTATTACACGTAAATAGTACGCGCGGTAAACAATAAAAATAAACAAAAACAAAAGTGAGGATAGTTATTAATTTAAATAAAATAATTAAAAATTTTAATAATCATAATTACTCGCAAAACAAAATTGAGGTGAATATATTACATTTTTTTGGATATATTATAAGAAAAAATTATAAAAAAAAACTTGAAATATTTAAAGAAATGTAAATTTCTTAAATTAAAAAAATATATATTATTTATTTTTGGAAAAAAGTTAAGACTTTTTTCTAAAGATGAAAGCTAGTTCATGCATTAAAGTTTAAAAATTTTATGTTTTTTATATTTTGTACCAAAATTTTTACAATAATGGTAAAAATAAAAAAAGGAAGGAAATAGAAAAAAAA
Source organism: Eustalomyia histrio (assembly GCA_949748255.1). Classification (NCBI taxonomy): domain Eukaryota; kingdom Metazoa; phylum Arthropoda; class Insecta; order Diptera; family Anthomyiidae; genus Eustalomyia; species Eustalomyia histrio. The sequence goes on from OX456526.1 coordinate 121,044,730, forward strand.
CTACAAAAACCGATTAATTTTTAATATGTACGAGTAAATCTAAATATTTCTTAGACAAAATTTCTATTTTCTATAACAATTCATATATAATTTTTTGTAAAAGTGAGATTTAATGGTTTTTTTTTTGTTAAATTTCTTAAAACTCAATATACTTCAATAGGTGATTAAGCTGATAATTAAAGTAATTTTTGTAAAACATAACATTTTAAAATTTATCAAATAAATGCATAATTTAAACATCCGACAATGTAAATAATTAAAAAAATATAAATTATTCTATATCAAAAAAGTTGTAAGTACAAGTGAATGAACTAATTTCATCGTCTGCAAACATTATTTCTTCTAACTTTAATTTAAGTTTTATACAAAATTATATTCAGTTAATAAAAAAAAAAAACATTTTCGTCAGCACTTAACCGGAATTTTTATTAAAACTTTACTTAAGACGCAGATTTTGTTTGAAAAATTCTTACTTAAGAAAAATTTAAGTTATTAATTCTAATAAGTGCTGCATAAAAAATATATTAAAATTGAGAATGTTTCTGGTAAAATATTAAAATGATAGCTTGAGAAAAAACGCTAAAAAATTTACGTTAAACTGTTAAAACTTTCATAGCACAAATAAAATCTATTTCATTTCTTAAGAACAGTTTGCTTTTGAAAAAAATTCATTTATAAGTGGGAATAACTTGTTTTATTTTTGAATATGGCTATAGTGAAGTGGAAGAAGTTTTGTTAAATAGTGTAATTTTTATAAAATTGTGGTTTAATTGGACAACTTAAAAATGCACTATAATCAAAAGAGAAGAAGATGTTAACTCTAAAGATAACACTTTATTGCTGTGAGGACAGTTTCTATTATTGTATACATAATTTTTTATTTTTTTTTTTTTTTTGTGCCGATACTTTTAATTTAACGACTATTTAAAGTGGGAAAAATTGATTTTGTTTGTCAATATATTAGTTATTTATTGTAGTAGCAGGAAGAGATTATTATTTTTATATGTTTTGGAAATCCGTATTTTTTTAGAGTTTGTTCCATTTTGTGAAACAACATTTTATGTTTAAGAATTTTGGGAATATTTTTTTTTTATTTGTAAAATGTTGCTGTTTAAAGGAAGTGTCCGTTAATGAAAAGTATTTTTGATCTGAAATAGGTTTCCCTAAAGTTGTATCTTGCAACCAGCAGGTTGCGCGTTCGATCCCCAGTGACGGCAAATTCAATTTTTTTTCCGAAAGAGAAGCAACACTCAAGAAGAGGAGAGACAAAATGAGTGGAAATATAAAGGGATTCAAATATGGCAACACTCTATTTGCGCGAGATATGTAATCATAGAAAAGTTGTTGCGCACCATTTGATGGATAATTGGCGAAATTATTTCGTAGTTATTTTTGTTATTTTACTTCGATGGGCTTAAGTGCTATGGAAATACCGTTGGAAAATGCTGCGATATGTATGAGTAATGGGAACCTCATACATATAGTTTTTCTAATTTTTTTTCCCGCCGCTGGGGATCAATCCCGCTACCGTTTCACAACCTTTCGCCTCTCACAAAACATTAATTAGTTGGGAGAATTCTCTGATTGATGCATCTGCTATTGGTGAAAAAAAAATAGAGGGTATTAAAAGGGAATTTTTATCAAATTTCCATTAACGCTGAACGAGATCCATTTCCGGATTGGAAAGCCAATATAGATTTTAGGAGATATCTCTTTTAATGGTATAAAGATATTAAAAAAAAAGATCGTTTTTGGAATGGGAAGTATTCTTCTGGAAACTGCATCTTCATTTCTCATAGGCAACTAAAACATTCAATATCTTTTGTATAAGAAATATGTCGGTTTGATATTACTTTTGTAACATGTCAAAATATTGGCCTGGTTCAATCTGGCCTGATTTTCATCTGACTGTATTTCACCACAATTTTTTTTAACCACAAAATTGATGTTTTAGTTCAAAAAAGTTTTTACCAAAAAAAATTGTTTTTATATCAGAAAACGCTTTTTTATATATTTTTTAATATTTTCTCATTCAATTTTTTTTATTTTTTCGTAACATATGGAGTAGGGTGTTAAAACCACCTTCCCGTCGTTTGTGTAAACTTTTAGGCAACATTTTCTGACCCGATCAGGAGCTTCACAAAAAAAGGACACAGGGGTAGGGTATCATATAGTCGGCCAGACCAACTTTAAACTTTTTTGAATACATTATAAAGTAGATATAAAAATCAATAAACAATTTAAATCACTATGATTTTGGAAAATGAATTTCGGGCATTCGACGAAATATCAGGCAAAACTGAACTTGGTTCTTTCAATTTTGGTCATATTTTGCACACAGAAACTGAATAAAGCGACTATAAGGTTGATGTTTTTATTTTCAAAAAATGCAAAAACTCACAGGAAAATATGCCACTACTTTAGAATCAGAATTCATTAACAGTAGAGTTTTAAAAATTCGACTAGCAGCTCTTATTGAATTTTTATAAACGCGTGATTGAAAATGGTAAGCATTATTTGAAAACCAGATTTGATATCAGAAGTACTCAATTATTTTAAAACCGGTATAACCAGGGATTATAGGTTTGAATTGGAATGATTCAAACCAATACTTATTTAACCGAGAAATTTTGTTAAGATTAATTTTTCAAAGATCGTTTTTCTGGATCTTTCGTATGAGGTTTCTTGAATTTTTCGTATTCGAGCAAAAAATCTAATTTTCGGATTTGAAAAATATACTTTTAATTTTGCAGTTTAATCACTTTCAAAATTGTTGCATTTTTAAAAAACTACAGAGTAGTTTTTAAAATCATTTTTTTAAAGTGAAATTTAAGCTTTTTATAAAACAGAATCAGCTGGTTACAGTAACCTCAAATTTTTATATAACATAAAGTGATAAAACGTTCAAATTTTCTACATTTTTCTTAGACAGATTATCCGACCAAAATCATTTAATTTTTAGTTACCTCGAATTTTATTAAAAACTTTTACTGAAATAACAAATTAACTGCCTTGGTTTTTTCTTAATAAAGTAAAAAAAAACTTTTTGGCCACGTGTAAAAATATATACAATTAAAAAACCTTAACCAATCAATCTTCAATTTAAATGTTGAAATATTTTTTCCATTATATTAAAATATTTTTTTTTAACATTTTTGTTTAACCCTGATTATGAAGACATTGTTGAAATAAAAAAAAACAATAAAAATAATTAAAATTAATTAATCATTTATTTTAAAGAAAACAAGCCCACTTGAATGCTTAACACTATAATTAAGTGTAATTATATTATACCATATAATTTATGAAAAATGAACAACTACAAATAATTAACAACATAAATAATAAAAGAAACATTAAGAAAGAAAAAAAATGAATAAAAACAACAACGACAAAAAATTAATTACACACAAGTGTTTAACAAAAAAAAATGAGAAATATTACAAATTATTAACTTGACAAAGACAAACAAGCCATAACAAGCCCACAAAAGAAAAGAAATATAAAAAAGTGGCACATATTTAAACAGTTGTATGTGAAATAATAGCGCAGAGCTGTAGAAGTTCTAGGCACCCTAAATATTATGTAGATTTTGTCACCGGTGAATAAACTAAACGTTTTCGATGTTATATAACTCTTGTTTTCGAAATACATTTAATTTAATTTTTTGACATTTTATTGAATACAAAGCAATATATCTTAGCGACTAGAGCAAATATGAAATGGTTGGTGGAAAAAACCTGTTAAAATTTGGAGACGCAAAAATTCAGAATTTGCCCAGCCAAATGTAATGATATCCACAGTCAAGCACTGTGGTGGTTCTGTCGTGGTATGAGGATGTGTGGCGGCCAGAGGTGTTGGTAACTTTTTTTACATAGAGAGCACTATGAGAAAAGAAAAAAACAGAGTACTTCACTATTTTAGAATATAATTTATCAGCCAGTGTTGAAAGATTGGGCTTGGATTACATTTGGGTCTTTCAACAAGACAATGATCCCCATCACACCGCAAATATAGTATAGTCACCCAACCACAACCCCATTGTTTATTTGTGAAAGCATATGGACCAGCCAATAATAAAAATTACAATTACCAGCAAGGACTACCTAAAATCAGTAATAATGGAGGAATGATAAATATCTCTCACGAAATAACCAGTAATTAAAGCAAATGAAGAGCAAACAAAATACTAAATTATTTACATTCTTTTGTTATTTTTATAACTTCTTTTGACGCTGAAAATATGAAGTGTTTTTTGTTTTTATTGTAAGATTTTTTTATTGTTTTTTTATAAAATAATAAAAAAGAAAATACATTTTTCAAAAAACAAAAAATATTGGAAATTTTGATGCTCACTGTATTTTAAGGTCTGTTATTATACCCTATCACACTACTTGGTCAGGTAATGTAAATTTTAGCTACAAACATCAGACTAAAATTTAATTAACGGAAACCAAACGAATCAGAATCACTTTATGAGTCAATTTAACGTTAAATTATAACCTTAGTAATCAAACTAAAGGTTGTCAATATAAAAAAAATTTAATAAAATTTGGTACATTTCATAAATTATTTAAAAAAAAGTTTATAAATTTATTTCTTGTAAAATAATCATTTTCTTGTAAAAAAGGACTGAGAATATTAATAAATTAATTTTTTTACTAAAAGGTTTCTACAAAAAAATACTAGCTTCTGATAGAAACATTTTAAGCTTCTGTGGGATTTTCTATAAAGTAAATTCTTAGATTATGCAAACTGTTTCTTAGGTAATAATTCATATATTTTAAAAGTTGCTAAAATTCTTAGATTCAGAGGATCTTTCGTCATGAAAAATACTTGCATTCGAAGACTTTTTTCTAGTAGAAATATTTTGAGATTCTAATTACATTTTCTAAATGAGAAATTCTTGGACTCTAAGGACTATCTAAAAAAAAATATTAAAAATGTCCGTAGAATCTAAGAATATTTATATTAGAAAAAGGCCATAGAATCAATGTTTTTTTATAAAAAAAGTCTTTAAAATTTAATTTTTTTTTAAGATTTTTCGTTTTAAAATTTCATAGAATCAAAAACGTTTATCTGAAAATTTCCTTAATGCCAAAATTTTTTTTTATAAAAAATTATTAAAAGGAATATTCTTTGCTTATAAAAAAAGTCGTTAGAATTTAAAATTTTTGTTTAAGAATTTTCGTTAAAAAGTCCATAGAATCCAGGATTTTTGCTTGAAAATTTCCTTAGGAAAAAATGTTAAAACAAATATTCTTTGTTTAAAGAAATATTCTTAAATTTAAAGAACTTTTTCAGTTTTGAGTCATAATAGGGACAATATTATGGTAAAATTATGGTTATTTTATTATGGTAATATTATAACTATATTATAGTGCGACTATGCTCTGATGTCCTTCGAATATGATTGCCCTAACTATGTTTTTATCTGCGAGTAATTAGGCCTTAATTGGTATTTACATACAAAAAACCGTGGATATCAGGTTGAAATTTGGCTTGTAAAAATTATATGAGACGATAAAGAGCTTACCTTAAATATTTTCAAAAATCCCGTTCACATTATCACACAAGTGTTGAGATTTTGCTTCACATAAAGTTTTATACTCAACTTCATACAACTATGATGAAAAGTGTATTGAAATAATTTATTTGTCCAAAATAATGACATAAAATCTTTTGAGTATTCAGACAGTTATCATCACGCACAACTAATAGTATTTCTTTATTATTATTTGTTGTTTTAATCTGTTTTTATATTTATTTGTAAATAGCACAGCACTTGCGTTGATACAATTGGTAATTTACTAATATTATGAAATCAATTGGTTGTTATGTAATCAATTTAACGGATTTCCTTGAAAGTTTCTATATACGTAATACAAAATATTTAAATAGACAAGTACACCAGCCTTATTTCGTATATTTTTAAAGCGAAATTTATTGGTCGCAGTGGAAAAATTTTAAACAAATTAGTACAGCGTGTAATTAAGCGAAATATGAAATGGATATGACAAGGGCATGATATCACCCATTAAAACTTCCTATCTCTATTATTACACCGTTCAACGGTCATTTAAGCCCAATTATATGGCAGGTAGGTCGCTTCACAGCTTCGGAAATCATTCGGATTTGGTGCCTTCATCTGGAAGATCTGAAACGCCCTAGTTGGTTGTGATTGGACAAGAAAATTTTTGGCTCCAGTGACTTCGAATAAAGTTTGCAAGTCATCTTATAACACAAATCGCAAGCTATCTCTCATGTAAACCAAAATTTAAAATACTTTATCTCTGCTCCTCTTGGACGTTTTTGAACAACAGTTGATAAGGCAATTTATGACAACCAAATATTAAAAAAATACTCCTCGTCTCCTGTTAACCACATGCGAACCAAATGTTAAGACATTTTACATATTCTTTAAATGAGTCAAATATAGGTAAGATAAGAGTAGGGGTCGTGTCCCCAAACCAAAGGTTTAAAAGTGTTTTTACTCTGCTCGGGCTGAAAGTAGCACCATGAGCATACATGATCATATACGTCCATGCAGTATATGACTATACACGATTTTATGCATTTCCATATATCTGTGATTCTGAAATTTGAGGGTATATGGTTATCTATGATGACTTGTGGCGTTTACACAATTTCACCCCAAAGCGTAACTTATTATATGTTTGGTTATGTTATAAATATTTGTTGTATAATAATTTTTTTTATTTTAATCTGTATAAAGTAGATTTGCCTTACACACTTGACGTTAATAGCTAAGAGCGAAAGTTTAACTAAATTAGACTACAACAGGGTGGTACAGGATAAACTATAATTTTTAAATTGTTTATATCATTTTTATTAAGAGATTATTACAGATTTTTTTAAAACACAGTATTTTATTGGGAACTGTTTGGTTTTCACGTGAAACAAACTGTTATAATTCATATTGAAAAAATAATTTTCTTCTTCCAGCAAAATTTTTTAGAACAAATTACCTTTGCATTAATTATAGATTCTTTTAGCACAGGTTCCATGAAACAAAGTCTAGAACTAATTACTGGGTGATAAAATGTAAGGTTTTACAGTCCAAGAACTAGTTCTATAGCTATTTCTAGAGCAAATTTTAAAGCAACTTGTTCGAGTTAAGATGAAACGAAGCTATTTCTAATAAGTATTTTTTTGCTAATAGGTAAAATAACCGGTTGTAGAACATAGATAAGATCCTATGCTAACGCCACATAAGTTGTTCTGCAACCTGTTCTTTGGATTTTTGCTTTCATTATGAGTTTCATGTAAAAATTATGTTAAATATATTTTACCGCAAAATTTAATATACAAGACTATTATTTTTCTAATGAAACATTTGTATTTTATGTTTGGTGTAATTGTTTCTTTCCTTTAAAATAAGTTCGAGTAAAAGTTTTTACGTAGAAAAAATTTATTATGTTTTGATATAAACAATTACATCCCGAGGGTGGTAGCCATTACCTTTTTTACACATCCGTGCCTTTTCTTACACATTTGTCATAACTTTTCACAAAATTTCGGTTGCAGTGAACATGATTTCAATACGAATATTGGTTTTTAATACTTGCCTTGCTAGTTCTTGCCTTGCTAGCGTGGACACATTATTGCCAATATCCTAACCAAAAACGAGCAGGAGCCGGTAAATCCAGTGAACGTGGAGACGATTTAAAATCGCTTGTGCGCAAAAAAAGCTTTCGCCCAATATGACCCTTATTTGAAAAATAAAATTCAATTATATTTTTTTTATTAAATTTTTCAAGTTTTCTTAACAAAATGCTGGAAAAAATAGAGAAACAAATCATTAATAACTTTAAGCGCCACCCTGTAGTTACCTTCGCACATATTTTTCTAACCTTTTAGGCAGAAATACTAATGGTCGATTTATCCCTTTTTCTTTTATCACATATCCAAATTTTAGCCTAATCAGTAGCAACATGTAGTATACGATGCGTATGAGTAATATTTACAGAATTTCATATAACGTATACGCAGTGAGTTTAGTATGAGTTTTTGAGGTATTATTGCTAAAAAAGTGATTTTTTCGATACCAAAGCCAAACCTGAAAATTCGGCCGTTATTTTATTTTTTTTTTTAAATAAGCAAAGAGAATGCAGCAAAAATTTAATATATAAAAATAGGTAAAACTAAGTACCTCAGATGTTGTTTTGTGAAATAATTAATTAATTTAATATTTTTATTAATACTGTGGTCATTAATTAAGGTCATCACCGAATTGAATGTTAAAAAAAAAACCGCTGAAGTGTCTTGCAAAGTTGGATTAAATTCTTATTTTCAGTACAAGGGCACCAGAGAGGCGGCTATTTTTTTTTTTTTTTACTTACAGATTTTTTACAGCGGATCGGAAGTTGCGAGTAAAAATATGAACGGGCATTTTATTTCACCCTTTGGTATTTGTTAATTTTGCCAATGATTGAAATCATCATTTGCAATACTGGAATTATGACCTTAAGCTTTTCAGATATAATCCTAAAACCAGATATTGGAGTAATATACAACATTTTTAAGATGTCGTGGCATTTTTATTCACAACCTTTTCTCCCCTGGACCAATTTTGAAGATTTTTGATATTAATTTTTCAGAAGAATAGCAAAGCATTTTGGACCAAAACAAGCAACCTGTCTCAAATATTCGTACAGTGGTCGCCATTAAAACAGATAAATATTTAAATGATACATATAATAAAAATTTGAGCCAACTTTGCTACTACATTTAAAGGTTTTCTAAAATTTATGATATAAATTCATTTTGCGTTGGAACCATTGGAGCTGATATTACTTGCTACACTGTATAATAATTTATTTGTTAAGAACTTATTTCATATTGTTGTGTCTAATCGACCTTGCTATTAACAAACATTCAATTGTGCTACTACCGTATACCCAACTGTGCTAAAACTAAATTAAATAAATGAAATCATAAAACAACGAATATTAAATAAAACACCCACCTTTCTGAACAAACAAATTATGATTTAAAACAAAAAAAAATAATATTTTACAGCTCGTAAATAAAGTAATAAATTAGTGTTTAAGCATATACAACAGAAACAGGCAACGTTAAAAAAAATGAAACAAGATTTATTACCAAATTGCATTACTAATGTAAATTTTTTATAATAATTTTTATTTTACAACACTACTACACCTCACTCTCTATCTCTTATTCACCTCTTTCACTCTCTTTCTCTACTTGCAGTGCTCAATGTATATATGAGGATAAAATATCAAACCGCAAAAACCGCATGTTAACCAGCCAAGCACAACCAAAAAAAAAATAAAATAAAAAATAACGCAAAAAAAAATTAAAACCAACCAAACAAACCATATTTAATGTATAGAAGTCATTAAAATTAAATTACAGCTAAATAATTTATATAAAATGAATGTGAAATAGAAAAAAATCAGCAAAACAAATAAATTAAATGTAAAATTTATTACTTAATTAAAAGCAAATGTACCAAATGAAAAAATTATTAATATATATTAATAAATATAAATAAATGTGCACTATAAACAATTTAAAACAGTAAATTAAAAATAAAAAAAAAACAAATTTTCTTATGTATGAATAAAAAAAGAAAGAAAGGATCAGTTAATAATTTATGCAGAATTATAAAAAATAAACACAAAAATTATAAAAATAATCATAAATATTAATATTAATACTAATAAAAATAAATAATATTAACTGCAAACAAAGAAATTCTAAACCCTTAAAAAAATTCAAGTTTTCCCCTAAACACCAAGTTTTTTTCAGAAAAACCCACAATAAGCAACAAATTACTGTTATTATAACTTATTATTTAGCTTTCAAAATTTAGCAGTGGGTTAATTAATATCATTAAACACAACAGTTACAAAAATAATAACAATATATTTAGTGTCATTTATAACAACTGCAAAATTAATTTATTGTAGTCCTGCGCTTGCGTTTAAATCCCTCTTCAACTTTTTGCCTTTAAAACTCTCAAAGAAAAATAAAAAATAACTCGTTAGTATTTTTTATAACACATCTCTTTGTTTTTGCATTTTTACTCTCACTTTGTGGATTAGAGAGTAAAATTCAAATTCAAACCAAAAGCAAGAAAAAAAAATAATAAATAAAATAAAATAAACTCGCTTACATAGAGCTTAAGTGCATTTGTTTGCATATGCTTAGAGTTGCCAACGTTATTTAATACAGCCGCATCATAAGGATTAAATTTTGCAGTTTGCGTCAGGAGGATAAACAAACAGCCTTCAAAGTGGATTTAACAAATTATAATAAAATGCTGCAATCCAGCAATCAATATTTGAGGCCGGATTATTTGGCGGCACCAAATGCGGTAAGTTAAAAAATACATAAAATTACTACCCTGGTAAATAAAAAATATGTTGTGGCTTTTAACATTATCTATAATTTTATGCAAAACATCATTATATCTATTTATATCATATTGGACCAAAATAATGCAATTGGATCAATTTTTATGCAATTAAAAGAGTAATTGCCATTTCTTCAATTTAAAGTTTCCAATGAAAAAAAGTTTCGATATAGTTATATATAATTCCATATTATATCTCTAGCATACATAATCTGATCTAGTGGTATTCTGGAGGATCTCACTTGACATAATTTTATCTGATAAATTGGTTTATCTAATTCAGTGTCGGATTCAGCCGTTGCATTTAAGGAGGGATAATTTTTAGCTTTTACACCAATAAGATTTATTTTTTTTTTTTTTTGTAAAACTTACCTTAAACCTCTATTTCTATTAATTTAAATGTTTTGCTTCTTTGGTTCGAAATCAATAAGAAATTATATACCAATAAGAACATTTTTCTCGAAGTAGAAAGTTTTGCATTCAGGTATAGTAAATATTTTATTATGCCATGATTGACACCAGAGAACTGCAAAATCAACTTTTTTCTTGATTTAATCATACACAAAAATTCTTGTTCACATTTAATAATTCAACAAAATTCACTGTAGAATAAAATCAGCATCATGTTACTGAACGCGTAATTGGGATCAGTGTGAACCATATATCGATTATGTTTACTGCAAATGTAATCACTCAACAAAAAGTCAGCGTTGAATAAATCAGAAAAAACAACAAACAACGCATATGAGTTTATTCATAATTACAACAAAATAGAAACACACTTCGTAAATGTACATTAGGGTGGGACTTAAACCCGCTTTTTAGAATTTTAATTAGTAATATAATACTAAAAATATTCTTCTTTGTGAAATAAAAATATTTTTTTTTAAAAAAAATTTAGGTCGATATCTCAGACTTGCCTAATCAGGAAAAATTCAAATATTGTCTAAATTTTTTTTCATCTATTTTGATTGGAAAATTAGGCAATATTTAACTTTAACCGGATTGGGAGAGCCTGAGATATCGACCTAAATTAAAAAAAAATAAATTTCACAAAGAACAATATTGTTGGTATTACTAATAAAAATTCTAAAAAAACGGATTTGAGACCCACCCTAATATACATATAACACATATGAAATGTGTTTCTACAAAATCATCCCCTTTTTATAGATAAGAAACTATTTTGTTTTAATTATGAATACACACACACGTTGTTTTGTTTTTTTTTTTATTTATTCTATAATAATTATTGTTGACCCGAACAAACAAGAATACAATGAATGGTATGAAAACAACCGTTGAAACCGTGCGTTGGCGTTGAATAATATGACATTGTTTTATATATATGCATTTCGTGTATAAATCAAAGCATTAGTTACATTTAACTTGTTTAAAGTGAATATACACTGAGGTGGGCCGAAATATCCGCTTTTTTAATTTTGATTAGTAATACCAAAAATATTGTTCATTGTGAAAAAAAAATTTACCGAAATTGCTAATATCTTGGTAACTATCAATTTTAGAAGATTTTACCATTTAACTTTTTTTGTAGAGAATTAAATTTACAATCAAAATACGTGAACAAATATTTTTAGACAATATATAACTTTAACCGGATTGGGCGAGCCTGAGATGTCGACCTAAATAAAAAAAAAAAAAATATTCACAAAGAACAATATTTTTGGTATTCCTAATAAAAATTCTAAAAAAACGTATTTTAGACCCACCCTAATACACATATAACATATATGAAATATGTTTCATATTATGAAACACTGATTACACTCATACACGTTGTTTGTTGTTTTTTCTGATTTATTCTACATCAAAATTATTATTGTTGGCTCGAATGAACAGAATAAAATCAATGGTATAAAAACGACCGTTGATTATAAATCAATGACAACAATTTGCACGTCGTTTGATTGATTTAAAATCATCAACGAATATGTGTGTTGAAGTATATTCAACGTTTGAACGCAAACACATATTTATTCTTGTGTTAATTGCGTATGAACTTTTTGCAATCAGATTTTGCAGTTCTCTAATTGACACCTTATATTTTATAATATGATTGGCTGTATATATACTGTGATTATAAAAATTTTGACTATAAAATCAATAAACAATTATAAATCAAATAAAACATGACTTTGACATTTACAGCCATAATATTTTCTTGTTTTAATAAAAAAATTGTATCAGTTAAGTCACCTATGTAAAAATTATAAAATATGATCACATTCTCCTTGGGGGTTTTATTTTCGAATATGACTTATAATATAATATTATAATTTACACTAATCAATTTATTTTTGAAAAAAATCATTCTCGAAAAAATTATGTATATAAAAAGGTCTTATTTTTATTCTTTTCAATTAAAACATTAATATTTTTTTTTTTCTAAAAATATATATTTATTAATTAATTTCTTGTAAAATAACGACTTTCTTGCGGAAAAAGTACACAGAATATTAATAAAATAATTTTTTATAAGAAAATGTCTGTAGAACCCAAGAGTTGTTTTGTACAAAAAAGTTTCTTATACAAAATACAACATTTTTAGGAATTTTTCTGGCAGAAACGTTTTTAGATTCTATGAAATTTTTTTGATTTTTTTAGGACTTTTTTGATTCTATGGTCTTTCTTTAAATAAAAAAAAATTCTCAGATTCTAAGAACTTTTCATCATGAAAAATACTTAGATTCTAAAGAATTTTTTAGTACAATAGAAATATTCTAGGACTTTTTCTAAAAGAACAATTCAGGACTATCTAAAAAAATCTTAAAAATTTTCTTAGAATCTAAGGATTTTTCTATTGGGAAAGGTCCATAGAATCGATGTTTTTTTTTTGTTAAAAAAAGTCCTAAGAATTTATAAAACTTTTTAGAAGTGCTTTTCTATAAAAAAAATTCCATAGAATCAAAGATGTTTTCTTGTAAAAGTCCTTAATATCAAATTTTTTCTTTAGGTAAAACGTTCTTATAAATCCGAAACATAATATCACTGTATAGACCGTAATGTGGTAAAATTACGATTCTTTTATTATCATAATATAATAACTATATTATAATACGACTATGGTTGGCACAATCATAATCCCAAAAATATATGATGCCCTTCGAATATTATTGCTCCAATCATGTTTTTTATATGCGCGTATTAACACAACTTTTGAACAGCTGGACCGACTCTACTCATGATAAAAAATAATTTGGCTAAAAATTTTCATTCTTGCAAGCAGACAAGTATTTATAAGGCAAATACGTAGCATAAAAACTTTATGATAGTTTTATTTTAGCAAAAGGGTATAATAATTTTCCGTTGAAATTGTTGAGGCTTATGCTGATGACCCAAAATTTGTTGCATAGCAAAGACAAGACTAAAGGAAGTCACAAGGTGTATTAACTGTTATATGTAATTCGTTATCAAAAAAAAAAATGTAAAAATGAATAAATACTTTATTTCATAATTATTTCATTTTATATATAATGGTTTTGTATATTAAATTTTCATTAAACTGATATGTATTAAATTTTCACGTAAAATTATTTTCGTGAAAAATTATTTTTATATTAACTAAGAAAATTTTTTAACGTGAAACGTGCTTTAGTAAAATTTTTTGAACACACTTACAATATACTTTCCGTAATTGACTGTAGTTTATTTAAAAAGTAATACGTAAATTTTCATTATGTTAAATTAATAATCAATTAAAGGCATAGAAATATAATTTTGAAATATTTCAATCAGTCATTCAGAAAACAAGCTATACAAAATACGGACTTTCAGTAAAAGTTGATATTTTCAGTAAAAAATTAAATTTTATATTTACTGTTTCGTAAAATATAAATTCAAATTATTCATTTTCATTTATACATACAGACATAGAAAATAACAATATTTACCGATGTGTGTGTTATGCTTTGCAAATACATACAATAAAACAATAATAAAAACTTTCAAATTTGAACGACAAAATGCAAAAATTGTTTTTTTCTTATGTTTTTTCAATAAAATATTCAAGATTATTTTAAACGATTTTCGATTGTTTTACAAGTTTTACACAATATGGTTTGAATATAAGGAAAAATCATTAGACCTTTTTTAAATTGTATATTCGATTAATTAAGTATGTATTTTAGACGGTTTTAACGAAATAATATTGTGGGTGCAGTTAAGCACAGTATGTTGGTGAGAATTTTTGGGAAAATAAACTATTATATTTCTAACTGTTTTTCATTCGGTTTTTTATTTTGTAGTCAATTAAAAATTCAAGTTCTATTTTTTGAGTTTTTGTAAAATAAATTTTAAGTTCAAGTGTGATTTTATAAAATTTTTTTTTTAAATAAAATTTATAAGGCCATTTTTTAAAAAGAAAATACAAATCAGACTATGATATGATAGGGAAAATTTATTAAGAATTGCCTCTTTTGAAAAGGTCTATAATGGAGTGGCAACACTATTAGCTGAGCTTAACGAGATTTAAAACTAATATAAAATATTTACGTATTTTTAATAAATATATAATATTTCAGAACTATTTTACTTAAATTTTTAAAAAACGTTCAAATATTTGCTTAACAATGATGTTTCCACATTATACAGGTTGGTTGAAAAGTTCCTGTGCTCGAAATGAAAGAAAACTGTTTTTGTTACGAAATATATTTTTTTATACAATACAATCTCCTAGAAGCTCAATATACTTGTTCCAATGATCTTCCAATAATTTTATCCCATCCTTATAATGGTTTTCCGAAAGCTCTGCAAAATAACCGTCTACGGCTACTATGGCCTCTTCATTCGACGAAAAATGCTTTTCACAAAGGAATTTTTTGAGATTTCAGAAGAGAGTAGTCACTGGGAGCCAAATCTGGTGAAGACGGTGGATGCTCAAGCAATTCGTACTTTAATTCTTTGAATTTTGCTATCGTCAGAACACTTTTGTGAGCAGGTGCATTGTCTTGATGAAAAATGATTTTTTCTTTTTTAAACCAGGTCTTTTCTATCGAATTCTTTCATCCAGCTGATCCAAAATGCTGCAATAATATTCAGAGTTGATTGTTTTACCTTTCTGAAGATAATCAATAAACAAAATTCATTTTGCATCCCAAAAAACTGATGCCATAACCTTCTTTGCTGATCGCTGTGACTTCACCTGCTTTGGAGCTGAACAACCAGCTTCAGTCCACTGTAAACGTTCTTGTTTCAATTTAGGATCATGTTGGAAGATACAAGTCTCATCCATAGTTATAAAACGACGCAAGAGGTCTGTTTTATTCGGCTTAAAACGCTCCAAATTACGCTGAGAAATTTGTTTTCGATCCAGTTTTTGTTGAATTGTTAATGTGTGCGGCACTAACTTTCCAAACAGTTATTTCATACGTAATTCTTCATGTAAAATATGGAGTACTCATTCGTCTGAGATGTCTATGGCATTAGCAATTTCACGCTTAGTCAAACTTGGATCTTCACTTACCATATTATGTACCTGCTCAATGATTTCTGCTGTGGTTGCAGTTTTTGGACGTCCTTCGCGTGGATCGTCTTCAAGGCTGGTACGACCACGTTTAAATTCACCAGCCCAAAATTCAACGGTGCGTTTTGAAGCTGAGGGCTCCTTATACACTTCTAACAATTGTTCATAAATTTCCTTTGATTTTAAACCCTTCAAAACAAAGTCTCTAATGGCTGCACGATATTAAATTTTTTTGATATTAAAAAAAATTAATGACACGTCAACTTCAAACAAAGAAAGAATTGACAGAATGACTTGCAACTTTGCATGTGTTCTCAGGACAGTTATACCAACTTGAGAAAAAAAAGTTTGGAGCTAGCAGTGCCATCTCTTGGTGAGCGCAGGAACTTTGCAACCAACCTGTATACTTACGAATTTAAAAAAAAAACTTCCAATTTAAATTATTTTTAATAGCAATTAATTATTTTAAAATTTAAGACTCATCATAAAAATTCATTCTATATTACGGAACAATTTATAAGCAATTTTTAATGTTTTTTAGAATTTAAATGACGTAGTTTGTCTACTACCATACGGTTGCAATACGAATATACTTTTATATGGAAGTAATTTTTATATATTCAGTACTATCTTCAAAATCACCAGTGCAAGGTTATTTTATCATGATAGAAAAAAATTATTTTTAAATTGTCAGCATTAGCAGAGTAAAAAATTCAAAATTATACCTTCCAAATGCTCTTTAATGGAAGTAGTCGTGGTACATATGTGTCTTAATTTTTAACTACTAAATTCCAAATAATAAGCCATAAAATAAAAATTAAAAAAAAAAATAATAATAATTTGGTCAGTATTTATGTTTTTTATTTTAAATAATATTTCTACACCTCTTAAAAAACACCCTATAACAACAGCTTTGAAAGTAAACTAGTTTAATTTTCTATATAAATTGTGAAGTATTATACGACCTTTATTAATAAATTCTTAGTTTAATTTTCTTTTAATTTAAATATGTTTTCACTTACTTTAAAAAATGTTAAAAGGTCAAGAATATTTATATTATTAATTTAAATATGAAAAAATTGTTTTTTAACTAGAATCTAAATTACTTTAATATTATTCATACTTAATCATAAAGATAAGATGTTTTACATTATTTTTTACAATATTTGTTTCTATAGAAATGGATTAGTTGTTCTAATTAAAATTTTTAAAAATATCCTATAAAAGGATTTGTGTATTAGCAGGTTAAACTTCGATCACCCGATTTCGTAACACATATACCCAATAACACATATAATACATATACCCCAAAATCCCTTCAACATGTATTGAAATACAGTGATGCTGAAACCAAATATTCATTCTGTTTGATGAAATTTAATTTTTTTAACCTGAGGTAGCCAGTATTGTATCACTCTGTTTTTAACAGGGTAACTTTAAGCTTAACCTTAATTGTATACTTCACATTTAATCCTGTGAATGTATTAATTTTAGATCCTCAATAGAATTTTTTAATTAATTAATACTTCTGATGTATTGCTAGATCTTAGCTTCACAAAAACATATTGTAATTAAATAAATCAAATGTTTCGGTAACTAAGCGAAGTTTCCGGCAATTTTAACTGTGTTATTTTCTAAATTTTAAAGATGCGAAAATATTTCCGAAGAAAAAATGTGAATAAAAACCAAATATAATAACTAAATTTAAACGTATGAGTAACATATAATTACAATAATCATACGCCTTCGGTATTGATTGATATACAGTGGCCCGCAAAACTAAGGATTTTTCAAATTTTTTTATAGGTTTTACCTATTTATATTTTTTTGAGCAAGTATTTTAAGACAAACTTCATACTTACAGGTTGGTTGAAAAGTTTCTGCGCTCGAAATGAAAGAATACTGTTTTTCTTAAGAAATATATTTTTTTATTCAATATAATCTCCTAGAAGCTCAATACACTTGTTCCAATGATCTTCCAATAACTTTATCCCATTCTTATAATGGTTTTCCGGAAGCTCTGCAAAATAACCGTCTACGGCTGCTTTGGCCTCTTCATTCGACGAAAATGCTTTCCACGATGGAATTGTTTGAGATTTCTGAAGAGATAGTAGTCACTGGGAGCCAAATCTGGTGAATACGGCGGATGTTCAAGTAATTCGTACTTTAATTCTTTGAATTAAGCCATCGTCAAAACACTTTTGTGAGCAGGTGCATTGTCTTGATGAAAATTGATTTTTTTTCTTCTTAAAACCAGGTCTTTTCTCACGAATTTTTTCATCCAGCTGATCCAAAAGGCTGCAATAATATTCAGAGTTGATTGTTTTACCTTATGAAGATAATCAATCAACAAAATTACTTTTGCATCCCAAAAAACTGATGCCATAACCTTCTTTGCTGATCGTTGTGACTTCACCTGCTTTGGAGCTGAACAACCAGCTTCAGTCCACTGTAAACGTTCTTGTTTCAATTTAGGATCATGGTGGTAGATCCAAGTCTCATCCATAGTTATAAAACGACGCAAGAAGTCGGTTTTATTCGGCTTAAAACGCTCCAAATTACGCTGAGAAATTTGTTTTCGATCCAGTTTTTGTTGAATTGTTAATGTGTGCGGCACAAACTTTCCAAACAGTTTTTTCATACGTAATTCTTCATGTAAAATATGGAGTTCTCGTTCGTCTGAGATGCCTATGGCATTAGCAATTTCACGCTTACTCAAATTTGGATCTTCACTAACCATATTATGCACCTTGTCAATGATTTCTGCTGTGGTTGCAGTTTTTGGTCGTCCTTCGCGTGGATCGTCTTCAAGGCTGGTACGACCACGTTTAAATTCACTAGCCCAAAATTCAATGGTGGGTTTTGAAGGTGAGGACTCCTTATACACTTCTAACAATTGTTCATAAATTTCCTTTGCTTTTAAAACCTTCAAAACAAAGAATCTAATGACTGCACGATATTTAATTTTTTCCATATTAAAAAAAATCAATGACACGCCAGTTCAAATGGCTTGTAAACAAAGAAAGAATTGACAGAATGACTTGCAACTTTGCATGTGTTCTCAGGACAGTTATACCAAATTGAGAAAAAAATAAGTTTGGAGCTAGCAGTGCCATCTCTTGGTGAGCGTAGGAACTTTTCAACCAACCTGTATTTTAAACATAAATTTTGTCATTTGCTGTAAATTATAACCATAATGACCTTTTATATAAATTTCTAATAAATATTTTAAGAACATTCATATTACCTCATGACAGGGTAACGCAAAACAAAGGACACACTTATAAATTTATATGGAATAACATTAAATCAGAAATCTTAAAGCAAATGTCAGTTATATTGTGTAAGCAGCATCGTCATTAATATGAAAAACATGAGTTCATTAAATTTATTAAGTTATAACTTCAATATATCGGTAAAATAGCTAAAAAAAACTATCAAGATAACTCTTGGGATACCCA
This sequence comes from Eustalomyia histrio, assembly GCA_949748255.1. Taxonomy (NCBI): domain Eukaryota; kingdom Metazoa; phylum Arthropoda; class Insecta; order Diptera; family Anthomyiidae; genus Eustalomyia; species Eustalomyia histrio. The sequence goes on from OX456526.1 coordinate 121,064,078, forward strand.
AAATTATAGTTGATTTGTATGAAAAATAACACAATTATTATGGAACAATCGATACAACGACGGACCCCTACGTAGTTGTTTTACGGCCATACAAATTATTCAACGCTAAATAAAAGAGAAGTGAATCAAAAAAAATCCTATAGGCGGTCGGCCACCAAAGTTGTCCGACAAAGATAAGCTTTATATAAAGCCTACCGTTGAGAAAAATCCATTCACAAGTGTCACAAAAATTACCGATGAAGACAAAAAGTACCAAAAAACTGAGGTTTCAAAGGATACTGTTTGAAGATATTTAGCTACTCAGTGTCTAACATCACATGACCCAAGAAAACAACACATATCACGAAGTAAGAGAAATATTTATTATGGTCGAAGACTTCGAAAAATATAAAAATGATATCAATTTCGTTATAAAATATAAATAGCTGTATAAAGACAACAAAGAAAATAAATTTTTGACAAAAATAAATTTTGTAAAATATATGGAAGTTTTAAAAAAAGAAAAATAACTACGAAATCTTTTTTCTTAAAATGATGCATGGATGGTGTAGTAAAAATTAACTCTTATTTGTATAAGCAAAAACATAATATTTTTTGCTTTAAATCTATCGGATTAAAGACGGAACAATTTGTTCACAATGAGTAAAATAAATGATGTACTCCTGTTAATTTCTAATATAAAAAATCAAAAGAAAAACCCCAACCAGATTTAGATTTTTAACAAAAATTTCAAAGAAATTTATGAATGAATTACTTGAATATAAAAATTTTCTTTGATACTTCCCATCACTTAAAAAAATCACAAAAAGCATCGACATTATGGCGTCATATTATAGACACATCAACAACTGTACATTTTTACTATGTTTGACAGCTGTCAGACTGACATTTAAGCAACAACAACAACGAACCCATACAAAAGAAAATATCCAAAAGTTAATACAGTTATGGATGGACACATGAGTATAATGGACTTTCACTTTTTTTGTTTGTTAAATTTTTTACCGCAGCTCCAAAACGTTAATGGCAACAAATTAAACAACATCATAAAAAATCAAAACTTATCACTCACTAAATAAATATGTACTTAAATTACATCGAAAAAAAGAGATAAAATAAAAAATACACTTCATACAAATGGTTAATAAACTTTAATCGGTTACAAGCTTAAATGGCGCCAATTAAAATTGATTTAAATCTTATAATGTTACAAACAAACTGAAAATAATATAAATTTTCAGTAACCAATACTCAAGTACGTTGGAAAATGTGAAAAATTTTGTTACAGTAACGCACTGATAGTAGTAACGAGTTAGTATGTTGCAGTTTATAAAGTCGGTTTTTTATGCAGTTGACACAAAATATTTTCAATTTGACACTTATGCGTCTGGTTTTTTTTTTTATTATTTTATTTTTTTGTGTGTGAATATGTCTGTCACTTTAAATGGACGATTGACAAGTTTTGATAAGATGTTATATTATTGGTATTTGTAGTGAAGAATTTTATTTTGCTATTTTTAGTAGCGGTTTCATTTTAGTAGTTTTTAGATTGGAAAATTTTATTCTTAAAACTATTACTGGTTTTAAATTGAAAAATTTTAAATATTTAACACTAATATGAAGCCTAAATATATATTGAGCTTAATTAAATCTTTTTTGAATGGTTAATTGTAAAATGTCTTAGAACTTGCAAACCATTTGACATATCATGGTTACGAATTCTTCTGATTACAATTATATTTATACATACTATATATTTGGCATTGGAAGCTGACTATGGCAACAATATTAAAATTTTGGTTTATCGTTTTATTTAGGCTACGAGTATAAAGATAGCACAATACGAATAAAGAAACCCAATAATCAAATAATTTCGGTTTTCGCTATTAATAACACTATCGGTAAAATAATACAGGGTGTCAGCCGGGAAGGTATACTACTTTGGTTGTTTATCATTTTGATTAAATGAAAGAGAATGCATCTTATATTGATAAATGTTTTTTTATGTCGGAATATGGAATACAATATCAAATAAATGCCCGCCTCTGTTAGCCTAACAATTGCGAGCCCCTTTGAGCACATTTTTCATTAAATTCTCACACATTTCACGCGGTATTTCATTAATTTCATCACGAATATTTTGTTTGAGTTGCTCAAGTGTTTCTGTTGTTGTTTGCATAAACCTTGCTTTTCAGATATCCCCACAAAAAGAAGTCCGAAGCAGTCAAATCAGGCGACCGTGGAGGCCAATCTACATCAAGATTTCTTGAGATAACTTGTTTAGAAAGAGGTTTCGAAGTAATTCCATTGTAATCCTGGTTGTATGCGATGTGGCACCGTCTTGCTGATACCACATGTTAATCAAGCCCAAAGCATGCAGTTTTGGCGTTAAAAAGTTTTCAATCATATCACGATATCGCTCCCCATTCACAGTTACCGTCACGCTGTTTTTATTTTTAAAGAAGTAAGGTCCAATGATTCTTCCTTACCAAATTGAACACCAGACTGTCACTTTTAATAAATGCAAAGGTGACTGATGAATAATTTGAGTATTTTCCATTGCCCAGAACCGACTATTCTGTTTATTCACATATCCATTCAAATGAAAATGTGCCTCGTCATTCAATATGATTTTTTCATGAAAATCGGCATTGTCATGGGCGAGCTGTAACATCGTGTTGGAATATGTACGGCGGCGTAAATGGTCTTGTGGAAGAAGCTATTGTGTCAACTAAATCTTAAATGGAAACAAATGCAAATCCTTGTGCAAAATTGTGGCCAAAGTTGTTCTTTGAAGACCAAGCTCCCGAGCACGGCGTCGAATTGAGGTTGATGGATTGTTTTGAACGCTTTCTTGAGCAGCAGTAATGTTTTCAGCCGCTCTTGCAGTACGTTGTGTTCCATGCTTGGGCCTATCACCTACAGACCCTCTTTCTCCGAAATCATTCACTACACGATAAATAGTGCGTTTTGTTGGCAAGTTGTTACTCCCAAAAATTTCACGTAACTTTCTCATCGTGACAGTAATCGATGTTTGATTTTGATAAATGTTTAAAAGATTAAAACACGTTGGTTTATCGAATATTTGTCCATAATAAATTTGCCACGTATCTACTTCACGACTGCCAAATCCCCGATTTTGCACATGCTCCACTCATGAAATTATTCCTTCCTAATTAATATATTTCTTTTTTTGAAAAAGTGATAGAGGAGGGATGAAAGACTCTGAAGGATGAAGAACTTTAAATATGGAACACTATAATTATCGGAAATAAAAATTCTTAGAACAGTTTATCGAAATTTTTAAAGCTTTTTAGTTGATAGTATTGTTATGATATTTTACTTCGGTGGGGTTGAGTGTTACAGGTAGATTAAAGGAGAGAAAAAAATTCGTACATATTGTTCTTCTAAATTTATGTCGCCGTTACTGGGGATTAAATGTGCAACCCTGGGATCGAATCTGCAACCTTATGTGTAACAGACCAAAGCGCAAAGCATTACACCATAATGTCCACAAAATTTCCTTACAATCATGACGGTGTCCTGTGACACCTGGAGCAAAAATAATAACTTATTTTGCAAGTAGAGGTTTCTAAGTTGCTTTGTTGTAATCCGTTATGAATATATAAGAGTGAATACATTTTTATTTTTTTTAATTTTTTTTTCTATTAAAAAATTTAATTTTTAAACCCATCTAAAAATCGAAATATATATGAGCATACATGATCATACATGGGCCTGTATATGATCATACATGGACATACATGGTCATATACGTCCATACATTGTTCAATATATGACCATACATGATCTCATATATGATCATATATCTTCGGATCCGAAATTTGAGGGTATATGGACGTATATGATCATATACGAGGATACATGAATAATATATGAGCATGTATGATAATATATGCACTTATATCACCATATACCCTCAAATTTCGGATCCGAAGATATATGATCATATATGAGGTCATGTATGGACGTATATGACCATGTACGCCCATGTATGATCATATACAAGCCCATGTATGATCATGTATGCTCATGTATATTTCAATTTTTACATGGGAAATTTAAAAATTTTGATTTTACATTCTTCTGGATTCAAAATCGTTCATTCCGATATCAAAATCGAAATATATATGAACATACATAGTTATATATGGGCTTTTATGTGATCATGGTCATATACCATGTATGGCTCAATGTATAATCATACATAATCTCATATATTTCTATATATCGTCGAATCCAAAATTATCGGGTATATGGCCGTAGGTGATCATATATGCTAATATATTATTCATATATGACCATATGGTCATATTTCGGATATATAGTCCATCTATCCAATATATGATCATATACAAGCTCGTGTATGCTTATGAGTGTTCACATACATTTCGATTCTTACATGAGATGATGAAAAAAATAAAGTTTTTAGTGTCACAATTATCCGAATAAAAAATATCAAATTGGACCTTCTGAATGCGCTTTATAGGAGGTCGCACATATACACAAGTAATCTCAATTTTGCTTAGTTACTAAATACTAAATTATAAGCTATCAAATAAAAATTAAAAAAAAATCATTTCGTAAAATTTTGTTTTATATTAAATAAAAGATACACAGATTTAAAAAACACCCTTCAGAAGAAAAAATATTAATTTTTACAAAATATTTGCGCTGAACAATATTCAAGGAATATTTTTTCTTAAACGAAGCCGAATATATTCTGAATATTTCTATATCTATGGAAAATAAAAAAGCAAACAAATTTTATATAAATGTTTTCAAAAGTTTTGATTTATTTTAAACCCCGATATAAACTCTTTAAGTATTACAACAATTTTCCAAATTCCATTTTATTCATATAAAAATATGTTTGAAATACTTGCTTAATTTTTTGAAAAAAAAAATTAAAAATTATTAATTGGTTTATTCGAATTATATAAGAATGGCAATAAATGCAGTAGGTATAAGAAATACTTCATAATTCGTTGTTAGAAACATCAGCACAAATTCAATATACAGGTTGGTTGAAAAGTTGCTGCGCTCGAAATGAAAGAATACTGTTTTTGTTACGAAATATATTTTTTTATTTATTATAATCTCCTAGAAGCTCAATACACTTGTTCCAATGATCCTTATAATGGTTTTCCCAAAGCTCTGCAAAATAACCGTCTGCGGCTGCTATGGCCTCTTCATTCGACGAAAAATGCTTTCCACGAAGGAATTGTTTGAGATTTCTGAAGAGATAGTAGTCACTGGTAGCCAAATCTGGTGAATATGGTGGATGTTCAAGCACTTTAATTCTTTGAATTTAGCCATCGTCAAAACACTTTTGTGAGCAGGTGCATTGTCTTGATGAAAAATGATTTTTTTTCTTCTTTAAACTAGGTCTTTTCTCACGAATTTTTTCATCCAGCTGATCCAAAAGGCTGCAATAATATTCAGAGTTAATTGTTTTACCTTTCTGAAGATAATCAAACTGATGCCATAATCTTCTTTGCTGATCGTTGTGACTTCACCTGCTTTGGGGCTGAACAACCAGCTTCAGTCCACTGTAAACGTTCTTGTTTCAATTTAGGATCATGGTGGTAGATCCAAGTCTCATCCATAGTTATAAAACGACGCAAGAAGTCGGTTTTATTCGGCTTAAAACGCTCCAAATTACGCTGAGAAATTTGTTTTCGATCCAGTTTTTGTTGAATTGTTAATTTGTGCGGCACTAACTTTCCAAACAGTTTTTTCATACGTAATTCTTCATGTAAAATATGGCGTACTCATTCGTCTGAGATGCCCATGGCATTAGCAATTTCACGCTTAGTCAAATTTGTATCTTCACTAACAATATTATGTACCTGCTCAATGATTTCTGCTGTGGTTTCAGTTTTTGGTCGTCCTTCGCGTCGATCGTCTTCAAGGCTGGTACGACCACGTTTAAATTCACCAGCCCAAAATTCAATGGCGCGTTTTGAAGGTGAGGACTCCTTATACACTTCTAAAAATTGTTCATATATTTCCTTTGCTTTTAAACCCCTAAAAACAAAGAATTAAAAAAATCAATGACACGTCAACTTCAAATGGCTTGTAAACAATGAAAGAATTAACAGAATGACTTGCAACTTTGCATATGTTCTCAGGACAGTTATACCAACTTGAGAAAAAAAAAGTTTGAAGCTAGCAGTGTCATCTCTTGGTAAGCGCAGGAACTTATCAACCAACCTGTATAAATCACCCCAGGATTGTTTAAAGTTCTTAATAAATTATAGTTTTTTAATGATGATTTATATAGCCTTACTCAATATCCATTTTGTAACTTTTTTGAATATTTAAGTAAAGTTAATATAAATGTAATCCAAATAATAGTGGTGTAGTCCATTAAACTGGTTACTCTAACACTTCACATCATTTTATTTTATTTTTCTAAATTTCTACTAAGAAAAACCACTAGTTTACAATTTTAAGTATGTGTCAATTTGAATTAAAAAATGTTGTTGTTTAGTTAGTTTGATTGTTTGTGGTATTTTTTTATTTTTTTCATTTCGTCTCACCAATACCCCTGCTGTGTAAGATAACACTGATTGATGTTGGAAGTATACCATTATATCAAGACGTAGTGTAAGTTAGTGAAAAAACACAACACAAATAAAATCTGAAGAAAAAAATTCAATGTAATTGATGTGATTGAGATTGATTATTTGTTTGTTTGTTAAGCCTAGTGTTGTATTGGGTTGTCTTGTATTGTGTTTTGTCTGTCTGTCTGTCAGTTGTTGTTTTCTTAGGTTTTAATCTCACGTATTGAATTTCATTATTATGTTGTTGTTTTATTTTGGTGTTTTTTGTTTGTTAAAGGCTTGATTGAAAGCCTAAAGTGCTACTCGAAACTATGTCGCTTATTATTGATTAACTATATACACATTATGATTTTACCCCTTGGCGCCAGTTAATTGGCTTTTTTTTCTTCTTCGGTTCCTACTCTTATCATTATGCTATATTAATTATATGTTAAGAAAAAAAATTATTTCTACATATTTTTTATAGCTTCTGTAATAGATAAATATTCATTAATAAGTTGACAATGTTTTGTAAAATGAAACTCAAGCACCATATTAGTTGGCACTTGGAAACAAAACTTTGATTTGCAACTTTTTAGGCCAGATTGAAAATAAATTAAAAAACAGTTGATATAAAAATCATTCCCCATATTCCGTTTTCACCAGGCTACTTATTATTTATAAAATATCTGTCATAATTGTGGTAATAATTTAAAATTATTTAAAATTTTTACCCAACGGCCTTTTTCTATATAACTTTTATCAAATTCTTAAATTTATGGATTTAATAATTTGTTTGCATTTTCTGTAGTCACAATTTTTTTTTACTATTAACTTTTAGCATTATAACAAAGTATATTTTTAAAAAGATCATAAAAACAAACTGATAGCGAAAATGAAAGAACTGACATTTTTAATTATACATATTAATGATGATGTTTGTGGTCAGCTGACATTTGCACTTATTTCAACGCTTCATAAAGCTTGTTCATGCCAAAGACACACATTAAAAATACGTACATATAAAATGTAGGAAAACTTCTCTAGCTTTGCTATCTGTCTATCATAATGGACTAGACACAATTTTCTACATATTCCCTCTGCACTATGGGCCACAGAACTCTAGGAAAAGAAACGTGTTTTCAATTTAAAGAAAAACTCAATCGTGGGTTGTTATGTGGTTGATGTTAAAGCTCTATCTTTATGTTAAAGCTCATTCTCAAGAAAAATAAATTCAGACGAATTTTATAATTTTAAAAATTATGATGCTTAAAAAACTGTGTTTTTTCGACAAAACTTAAAAAAGCTCATTACTTTTTATAATTATAACTTTTTTAGTTAAGAAAGCTATTGATTAATGTTAAGTAGAAAGCTTGAAAAGACCAGTTGTGTATTTTTTACAAAGTCTTATAAAAGCTTTTTTATATTGTTTTTATAAAGTTTTGTTAACAAAAGCTCTATCTTTAATTTTTATATAGTTAATAAACGTTGAGTTTTTTTTTTTTGTTAATTTATAGAAAGCTTCCGCCCTAGGTCTATTTAAAAAAACAAAGCAAATTAACGATTTCTATCTATGCGGATACATATCTTTCGATAGGGAAAGTGATCTGTTCAGAACCCGACGTCCTGTACAAGCTAGAGCCTCCAGAAGAAGGCAGAGTTTGAAAAAAAAATTTAATTAACTAGAAAATAAAAAATTAAATTTATTGGTTCTTCTTGATCATTCGAAGGCCTTTGATACGGTTGACCACAGTACACTTTACTCAAAACTTATGCACTTTTTTAAGTTTTCCCATACTTCGACGAGGCTTTTATATTAATTTCTAACAGATCGATGGCAAGAAGTGCACGCAAATAATACATGGTCTACTCCATTAAGACTCGCAAGAAGAGTGCCTCAAGGTTCTATTCTTGGACCATTACTTTTCTCCATTTATAAAAATGATTTGCCAAAACAGCTTTCTTATTGCAAAACTCACAAGTATGCAGATGACGTACAATTCTATTTAAGCAGTTCAATGCAATCTGTAGCTGACTTAAACAAAAGTTTTCTTTGGGCAACAGAAAATGGACTTTGCATTAATCCGCATAAGTTTAAATGCATGATAATCCATAATAGAACTACTGATACAAGAGAAAGCTCAACGTTATCTACAATAACATTATTAGATATGCGTATGGTCTAGGAAAGCATGCCCATATCTCCAATTTTTCCACAAAACTTTACGGTGTACTTTTCATTTATTAATTATAAAAAACAATTTCCCCTGAAGAAGTCACCCAATGTGGTGACGAAATATTGGGATAAATAAATATTTATAATTAATTTTTTATAAATAAAAGATCTTTAGCTCGATAAGAAATATTAAATAAATAAATAAATAAATAAATAAATAAAGAAATAAATAAATAAATAAATAAAGAAATAAATAAATAAATAAATAAACAAATAAATAAATAAATAAATAAATAAATAAATTAATAAATAAATAAATAAATAAATAAATAAATAAATAAATAAATAAATAATAAAATGTATAATTTGCTATATTTTTTTTGTTTTCATGGCAATGCTTTCCTAACAGACACAATGACGATAATATTTTTTTTCTATATAATTTTTATGACGTTCATAAAATCACAATTCTGGATTTTTATAAAGTTTAATAAAAGTTTTATTATGGAAATTTTATAATGCTTATAAAAGCTGAATTGTGGATTTTTATAAACTTTAATAAAATATTTATTTCCATAAAGTTCAAAAAACCACTATGATGGATTTTTGTGAAGTTTTTAATTTAATTTAACTAAACCGTGGACTTCCTTTATGGGTTTTCAAAACGTTTTTTATAAAGTTTATTAAAAATTCAAACGTATAAAAACGTATAATATTTGTTTAAGTTTACTAAAATCTAAGTCGTGGTTGTTAAAAATGTTGTTTTTTTAACTTTACTAAAAGCTCAGTCACAAATTTTATGAAGTTCAATAAAAGCTCAATCGCTACGTTCGAAATGAGTTTTTACAAAGCTTAAAAAAAGGTAATTATAAGCTGAACATAGTCGTTCATTTTATTAAGTTTTATAAAAGCTCCATCGTGGATTTTGTAAGGATTATTCGATCTCATCCTTAATTGAGAAATTGCGAGACTTTTCAACGAAAATTGTTATAAATAATGACTTAAGCCCAATAAAGATTTGTACATGTTCTTCTAGAATCTTACCACACCCTTTAGAGAAAATATTTGCGTCAAAATCTAAACCTTGGTTTGTTGAAATCCTTTAATTGATCCAGGTTTTTTTTAAAAATCAAATGTTTAATTTGTTCTCTAAATTCTAGAATCCGTTGAAAATCAAAATTTAATAATCAATCTTAAGTACTGTTCTTTTTAATATTGTATTTTTTTCTACGTGGCAACCCTAAAACGATTTTTAGAAGTTTTTTACTTATAGTTTTAGAAAAACTTTTGACCCATTATTTTGTTTTAACTGCGCTGTTATATTAATTACCGACTTTAATATATCTTGCACTATTGCAATAGTGTCTTCAGGACGCTAGGGTAACAAGGGTTATTAAAAGCTTTTAATAAAATCATTTATATGGGCTTTCTAAGCAGTTTTTTTTTAAAGTTAGTTTTTCTAAATGTTTATAGAAAAGTTAAACTCCATATAAATTGTACGTTACCTATTACCAAGAAAGGGATAGATATACAATCCCTTTCTTGGTATCACTACAATTTTGACATTTCCTTTTACTCATTTTCTAGTCGCCATTTTTGATTCAATTACCGTGGTCTTTCAAAATATTTTTTAAAAAATTTAACAAAGCTAAGTCATGTAACCAAGCTTAGAAACCTCGCTTAGAAACTTTTTAGAGGTTATTCATGTTTTTTATGTAGTTTAAAAATTTTAAATCATTGGGATTATTAAACTTTAGGAAAACTCAATTTTTATAAAGCCTTTTGTAAATTTTTCATAAGGTTTTTATCTTTATATATTAATAAATGATCAATATAGGGTTTTGATATAGAGATTTATAATGTTTTTGGGAAAAAAAAAGTTTATAAAAGCTACTTTGATCGTTTTAAAACGATAATTTGGTAAAGTTTTGAAAAACTTCAGTCTTGGGTTTTAGAAAGCCTTTGCTAAAGTAAATTTCATCATATCTCCGGCCTATAGTTCATTGTTTTAATTTTTTTTATATTCGAATAATATTTCATATAAATTTTCTGACTTAATGTGAGACTTTTGACATTAACAGAAATAAATAATAATAAAATAAACGTTAAAAATAAATAAATGGTTTTAGTCTGTTTAATTTTTCATATTTACATTTGACAGCAAATTATCAACAGTAATATTTGTTATTGTTGTTGACAAAAGGTTGTTGTATATTGTATTTGAAATATAAACAGTATTTATTTATTTTTTTTTATTATGCACTACAACAGTGTGTCGGTGGCGTAAAGTGGGGCCTGTTACTTTTTAACAATAATTTTTTTATTACTTTTTTCCTTTGTAGATAGTTGTATAATATATGATGAACGCTTCGTTTCCATTTCATATATCGCTTTTGTTGTTTTGTTGTTTTTTTATTTTTTGTGTTAAGTGTGTGATGAACAAACAAATGATGACACTGACAGCTGTCAAGTTGAGTTTATTTGATTTTATTAAAATTAATTACGGCCAAACGTCATTAATCATTAAAATGTAACTACACTCAAGAAATAATGCAATAAAAATTTAATTCTTAAAAAGTGTAAATATATTATGATGTTTTTCAAAAAAAAAAAATTACCTTATAAAGTACAAAGGTTTAAGGTACAATAGAAAAATTTCATATCGTATAGAAATAGTTCATGTATCTTTTTTTACATTATGGCATACATTTTGGACTTTGTGACATTTTTTTCTTCATAACATCTAAATTTGTCATTGCTTTTTAAGGCATTCGAAATTTTTAATTCAAATTTAACTGAGATTTTTTTAATATGTTGGTTAAATTTAACTATTATTTTAACTTATATTTTTCAGCTTGTCAAAATAGATTATCTAGTTTTATTAAGTTACAAAATTGTTCATCTGTTGCTACTGACTAATTATTTTTAGTGTATTTATTTTTATTATAAATTTCATTTTAAATATGAGGGATTGTTTTTTTTTTTTTGCACTTTTTAATATAAATTTTATACGATAATTAAGTGGGCGATTTAAAATTTGTATTTGGACTTTGTTTTATAATTGTTAAGCTTTTACCCCAATCCTATTAACCATAAGAATTTTATTAAAATGTTTATCTTTTAATGCTAAATTAATTAAGAAAATTTGCATAGTAACTGAAAACAATTTATTAAAGAATAAATTTTAAGAAACTTGGACTAAAATATATTAAACAGAAGAATTTTAAATTATTTTTATTAACCTTAATATTCAAGTTTTTAATTTAACTGTGGTGGGGGTTTTTACTAAAGAAGTTAAAAAGTTTTAAGTGATATTAGGGTGGCTCCAAAAACAACGTTGATAGTCATTAGCATGAAAGTTGGTATACAAAATTTAAATATTTTAAAATTTGTTGTCGTTAAACATTATTTACAGACTTAGATTCACGAGTCAAGAATATTTCCCAGTTTTTTATTTTTTTATTTTTTTATTTATTTATTTATTTATTTATTTATTTATTTATTTATTTATTTATTTATCTATTTATTTATTTATTTATTTATTTATTTATTTATTTATTTATTTATTTATTTATTTATTTATTAATTTATTAATTTATTTATTTATTTATTTATTTATTTATTTATTTATTTATTTATTTATATATTTATTTTTTTTATACATGTAGTATTACAAAGTAGAGAAAGAAAGCTTTAAAACTAAATAAAATCTAATGATGGGACCTCGAGTTTAAGAATATATTACTATTTGAGCAATGTGTAGTTTTTATACTTTTATGAATAAACCCAACTTTTAAATAGCGACTAAGAGCGAAAAACAATGAGTTTTGAAAAAATATTAAAAAATTAAAATTCATAAAAACGTGGAGAATAGTTGGAGTAGTTTCATACGGATCGGATAAAGTGACAAAAGAAATTTGTTGCTTCGTCCCATTCGAACCTATTGGGACCTACTGAGACTTGAGAATTGCAGAAAAAACGCGTTAATCATGGTTTTTCTCAATCACTAGTCACAGTAAATTATTTAGTAAATTATTAGTATTCGTTCAGATCAAAATAGGCTCCGTAAATAATACCGTAAAAAAATAGTGAGGAGTCACAGTAAACGTGCACATAATTTTTCTTTGTGAATGATACATGAATTCTCAGTGCCGCAAAAGAGCAAATTTGGTCTGCAAATAGGGTCCGCCAAATAACTTTTTTTTTTTTTGAAAATGCTATAAAAAAAAACTACTGAATATTTTCTCAAATTTCTTTTTTTATTTGAAAGTACAATCCTTCCGGTTAATAATGGAAAATAATTTCATTCAAATGGCTACCTCGGCTGGCCATGCAGTATCCTACACGATAGGTCCAATTTTTAAGCACATTATCAATTGTGTGAAGCTGTATTTCACCAATGGCTTCACGAATATTGTCCTTTAAAGCGTCAATTGTCTCTGGATTGTCGGCGTAATACTTATCTTTGACGGTACCCCACAAATAATAGTCCAACGGTGTCAAATGGCAGCTCCGAGGTGGCCAAACGACATCAGCTCTGCGGCTGATAATACGATCTTCAAAAACAGGGCGCAAAACATCGAGTGTAGCTTCGGCTGTGTGGCACGTAGCGCCGTCCTGTTGAAACCAAATGTTGCCAATATACTCCTCTTCAATTTTTGTGAACTTTTGTTCATTCAACATGGCCCTATAACGATCGCCATTGACTGTAACGGCCACTCCTTGCTCTGTTTCAAAATGGACCAAAATCCGCACCAAACAGTGACTCGTTTTGGGTGCATCGGCTTATCAATGTATACGTGCGGGTATTCGGTGCCCCAAATGCGACAATTTTGCTTGTTTACATACCCGCCAAGATCAAAATGAGCTTCATCTAAAAAGATGACATTGAAAAGATGACATTCTGCAACATTACCATGATTTTCAATGTAATGTCGCAATATTTCCCAGCATTATTCAAGCGTATACACAACCATATTCGTTCAGCGGAAGGATAAAACTAATTATCTGTCAAATCAGACATGAGCTAAGTCTTACCATTCACGAAATAAGCACTAGTTGAAAAAAAGAACGTTAGATGGCGGACCGTATAAAAAATTTGTATAGATGAAAATGTCCTACACGAATTATTTCGTAAAAAAGAGTCAGGACTAATTCGAGTTCTCGAGAAGCAGAGCATTCCATGTCTTGTCGGTGTGTTTTCTATATCTGTTTACTTGACAAATATTGAAAAAAAACTGTCCATTGCCATCATTTTCAAAAGTTATAACATCATTTAATAGGGTGACACATTTTGGGCCACTTTATATTTATTGAAATTTATAGGATTAAAAATATGTGGTAAGAATAATTAATCCTTTTGAATTTAAATTTTATGAGACCTTAACTTTTATACCGGGTAACAATTTTACCTTAAGTATTACGATAGATCTAGAAAACTTCGCATAGGTTACTCATTTTGGCACTTAATGTGGGATGCAAGAGGAAATATATTTTATTTTCTTTGAAATTAATTATTCGCTTAATGTGAAAAGCAAATTAAAATTTAAAAAAAAAAAACTTTAACAAAACTCATAATAATCGTGCGAATTTTCGTAAAGTTTATATGCATAAAATAAAGTTTTCTATATAAAGTTGAACTCTATTCACGCCACAGCATGTTAAGCAACATTAACACTGCGGGCATGTTGTTTGGGTGAAGAATAGTACCTATCGTCGACTAAAATGTAAAATGCTCTAAAATTCTTAAGATATTTATTTTTATAGAACGTTCGTTATCAATACATCATACATTTAAATTATCTTAAGATAATCATCCCAGTTATAATGTTAAAATATATAGGTATAATAATTTTTCTGCTCTTTCGAGCGCTTGTGATTTATTACCCGCGCCCTTTTTTTATATATTGTAAATGGATCTTGCAATGTATATTTCTTATAAATAAATAAATATAATAATTTCTTTATATGGTTAATATTTTAGATTTTTTTAAAAGTTCACCACGCTGCAGACTGAGGTACCATTTCTAGAAACAATATATTCTCCTAAAATTATTCAAAATCATAAAAAACGGTAGTTTTTGAAATAATTTAGTTTAGAGAAATTTTCACATTTTAGGCGACTATATCGTCTGTGAACTATATATAGGTAGTACACTGTAAAAAATTCCTTTCTTTTGTCAATAAATTATGTTAAGAATTTTCAACACATTTCATTCCTTCAGGATTAGGTTAGGTTAATCTGGCTGGTTAAAGACATTGCATAGAAAAACAAGGTCCCTATCGTTACCAGTTAAGAAACGATATCCCGCATAAGAGAATTCCTAGCAAATACCAGGTGTCTTAGAACTCCGATTCCAGATATGTCTTCCTGATCGCCAAATAGATAATCTCCCAAGCAAATTGCCCTGAAGCGCGCAGGAGCCGGACAGTAACACATAATATGCTCCAACGTTTTTCTCTCCACCGGTACCCCACAATTGTAACTCTATAGTTTTTTCGCTCTCTTGAGAAGAACCGCTGTCCAGAAGTTGCCAGTCGGTACCTCAACCAGAATTCTACAATCGCTCCTGGTTAAGGATAACATTAGACTTGTCCACATAATCTTCGACATTCTGAACGTTCCGGTATTCCACCAACTCGCCTCAGATCTGCCTATTACAGTGAAGTCTACGTCCAGACTACTGGACCAGGCGCTTTGCCAGCTCGTCCGCGATCTCAGTACCTTTAATACCCCGCTTTTCACAAACCCAATACATGTGAACTCTCCTCTTGGCACAAAGTCTAAGCAAAGAGTCCTTGTACCCTAAGACAATTGATCAATATGTCAATTCGGCGGAGATTGGAGCTTGACTAACAATATAGAAATTAACGTAGGAACCAATCGTATCAAGGATAAAAGCAAGGCCAGCAGCTATTTTGCCCGCCAGAAGTATTGCCAACTATTCATACTCCCCTATAGTAACCCGTAGTCCGTCATTGAAGCTCAACCTATAAATAATGTAGTCGCTGCCACAATTTACATTCCAATGACTTTCCGTGACCATAGGACATATACACAAACTGCCCGTAGTCCCCAAGCGTACAGCAGACTTCAGGGCGGCCTCTTCCGCCACTAGATTAATCTGCTGCAGATTTAATATAACATCCAGAGGCGTTGTTTGGCATACAACCTAGCGCGCCGGTGACTCTCCCCTTCAATTCAACCCACCAAACAAGCACTCCATAAACTATTATTAGCCTAGTAACTGCCGTATATGGTCAATACATGAGATGAAAGGTTTCAAGTTTTGCCTAGCATTTTCCTACATGCATAGAGCCCATTTATGATTTTCCTGACCCTCTCCTCAATATTGAGTGTCCACGACAACCTGCTGTCTAAAATAACCCCCAGCTATTTTACATGGATTAAACATCAAAGTTTCTCTGTAACAGAAAGCCTATAGAACATAAGTATAGTATCAAGAAAAACATATTAAAATTGCATATAATATTTATTTAAGTGTATTCTACAACTAAGAGTCTCGTAGCAGTGAAGAGTGCCATAGTATTATAATAAATTCAAATTTGCGCTTCATAAATTTTCTCTCACCCATCCATACATTACATTTATAATTTTTAGAAAGAAAAAAAAATTTGTAAATATATTTATTATGTACAAAGAGATTTTGGTATGGTTTGAAATTTCACGCCTTCACAGTACTGTTGCAAACTCACACGTACATACAATGAACCATAAAACAGCTGTTAACCATATAATATAAGCTTAAGCATTCTGCAGTGATGATGATGAACGGTTTCAGTGGTAGTGAATCATGGAGTTATATTAGTTTGTATCGATGGTTCAGACATTTTTTAATTATTTATGAACGTGCTCATAAATATTACTTAAAATTTCCTGTTTTGAGGTTATGTGTAGGAATTTATATTCGTTAG
This sequence comes from Eustalomyia histrio, assembly GCA_949748255.1. Lineage (NCBI taxonomy): Eukaryota > Metazoa > Arthropoda > Insecta > Diptera > Anthomyiidae > Eustalomyia > Eustalomyia histrio. The sequence goes on from OX456526.1 coordinate 121,080,758, forward strand.
AAAGTGTTTAGGAAAAATAATTTGTTATGAAGGTGGTCAAGTTGATTTAATAGATTGTTAAATTGAATAAGTTTTCAAATTGTTGCAATAACACTGTACAACAAAATCAATTATTTTCCAAATTAACAAGGGGAGCAAAAAAAAATATAGACGTGTATCGGTGTTTTTTAAATTTACATCTGAATTTCATTTAAGGGTTTCCCCATGGTGAAAGGGCATAAGAGAACATGTGGCCCTTACGTTTTAGATATAAAATGTGTTTATCAGATTTATGTAAAAAATTACAACAAACATTTTGTTGAACGTTTTAACCCTCTAACTACTCAATGTACTGGTCTTTCCTGGGAAATACTCTTAAAACGGTCATATAATAGTTAAAAATATTCCACAAAAATATTTGTCTTAAAATTCTACTATAACTTTAAAGCGAGAAATATGTCGAAAATTCAAATGCGTTTAAGGTTTAATTTTATACTTATTCAGAGTTGATGATAACATGTCCCACAAATCCATTATTTATTTTATTATAATAATTAGTTAATCGTTCAGCGGTTAAGACAGTTAATTTTTTTCTTCAGCAAAAATTCAATGACTTTTTCAAAAGCATTTCATAAGTTTTACCATTTTTCATTAAATATTAAAATGTTAAAATAAATTTTGTTTTCACTTTAAATCTTATAAAATATAATTAAAAACCCGATGCTGTCATAAGTCTCAGTAGGTGGGTATAATAATATAAAAATATATTTTATTGTTCGTTATTTTTTTTTTTTTTTGGTTATACAAATTTAAGATTTAGCATAAATTAATTTTTAATTCGAAAACTGTAGTCTGTGTATTTTTTAATGAATATTTAAGTCACGATTAAAGGTGTAAATTTATGATTATAAAAGCTTTGAAATATATGTATTGATATCTAATTGTATTCATTATCTTTTAAATATCATGTTGTGAAGTCAGTTAAATAAAGCAAGTAAGAAAATTAAAGTCAGTTGAGGCAGCTGACACGACACCGTACCCTAGTGTCTTTTTTTTTTTAATATTAACAAACACTTTGGTCCCAAATTGTTTGCAGTCATAAACATGAATTACCGTTGTTTACGTAAATTTAAAAGCTTAAAAACCAAATTGTTTCGAACAACTTTGAAAACCATTTAAATCTCCTAAATATGTGAATGCGCTGTTATTTATCTAAACAGATTTTTATTACATTTGTCTCTTCTATTTTATCATAGAAATAACAAACAATGTTTAACATTCTCTGTTCTTAACGCTTAAGAACGTAAATTCTTAAAAAAAGTTTTCTAAAGATTATTTACACTGGGTATCTCCACTCCTCAAAATTAATTTTTGATAAAACGCAACGGTATAGAGAATGGATTATAATTTATATTTACTATTGTATTTTTTGTTGTAAATAATACCGCGATATAGTATGATTCGTCGATATTGTTTATTTTATCTTAATTCACCTATGACTAAGGGCAAGCAATAGTAGTTTAGCGAATTAAATTAACAGTTTTCTGATTATCTAAAGGAAGTTATCACCATCATCCGTTTTACTTCAAGAGAACGCCATAAATTTATTTTAAACACTTTTATTTCGAACAGCTTTTATTGAACTTGGTTCATGAGAATAGATCCATGCTTTGTCACCTGAGACTATTGGGTGTATAAATTAAGAACGCGGGATTTTTGGCAAATTTTTGGCGTTTATTGTAAAATATTGGTTCAATGTAAATTTTTCCAAAGCATTGGCCATTGTTCGCTATGACAATTTTCCATCATTCTGGCAACATATGGGTGCCACGGCAAAACAACTGCTCATTTTTTGAAGCCAACATCGAATCAAGCCAATTTTGGATATTCTGTTCTGAAGTGAAGCGTATTGCAGTGAGAGGGTTCTGCATTGATCGAAACAAAAGATAGTAAGACGAGGCAAGGTCTGAACAACAATGCGGGTGAGGCAAAATTTCCCAACACTATTTTTTCAATAGTTTTTTAATGATCTTGCAACATGTGGCTGAGCGTCTATTAAGGCTTCAAATCTGGTCGTGTAATCCGGGCGTTTTTCGCCCAATTCTCGCCTCACGAATCTATTGTGTACCGTACCCTGTGATTGTCTGGCTCGATTTTAGCAGCTCCTTGAAATCCCTCAAATCCCACCAAATAAAGAGCATTACCTAGGCGGCATGGATGTATGGGTTTGGCGTTGATTTGACTGGTTGACCAGACTTCTCATACGATTTCTTGCACTTTAGGTTGTGGTAATCGATCCATTTTTCATCGATGTCAAAATAACTTCATATTATGGCGTTCAAGTAATATTTCGAACATGCCAAATCGTTGGTACCAAATTAGCAAATTGCTTTTAGAAAAATCCTGCTGCTTAAAAACTTTGTGAAATTGCTGCTTAAATGACTCCCAATGAATTTGAGTTTGACAACAGATTTCATTAATTATTACCTCAAATTCGTTACCTTCGAACTTTTTTGGCTCGGTCTAGTCGGTCCTCGTCTTCCATGTCAAAATCACCAATTCTGAACCGCACAAACCATCTCTCGCATGTTAAAATAAAAACCATTATGGAATATGAACAGGTTAAGCTTCGGCGACCAATCGATGCGCTTCAGCTGCACTTTTTTAAATTGAAGAAGTGAAGAAAAAGTTTCCGCGAAAATTCGATATTTTCGAAGCAAATAAAATAACTAAGTGAGAATAAATGACAGATATTTACTCTCCAAAAATGACCGATAAGTTATTAGAGATACAAACCATGTATAGGAGATCAGCCATATGACATTTTTAAGTTATACAATATATTTTACAAGGTGATCACCCTCAAGAACTCAGAATACTTGTGACTATTTTGAAATTTTCTGGCTAAAATTATCAAAAGTGGCGTGTCTCATTTTTATCTGAATGTATATGGCAGCAAACAAAATTTGAGCTTCTGTGGTTCTCATCCATTATATCCAATAAAAGTCATTGTATAATGCACCTTTTACGCCGAAATTATCTTTGGGCCTTATTTTTTTGAGGGTGCTATGAGTAACAAAGTTGCTGCGACTAATTAGCCATACAGAATCATGATCAATAAGTGTTTATTGCCGCAAATCAATGAATTAGGACTGGAGGACATGAGGTTCCAATAGGATGGCGCAAGTGCACATGTAGATTGCGCAAAAAGGAACATTTCAAAGGATGCGTTTTCGGTTCAGCTACACGCAAATAAAAAACATGGTTGGGAGAATCATATTCAAGGAGCATCATATATTTTTGGGTTTATGATTATGCCAACCATAGTCGTACTATATTATGGTTATCATATTATGATAATAAAATATCCATAATTTTACCATAATATGGACCCTACAGTTATATTATGATCCAAAAATTACCATATTATAATTCTAAATAAACATATTATGATATTGAATTTATCATAATATGATTGCATGCAATCGTATTATGCTCAAAATGTTATTACATTATTGTCCCCATAACTATATTATGATTTCTGGATTATCATAATATGATCCATATAAAATGTTTTTGACAATGAATTGATTATTGTAAATCATATTACATGTATATGAAATTTTCGAAAAAAAAACCCTCAAAAAAAATCTTCTAAAGTTTAAAAAAAATAAACTGGATCTGAATAGGTCAATGTTGTAATGCCACATGAAAGGTATTTTCTACCCATTTGATATATGTCCAGTTTTAGTAAACAAAATATGATTGTTTTTTAAGACATTTTGTGTTTTATGAAATCAAGACAATACTCGTATTAGGACTGTAAATGTCAAAGTTATGTTTTATTTGATGTATAATTATTCACTGATTGTTGCCAGAATTTTATGGTTGCATAATTATCATATTTTTTCATAGTCAGAATTTTTGTTACCACAGTATGGTTACAGCCAATCATGTTATAAAATAGAAGGTGGCAATCATAAAATAGTGAAATATTTACTATAATAATAATGATGGTAGCGCCCATGTTGATGTTTAGACAACCAATAATATGGTTGTAACAACCATACCCGATTGCAGCAAGCACAATATAGTAGCAGTGATCATTTTGCAACCATGTTTTTTCTCTCCGTGTAATGTCTCATCTTGGCGATATGCAGTTTTCAGTTAGATACTGGTTTAATCGCTTCAGATTTTGTAAGCTCTCATAGAGAATTTTCGACTTTTCGAGCTTATAGCCCAAAGTTCCCTTCAGAACTATGCAAAATGCTGTACAAGGAGGCCAATTGATCATCAAAAATAAATGGAAAAACTTAATAGTCCAAAAAATAAACATTGAAAATATTTTTTATTCTTATAAAATGTCACTGAATTTATAAAATATATCTATTTTTAAAAAAATGTTCACGATATCACGAAAATTGTATAAGAAAATTAGAAAATGGTTTTTATTGGTGTTCAGAATATTACACTTGATTAGAAACGATGTGTCACCTTAATAAAATATTTTTTTCCAAAATTCCAAATTTTTAACCTCAAGGACGCACGGCTTAGAGTTATTCAAATCTTCACAAATAACCGCCATATATGTTTTCCCCATATAAAAGCCATAAAACTAACGAAAGCAAACAAATTTCCCCTGAAAAATACCAGGGTTCCTTAGAATTAAAAATTTTAAAAGAGCTGCAAAACTTTATTTTTCTTTTAAATGTTGTTGTCCAATATAATTAAATGAGATTTCACTGACATAATTTAACTACAGTAAATAATTGATCTACATTTTCTAGGTAAAATAAATAATCGAAATTATTAAAATTTTAAGAGAATTCTTGCCTAATTTTCTATTAAATAATTTTGAAGGAATAAATAGTAAAAACGAGTGTTTTGATGATTTTTTACCAATGACGATTTTTGACGATTTTTTAACGATTTTTCATTTTGATGTTTTTCGTTATTTAACGATTTTGTGATTTATTTTAGCACTAATGATGTGCCGAAAACAGCACCATTTCTAATTTAAATCTATCATACTACTATCTTCACTCCTAACCACAAGTTCCTAATCTCGAGTTCTTTCTTTCATATATTTCTAATTGCTTTGTTTAAATGTATATATATTTTGTTTTGGAAATTATATATTACCTTAATAAATTATACGATTATTATCAATTATCAATAAATCACAATTAAAACGTTTAATATTTAAAACAACAAAAAAAAAGTATTAAACAAAAATAGTATATAATAAATTGTATAATTAATACTTTCTTAACCCATAAATAATCCACTTTTTATATAAATAATAACACATTTTATAATATGTTTGCTAAATGTTAAAAAATGATTTTCTCCATAATCGCAAAAAAAAACCCAGCCCATTTATATTAAAAAATATAAAAAATGCTTATAAGTGTTAACATATAAATAATCATATTAAATGAAATTCCATAAATTTCACTCATTAATATTAAATTTAAATTGTACATTTGTTAATGTAGTTTTATATTTTTTTCTCAAAATTTTGTTATTTTTTTTATACAAAAATAAAAAGTTATTATTAATGACTTTTAAATGTATTTCATAAATCATTTATTTTGATGCTGTACTGGATGTGAGTTTTTAAGTACATATATGGGGATTATTTAGTGAATCAACAAAATTAAAAATTTGGTTTATCTTAAAGTAAAATGTATACATATGGGTTGTTTTCTACTTAATATTAACACTGTTAACAAAAAGGTTTTTTATTGGAGCTTGTGCAAAAAATCTAACAAAAAATGAGCTAACATGGCAACACTTGTTTACGTACTTTGGTGAATTTATATCTCTTGATGAGAGAATTTTTTTTTTTTTTTTTGATAACTCTCACTTAACCGAATTTTATCCAAAAATTAAACAAACACACCCAATAATAAATATATTTTCTTACCAACACTAAACGGTTTATCTAGTGTTAATAACTAGCAGAAATTATGAATGATTATTAAGCGTACGTGTGTGTGTGTGTGTGTTTATATCAATAATTTGTAACGTGTTATATTTGTGCTTATTTTATAGTTATTTATAAATAATTTAATAAGTAAATATGTAGGTATGTAATTTTGTTTTTGTGGATAAATGGCTTTTTAGCTGTGCTATGTTGTTAGCTGTTGGCCTGTTTGACTTGGGCGCGTTTTAATTTATTGCCACTTATTAATGAAATTGATCGTTAAATTTATGGCAACGTTATTGCATTTTATAGCACACTTAAATTGAACATACATACAAATACACTAACATACTATTTTATTTCTTCTCTATTTGAATTCTACAGAAATAAAATGAAAAAAAAAATAAAAACTACAAATAGTCAATGTGAATGTTAAAGTATTGAATTTGTTTCTGCTTTTTTCTTCATATAATAAATTTTTATTTCTCATAGCTATTTGTGGTATGTGATAATTTATGACATACTTTGGGTTATTTGCGTTTTTAAAATTATTTGATTTCTTCATACAGCCATTATTAAATAAATAAAAATAAAAATCAATAACTAAAACTTAAATAAATATATGATTATCTACATATAACAAAGTAATAAAAATTGTGGGTGTAAATTTTAAAAAGGGATTGCTTCAGCACCTGCAAAATTATAGTATATGTTGCAATAAGTTACCACCTCATTGTTGTTCTTTTTTTTTTTTTTTTTGAACTTAAACATATAATGTCAAATGTCAAATTTTTACATTTGATATAAGACCTTAACATTTCATCATTTTGTTGCACACATGTGTCAGTTTAGCATATAAAACAACAGTTATTTTTTTCCATATTATAAAGAATTTTGCATTTTGTTGGTTGTCTGTTAACGTGTCATATGTCATGTCAATTGTACTTGTACTACTACATTGACTATCACACACTACTACCACACTATTGTTATGTTTTTTTTTTTATTTTTTTGTGCTATGCAGTTTAAATTGTCACTGTCATTGTAAAATGAAAGTAACAAGTTTTTATTTTTCCAACATAATATGTTGTTGATAGCAATACAGTTGAAATCAGACTTTTTTTCTATAAAATCATAGTTATATTATTTCAAACATAGTTTTGATGTCAATTTTTTTGACATCTAACATACACTATGACATTTCAAATGTTCACGACTGAAGTATAGCTATATTCTTAAGTTAGATTTAAGTTAAAATGAAACAAGGTTAACTATTTAAAATATATTATTTGAACACCCAGAAAACAGAATGAGTAGTGGCCAATCGAATTGTAACGGTTACTACAAATGTCTTACATCAAAATTTTTTTTTGGTTGTAATTAAATATTTATATTAAATTACAATATTTATACTCCACATAAATATTATTACGTTCCACAAATATTTATTTTTAGATAAATTATATTTCCAGATCTTTGCAGTATCGAACCTGATTTATAGTTCACACTCTTACTCGTTGCAAACACGCAGAGAAAAAACATGGTTGGGAAAATAATATTCGAAGAACCAACCGTAGTCGTACTTTAACATAGTTATCATGTTATGGTAATAAATTAACCACAATTTTACCATAATATATTCCCATTGTCATATTATAATTCGAATCCATGAAAAACTTCTTTAAATTTAGGAATATTTCCTTATGAAATTTTTTACCTTAATAAAATTTAATTTTTTTAAGACGTTTATTTAAACAGAATTAATATGCTTAAATTATAAATAAACAAATAGTTTATCTTATATACACAGTCCTATATTCGGGTGCTCAAGTATATTACATATGTATATTAATATGATATTTACATAATTTTTTGGAATTATTTATTTTTTTTTTATTTAATAAAATTTGATATTAAAGACTTTTGCAAGAAAACTTCTTTGATTCTGTAGACTTTTTTAACTAAAAATACTTCAACAAAATTTTTAAATTCTAAGGACTTTTTTAATAAATAAAAACCATAGATTCCATGGACTTTTTAAATAGAAAATTTCTAATATTCTAAGGACACTTTTAGGTTTTTTTTTAGATAGACCTTATTTTTCTTTTAGAAAAAATCCTTAGAATCTGAGAATATTTTATTGGAAAAACGCCTTAGAATCTAAACGTTTTTCATGATGAAAAGTACTCACAATCTAAAAATATTTTATTCAAAAAAATACCTTAAGATCTAAGTTTTTTAAAGAATATATGAGTTATTATCTAAGAAACAGATGGCAGAATCTAAGAACTTTACTTAAAGCAAAAGTCCATAGAATCTACAAATGTTTCTACCAGAAAAATTTCAGAAAATCTAGTATTTTGTATAAGAAACCTTTTAGTACAGACTGGGTAATACAGACAGAATTTTCCACAAGAAAGTCGTTATTTTACAAGAAAAGAAATAATAAAAATATTTAAAAAAAAATTGTTATTGTTTTTGTTGAAAAGAATTACAAAATAAAAAGTCTTTTTATAGATTCTTTTTCACAATGAATTGATTAGTGTAAATTATAATATTATATCTATAAGGCATTTTCAAAAAACTCCCCCAGGTGCACATGATCCTATATATTATCGTTTTTACGACTCAACTGATACAATTTGTTTTTATGAAAACACGACAGTGTTATGACTATATATGTCAAAGTCATGTTTTATTTGATTTATAATTATTTATTGTTTGTAGTCAGAATTTTCGTTACTACATTATGGTTACAGCCAATCATGTTATAAAATAGAAAGTGACAATCATGAAGTAATAAATGATTTACTATAATAATGATGGTATAAACCAATAACTTGATTGTGACAACCATATCCGAATACAGCAAGTATAATATAGTAGCACTAATCATGTGGAAACCATGTTTACCCATGCCATGCTATCCCTTTACAACAAACACTTTAAATTTTTATGGCTAATTTTGAATTTAATTTATTTGTCAGGAAAATAATAAGAGTATAAAATTCCTATCAATACCCAGCAAAATAAAATGGATGTTATTCTTTACGAATCTCTTTTTCAGAACATCCAAAGAAGTTAATAGTGAAAATTTTTCGATTTGTGAGAAGTCATTTTTAACAACTTCCAAAATGTTGATATTAACCCCTACTATTAAAAAAAATAATTATTTAGTTGGTAAATAAATGGTTAATTCCGGCAGTCATTAAATGCTTATTGAAAACATAGTTTGCATACCAGTGATATTCACTTTGTCCTGGTCGAAATAATAATTCTTAGCTTGTTCAAAATCACATTTGTAACTTAAAAAAAAGCCACTCCCTATATTTATTTTGTAGTCCTATATATTTAACAATTTTCGTAAACTAATAAAAAAGTCCATCTGCTCTTCTGCGATTTTTCATAGCACCGAAACAAACTACTTCCTCCCAATGACACGCGAATGTTAAAGTCATTAATGATTCACCGAAATGTTCACAACTTCGTGTTCAGTAGATGTAGTGTTTAACTGCTTCTTCCTCAGCTCTTATTTTGCTGGGTAGTGGCGTCTGTAACCAATACAATTCAACAACCAACGTGTTAATGAATATACCAGGCAGCAAATGCCAACCGCTAAAAAAATATAAGTGTGAGAACTTACCAGAGAAGGAAGCTGCCAGAAATTACTATATAAAGAAATGATATTTCATTTTAAAACCGGTAGACATACTTTTCATTTAAATTGAATGATTTATGTTATTAGTTTCAAATGTTATTTAAACAATTGACAAATAAGTCAAAAAAAAAATTATTGAAAATAAATGTTAAAATTTTATCTACACCCTACTAAATTTCTGTTGAAATTTACCCAACTTATAGTAGGAAACTATACTCCTACTAAAAGTTGGGTAAATTTACTCTGTGTGAGTAAACGAAAATAAGTACACACATTATGCGCAAGTTGGTACACACATAATTGGCAATTTTATATTGAAAATGCACTTACGTTGAAAGTGCATTTTTTTATAATTGTGAAAAATTATTATTCTTTTTTTGCCTTTTTTTTATTTTTGTAATATTTTCCAATTTTAAAATGACAAAATATTTATTATCATTCTAAGTTAGTATATTTACAAAATTTATGCGTTAAATTTTATTTGAACAAATGAATACTAATTTTAGGCACAAAGTGTTAAATTTTAAACGCATTATATCTAATAATACTTTTTATGTGTATTATTGTATATGAAAGTGAGTACTAAATATTTTTATGCATTTTGTGTGTATATTTACCGAATTTTCGTAATATTACATAAAACTTTACCTATTTTATTGTAGTAAATTTACAAACATTTTTTAGAGTGTAACAATTCTGTAAAAAATAACTGATTATTAAATTATTTAAAATAGTTTCCGCACTTTTATTTTTGGTTTTTTGTAATCTACAAAATTTATACTCACACAGTCTATAGACACAGTTTTTGTGTGTGTGTGTGTGTGTGTGTGTGTGTGTGTTTATGAAGTTCTTATTATTTAAATTGAAATATTTTGTATAAAACAAATGATTTAAGTGAAAAACAAATTGGAATTTTTTGAATATTTTTGTTTTCTTTTTTGAAACATCCATCAACCAAATTTCCGTTTTGTTGGTAAAGTTTTATTTAAACTACATAATATTCCGAGTGTATTATAGGTTTTTAAGGGGAACATTCACCACTTTTTTCAAAGCGCTGTCTTTACTAAACCAAAAAGGTTTTTTAAACCCAACATATCTCTGCTTTAATTTGTATTTTTAAAATATCAATTATCTATGGGCTTTTTATTTATGATTCAAAGTAAATATGGGGTGTATTTTTGCCGTTTATTCGGATTTGTCATGCTATAAATATAACTTTTTGGTGGAATACATATATTTTCATTTAATAATTATATAGACGGATACTACTAGATTTTAGTTGAATGAATATGTTTCAAAAAGTTTCGTTCATTCTTAATTGCTCAAACTAAAATAAAGGCTACCTTATTTAAAACCAATCTCCATGTAATAAATTAATATTACGTATACGTACTCGTATATTAAAATAATACGAGTTTCAAAGTACATACATATACTGGACTGGCGTTTGTGTCTTCACACTTTTTAGAAATTTATTAAAGAAGCATATGCAAATATTCTTACATACTATTAATATTATTTTTTCAACCCGAAAAATTAAAAAACATGCCATGAAATAGAAATTTATAAGTATCTGCACAAATTATCGATTTGAACTATAAAATAACTTTCTTAAATATAGTGAACATCTGCGGTGGCATTTGCGACCCAAATCTAAAAAAATAACATTTTTTAATTATTTCTTCGCAATATTGCTACATAAAGTATAATTCCCTGGGTCAGGGGTTACTTCTCTTTACTTTGCATACTTTAATAATGTTTTAGTTTAAGTATTTGCAAAAATGTAGATATTAGTAGAATAATATATTATTTAAGACAATAAATTTTCTAAATAATTTTTTTTTTATTTCTTTTCAGGTATGTATATCATCACATCTCAAACACTTTTACTACTGACAGTTAAAAACTGTTGACAACATTTTTTTACCTCCACTTCAAAAAACAATATTATAAAAAAAACTAGTAATTTATTTAACAAACTAGAAAAATTACTACAAAATAAATACTCCTTAAAAAATATTGCAACAAAAATAATCAAATAAATAAAAGAAAAACTAACAAGAACTTCAAAACTTCTATGGCTATTTATCACTGTTACATCTACTGTATAAGAATAAAAACAGCTGTAACAACAAAAAAACAACCGATGATTGCTAAAAGGCATCAACAAACAAGCGAAATGACTGTAATAAACAACATGATAAAAGAGTTGGCAATTTGAAGTATTGTCAAAAAAAGCAATTTGTGTAAAGTTTTTTTGTTTTCTTATGGTTCTATTGTCTAAAGCAAAGAAATAAAACTTTAACATCAACAACTTTAGATATAAAAACTATAGCTATAACAACAACATAATGACTAATGACTGGTAGTACTAAATGGAGTTGCCACTTTGTAGTTAAAAATTGTGTTTCTTTTTTGGTTTGTTTGTTGTTTGTTTTTTTTTTTTCTAAGGTTAAAGTATTTCTTCCTACTGGCAGTTTACAACTGCATTTGCAATTTAAATTAACGTTTTACAAGACGTCATTATATCAGTATTCAAGTATTTTTATAAATGTTTATATGGTTTTTATTTGTTGGTGTAAACCTGGTAGGACCAAAATTACATGCTAAACAACAACAAAACAATTTGTATTGTAGTTTTGCATGTAATTTTTAAAAATCGGGTTAGAATTTACTGAATTTGGAGATTCAAAAAAAAAAAAAAACACCACAATTATTGCTTAAACTGAAAAAAAAATTGACAAAATGCCAAAATTAAAAAAAAAATCCTTAACTAGAAAACAATCGGTAAAATTAAAACAATCGCCAAAATGAAAAAAATCGTCAAAAGTAAAAACACGCTAGTATTTAAAAAAATGAATTAAAAAACCGCTAAACTAAAAAACAAATTGGCAAAAGTGAAAAAAGCTAAAGTTGAAAAAAATCCCCAAAACTAAAAATTTCGTAAAAACTAAAACAAATTGCCAAATTTTTAAAACCATGAAAATTAAAAAAACGCCAAAATTAAAAAAAAATAAAAGTAGAAAAAACGCCATTAAAAAAATTAAAACACGTAAATAAGAAAGTCAAAATTAAAAAAATCGCATTAATAGAAAATTTTTAAAACTAAAAAAAATATCAAAAATAAAAAATAGCAAAATTGAAAAAACACCCAAAATTTAAAAATCGCTAAAAAAAATCGCTTCTTAAAAAATGCCTTCAATTGAAGAAATTCCAAAAAATAAAGAAAAATCATCAAAAATCGCCAAAATTGAAAACAATTACAAAAATAAAAAATTAACCAAATTTAAAAAAAAAAAATTCTAAAATTAGAAGAAATCGACAGTATTTAAAAACATCGCCAACATAGAAAATATCGGTAAACTTACAAAAAACAAAGTTCAAATACTCAAAAAAATAAGTGTAAAGGAAGACATGGTAAAAAATATTTATAAGGTGACTTTGCCCCTGGTACAGGGATTTTGTGTACCAAATTTTATAAAAATCCTTGGAAAAATATGAATTTGTATTGCGAATGTTCAAACAAAGGTAATGAAATTATAGGATGTGCAGAACTAAAATCATCTAGCCAATAATCCAGTCACCAAGCTACCCAACCACTAAGCCACCCAGCCAACTTTATCTGCCAAAAGCTTATCAATTTTTAATACCGTGATTTTAGCAAGGACTATGAAATAATAGCGAAATAAAAATATATGATGACCTCGGCTGTTAAATGAGAACTATGTTTACCGAATTTGAGCAAAATCTCTTCAAAATAAATTTTTTTTTACTCAAAACTTTTTATATTCAAAATTGTTTCAAAAATAGGCATAAAAGTAGTCATAGGCTATAAAAAGAAATATATAGTCTTCTTGTCTGAATTATGAGAATTACCTATGCAACATTTAAGGCAAATGTGTTAAAAAATATTTGTTTTTTTCAAAAATTTGCATATTGAGCATCGGATGTGTAATAAAAATACCAAAATTTAAAAACAGTGATCATAACAGTCGACTATGGCGTTGAAAAAATATATGGCGATCTTGCTGGAGTGTGAATATCTAAAGAGAATAATTTTATTAAAAAGTTCAGAAAGTAGGAGAACAACGGAAAATGTCAAATATGGACGCCCAGTTCAGGTCTCTAAGTCCAAAACAATTGGAAAAATTCACGATATGGTGTTGGCCTATCGGAAATTAAATGTGCGATAGATTGTGGAAGCCAAAGGCATCTCACATGGTTAAGTGATTTCAATTTTGAACGATCACTTGGGTATAAAAAAGCTTTCCGCAATATGGCTGCCGCGTTTGCCGCAACCACCGACGGAATCGTGTGACAACATAGTTTCCATGGCAATAAGCCATGAATTATATTACGAATTGCCTCCTCATTCACCTTATTCTCCGGATTTAGCCCCCATTGACTATTTCCTATTTCCAAACCTAAAGAAATGGCTCGGATGTAAAGATATTTAGCTTCGACGATGAAATTATTGATCAACCAATTGACTATTTTATGGTCCTCGAAAAATCCTGCTGTTAAACGCAAAGTAAATGACGGAACTTGCTCAAAAATTTGACAGTAGTCTACTACGAGGGAAGAAAATACACTGACTTATTGATCTGCCCTCGTACACCAGAATTATGCTTGAAAAATTGAATTTAAATAAACTTTATATTTTAAGTTTTCAGTTTTTTTTAGAATTTTTCATTCGCCCCTAAAGCATAGTAAAATATGTTTCCCGTGAAAAAATGTAACTAACTTTAAAGGCCTCAAATTTTAAAAAGAATTTATTTGTATTTTCTAAGAAAATGCCTCTTTTTCTATCGGAAAAGTAATGTATGTACGTATATTTAATATTTAAAAAATTCTCAATCGGTAACGGAAAATATATAATATGTGTGGTTGGTAATCAAAGGGTTGCCAAGTTTTTCAAAAAGTTGCAAAAAAGAGCTTTAGGAAAAGTTCGTTCTTTTTTGGATGAAATGACAAAAAAAACAAAAATTTTGTAAATTCCATTTTGATTCTTCAAAATATTTCCAAAACATTTCAATTTAATCAAAATCGACAGGTGTAGCTTGAAGTTCTCTTTTTTGTTAGACCAGAACTATTTTGTACGACCTCGTTATTCGAGGGAAGGGCGTATTAATAATATTTTATTCACGAGGTTTTGATGGGAAGTTTTCACATAATAATTGCAGCTGATAGTACTGATGCCTTTGTTAAATTACAGAATATTGTTTTATTTTAATTCTCACTTTATCATACTACCTGCGAGTGCCTAAGGTTGATCTAAACTGCTGTCATAGTGTTTGTTTGTATTTGAAGTGGTTGTTTAGTAAGTACATACATGTGTGTGTGTGTGTTTTTATTTTATTCATTGCACCTTTTGTGGCATTTATCTTAAGTGAGTAATCTAACACGTTGTTGCAAGGTGTCGTGTTGGATTTTTTTGAACGCCTTATTTTCTGGTCTTCTACCGAATGTTGTGCATTATTTTTTTTCGCTCTTTAAACATTCATTCATTTTAAGCATTTTTTTTTTTTTTTGCTATTATTGTTGCCAGTCTTGCTATCGAAGTGAAAAAATCTTTTAACACTTTTATTTGGAAGCAATTTTTATGTTGTTGTAGTAATTTTTTTTTCTTAGTTGCAAATATTTACAGTTGAAGTTTAGGTTGTTTCTTAAGGAAAAACACTGTGTTTGAAAAGTATGCAGAGTTTGATGCAAAGTAGAAAACAGTATTTTTCTCAAAGTAAATAACTAGAGATAATTTTTATTAAAAACATTTAAGGTAAATATTTCTCCTTGGTATTATCTCGCAAAATGTCTGTATATGCTTTCGAAAAATTGCATTAATTTTGAAAATATTTTTATTGAAATTTTTGGTGTCCTACTTCGAGTCAGCTTAACAACAATATTTTGTTGTATTTCTGAACTCACAGTAATTTTTGGTGTTTTTCTCCTACTGACATTGTGGCAAATATTGTGTTTTGCAGCAGTTGTTGTTCGTTGGTTGGTTAGTTTGCTGATGCCATTCCAATTTTTTTTTATGTGCTCTTGTGCATTTTATTATGCAAAATGACAGACAACAAGACAATCTAAAGACGTTCGGCTTTTATTTGTGTTTATTTGTTGTAGCAGTATTTGTTGTTGTTGTTGCTGCTGCTCTTACTTTCAAATCATGTACATTTTGTATGTAAGAAAAAAGAGCCATGGCATGAACATTTTTGTGGCATGACTTAAAACCGACAAAACTTGACAGCTTTAAAATGCATGAACTAAATGAAGAAAATGAATGAATGAATAAAAACGAAAATAATGCAAATGCAAAAAAAAAGCTTAACTCTACAACAATATTAACAAAGAAACCAACAAACCAACCAACCAACCTCCTGCCTTAAAACCATTTATACCCTAAACGAAATGAAAAACATCATGGTAGGTATGTTTGGTGTATGATGATGGGTATAAATACATTGTAGTTGGTTATTTTTTTAATATAGGATTTTCTTTTGAGTTTTGTTTTTTTTTTTTTTCTTTACCAGTTATGGTTTATGTCGGACCACATCGGAAATGAATATGCAAAGTAACTGAAATGCAAATTCACATACAACAAAAAAAAAAAACGGCAACAAATATGATAAAGATGCCGCTTGACACATAAAGATGTTAACATTACAATTATTCATCTTTAAAAGGAATTATCAGATGTTGATGGTATTAAAGACTTTTTACAAAAAAAAAAAAAAAAAACATTTTAAATGATGGCCAAAGGAAATACTTATATTCAGCGAGTTCTAAATTTAAAGTATATTTTCCTAAGCATACTCACAGAAAACAGAATCGTAGTTCCAGCTACAATCACACTTAAAATAGTTTTAAAGTTAAAATAACAAAAAATACAATTTAAAAGAAATGATATTTCATTTGAAAACGGGTCTAGTTACTTTTCATTTAAATTAAATGGCTTTTATAATTTAAACAACTGACTGTTTATACTTTATATTAATCAATTAAAAATAAATGTTAAAATTCTACTTACCGATTCCGTAAAAAATAACTGATTATTCATTTATTTAAATTGTCCCGGTTTTTTGTATTTTTGTTTGTTTTTTAATCTACAAAAGGTATACTCACACAGTCTAGGGGCAACTTTTTTGTGAATGTGTGTGAAACAAACAATTTATATGAAAAACAAAATTGGAATTTTTTTAATATTGTTTGTTTGAAACAGACAGCAACCAAAATTTAAATTTGTAATAACAATAGCGGAAACAAATAAACAACAAATTTCCTTTCTGTGGGTAAATTTTTATTAAAATGCAAACAAATGAAGAAAATAAATGAAACTGAAAAAAATCGGTAAATGTCAGTAAATCAAATGTATAAAAAATTCAGTTAAAAATAAATGTTAAAATTATATCTACCAATTCCGTAAAAATATCTGTTTATTCATTTATTTAAATTGTGTCTTGTTTTTTATATTTTTATTAAATTTCAAACAAATGAAAAAAATAAATGAAACTAAATAAAATCGATAAATTTCAGTAAATCATTTTAAATAAATGTATACAAAAGTCAATTAAAAATAAATGTTAAAATTATATCTACTAATTCCGAAAAAAATAACTGATTATTCATTTATTTAAATTGTTTTTGTTTTTTGAAAAAAAATAAATGAAACTGAAAAAAAATCGGTAAATGTCATTAAATCAAATGTATAAAAAATTCAGTTAAAAATAAATGTTAAAATTATATCTACCAAGTCCGTAAAAAATAACTGATTATTCAATTATTTAAATTGTTTCTGTTTTTTGTAATTTTGTTTGTTTTTTAATCTACAAACTGTATACTCACACTGTCTATAGACAGATTTTGTGAGAATGTGTGTGTTTAGAAACAAGCAAATGTCAGTAAATCATTTTAAACAAATGTAGAAAAAGTTAAAATAAATATTTCTTTGAAAAATAAATGTAAAAGTTAAAATAAACATTTCTTTGAAAAATAAATGTATTTTTTTTATTAAACTACGAACAGTAAAATACATAATATTCTGAGTGCACTTTTATTAATTTTTAATACAAATTTTTAATTCTAATAATTGATTACTTTTCCGTTTATGTATTATAATAATCATATTCTATAAAAAATTACTTTTTAAATATATATTATACCAATAGACATGCGTTCCATAAAATGTATTTTAAAAATAAAAATTTTTTATTTTGCGAACTGACCTAAGATTCAACTTATGTCAAAATTCCCCAATTTTTGAGAAATTTATTGTAAGCAATTTTTAATTTCTTTGTGAGATATGAGACATAATTTAAAGTTTAAATTTAAGATTTCCTTGTTTAACAAAAAATTAATTTTGATTTGATAAAGTTATTTATTTTTTAAATCCGAAATACAAGCAACAAATCTTATATAAAAATGTTGTCTATTATATAAACAGAGTGAAAACTTTATTTAATAAAGGCAAAATAACGTCGAACAAATCGATTTGAATAAATTTACTTTAATTGTCACTGCAACACTTAAATAAAAACAATTTCAAATTGACATCGTGTACACTCTGGGAAAAAGCCTTATTATATTTACGAAAAACTTAATAAATATGAAAAAAAAAACTTTAAGAGATTTTTCTTCAATGTAGCACTTCATAACTAGGATCAAGTTGTTTTATAAAAATATATATTAACGACATTTTTTTTAAAAAATATATATGTATGAAAGATTTCTTAAATATTTAAAAGTCAATATTAAGTATGAAAAAAATATTAAAATATATTAAGTAAGACTTATAATACTTCTTCACATTTATCAATATGATGAAGTTTTATAATTTCCCATCCAAAAATCGAAATATATATGAGCATACATCATCATACATGGGCCTGTGTATGATCATACATGGGCATACATGGTCATATACGTCCATACATTGTTCAATATATGACCATACATGATCTCATATATGATCATATATCTTCGGATCCGAAATTTGAGGGTATATGGACGTATATGATCATATACGAGCATACATGAATAATATATGAGCATGCATGATAATATATGCCATATATCACCATATACCCTCAAATTTCGGATCCGAAGATATATGGTCATATATGAGATCATGTATGGACGTATATGACCATGTTTGCCCATGTATGATCATATACAGGCCCATGTATGATCATGTATGCTCATATATATTTCGATTTTTAATTTTCAGTTTCTAAAGTTAATAAAAATGCAAACTAAATGAGAATTACAAACAGCACTGTTTTGCATTCAAAACAAATAATTTGTTAAAGCTTTTTAATACTTTTTAGGAAATAATGAAGATTTCTGATAACTATTATCATAAATTTTTATGAAACATTTCATCATATATTTGAAATCTTTATAAATATCATGAAGAAACTTTTTTCCCTGAGTGTACTGTATTAAAACTACATTGAGCATTAATTAAAGACTTTTAAAAAGTTGATATCTATAAAAAAAAAGAATCATTAATTTCAATAAAATATTCAAACGTTACATGTAAGATACATCAATCTAACTGTAAAACTTGAACTATAATAAATTTAAATTTTATTTATAATTCCACTGAACACAATTCTAAGCATACTATTAAAATTTATCATGTAATCATTATTGCAATCATCATCATCATCATCATCATCTCGAGCGCTATCATTATTAAACCAAAACACTGCTTAACTGTCAAGCTTATTTGTGATTTAATAAAATGACACTTGTCACAATGACAAAATGACAGCATCATTTAGCTGTCAAAGCATAACATTTGATTGTATAGAAAATTTTTGAAACAATGTTACAACAACAACACAGTCATCATTTATAGTTGGCACGTAAAGAAATAAACGAACAACAATAAAAACAATCATATTATATATTTAATACAACAACAATTCAAAATTGTACAAAATTGTAAATTAACAAATGTGCAAATGATGACTATGATAGTGACAATGAAGTAGAGGGGGGGGGGGGGGGGGCAAAAAGAACGAGTATATTAAATTTGAGTGGTTAAATGTGCAGCCATTATTATTTTTTTTTTTATTCATCCAATTTGGCCACAAAATAGAAAAACACTTGCACTATTATTGGTGATGCATAAATTGTGAAAATAAAAAAAAAATATCAGTTGCATTTACCCGTGAATCGCTTTGTGTTCTACTAAAAATCCACTGGTGCATTTACAATTGTCACTGTTCACATCTACACCATCATGTAGAGTGTGTGTGAATACAAGTATGTAGAGTAGATTGTGACACATTAATGTCATTTTCAGTTGACAGTTATACTTGTTATTCAATGTTGTCTTTTTTATTGATAGCTAATTTTTTTTTTTGTTTGTTATTTTTTATTATTTTTTTTTCGAAGAAAAAATACTTAAATTGTTGTTTTAGTTGGTTGAAATACTGAGGGTGACATATGTTCATTTTGTTAACAATTTGCAACCATTGAAATGTCAGTTATGGTATGTGAAATGTACAACAACACCATAACAAGAAAAATAGCAAATATAAAACAACAAAAGATGACATTGTCTATTAAACTAAAGTTGCCAACTATATAGTTTATATTGCATAACATGAAACCGGCAAAAACTATTTGTTGATGGTTGGTTTTTTATCAAAGTTATAATAAAAAAAAATTAATAAAAACAAGTAAAATAATTAAATCGGTAAAGACCGACCACACCACTTGCAGAGCAAAAACATGGTTGGGGCAATAATATTCGCAGATCATCATATATTTTTGGGATTATAATTGTATTAACCATAATCGCACTATACTATAGTTATCATATTATGATAATAAAATAACTATAATTTTATCATAATATGATCGCTACAGTTATTTTATGATTAAGAAAGTTTTACCTAAAGAAAAATATTGACATTAAGGAGACTTTCAAGAAAACTTCTTTGATGCAATGGAATTCTTAGGGAAACAATTTTTAAATTCTAAGGACTTTTTTAATAGAAAAGACATATGGCCAAATTTTGTAAATCCCCTGCGTTTAACGCCTAAACGTATATTTCAGTTTGTAACGCCAACGCGAGTTATCACTGTTATATTAAAAGAATAGTAAAACATTTTCTTGTTTTATTCCAGAGGGGGTTATTTATTATTTAACACAAGTGCAAATAAATTAAATCAAAAACTGCTTAATAAAAATTAAATTTATTGCAAATTTACTACAATTTATGCGTTTTTAAATAGTTTGAAAAAAATTTCAAACCAACGCTTAAACAATTCAAGTGATGATTATGACATCCTAATTGTATGTATAAAATTTCAAATAACGTAACGAACAACTGTTTCAAAGCGAGCAATCACCAACTTTATTCAAGTTATTTACAAAATCGATTTTTTTTATTATGTAAAGTTGTCTTTTGCAAAATGAGGGCAAAAGATTCTAAAGATTTTTTCTAATAGAAAAATTCTTAGATTCAAAGATAGTTTTTCTAAGGAAATTTTTTTAAAGGGTCCTAATCTAAGATTAGTTCTACTAGAAAAAGTCCTTAGAATCTAGGTACACTTAAAAAAGATTGTTAGTTAAAATAATTGAAAATATTATTTAAAAGAAATGATATTTCATTTAAAAACCGGTCTACTTAATTTTTATTTAAATTAAATGCCATTTGTTATTTATTTTTAAATGTTGATTAATCAACTGACACATCTGTAAGAAACAAATGATATAATCAGTTAAAATAAATCTCAAAATTTTACCTACCAATCCTTAAAAAATAAATGTTTTTTTCATTTATTTGAAATTATTTCCGTTTTTGTTTTTTTTTTTTTAATATACTTGTACAAAACAAAATGTATGTATGCATAGCTATAGACACTTTTTGTGTGAATGTGTTTGTGTATGTTTGTGTGTTTATGAATTTCTTGTAATTTGTATTGAAAAATTTTGTATATATACAACCAATTTAAATAAAAAAACAAATTGAAATTTTTTGAATATTTTTTTTGAAACAGACAGCAAACAAAATTTAAATTTGTAATAACTTTTACGGACACAAATAAACCACAAGTTTCCGTTTCGTGAGTAAATTTTTATTAAATTTCAAACAAATGAAAACAATAATGAAACTGAAAAAAATGGAAAATGAAAGTAAATTATTTCGAATAAATGTATAAAAAAGTTAATATAGATATTTCTTTGAAAAATAATTGTATGTTCCTTTATTTTTAAATGGAACGGAAAACTTATTTATTAAACTACACACAGTTAACTACATAATATTCTGAGTGTATTTTTCATGATGAAAACCCTCAGGATCTAAGAATTTTGAATTCAAAGAAATGCCTTAGAATATATGAATATCTATCTAAGAAACTGCTTGCACAATCTGAAAATTTTTTAAGAAAAAGTCCAGGGAATTTTTAAAAATTTAGTATTTTGTATAAGAAAGCTTTTAGTACAAACATTATTCTGAGTACTTTTTGCACAAAAATGTTGTTATTTTATAAGTAATTAATAAACATATTTGTTAAACAAACAAAATATTATTGTTTTTATTGAAAAAAATTAAAAAATAAAAAATCTTTATATTGAATCTGAGTTGATTAGTGTTAATTATAATTTTATATGTATGCATAAAGAATTTTGGAAAATAAAACAAGTGAATTTCACGTTTACTACACATCAAAGGGGAGACTTTCGCCTTCTTGCCGCTTGCAGTAGGAATTTCCAGGAACCTATATACCAAATTTCAACCTTCTGGCTTAAGCGGTTTTGATAGTCTGTTAAGGGTGAATTTTCCTCTTGTTTATCCCTCCCCCTAAGATTTTTCAAAAAATTCCATTTCAGCTGATTTTTACACCGAAGGGGGAAACAGTTAAGGAGGACAATTTTTCACTTTCCCCAACCCCCCCCCCCCCCCACCCGTAGAAATTTATAAAAATATTATCTTAATGCATTTCTATGCTGGACACTAAATTTCAACTTCCTAGTTCCAGCGAATTTAACAAGCCATCAAGGGGGGGAATTCTTCCCTTCTTTGCCCCTTCCCCTGGTATTTTTCAAAAATTCCGTTTTAGCTGATGTCTACACCGAAAGAGGAACCTTCATGCCAAATTTTAACTTTCCAGCTCTAACGATTTAGGCAACGCGCAAAGAGAGTTTCTTTGGGTCCTTTGGACCCCGATTTTTACCACATCGCTGGCGTAAGTTCTAAAATTTGCACTACCAATTAAGCAATGCTCCAGGAAAGCAGATTTAAAATTTCAGGACACTACGAATTTCCAAAAATACAGTCTTGGAGTATGTCTACGCCGGAGTGTGAACCTGCATACCAAATTTTAGCTTCCTAGCTTCAGTGGTTTTATCTAAGCGATGTGGGGTGAGTGTGTCAGTCAGCCAGTCAGTCACTAACGTTATTCCTTTTATATAGATTATTCGTTAAATGAAAGATAAAAGTTTCATTCAAAAAATCAGGTTGCAGAAAAGCCGATATAACTTTTTACTTCAGTCGATGTAACAAAATGTTTTTTTTTTTGTTTTTTGATAATTGTAGGAAACAAAATAAGACAAATTTTACCAAAAAATAAATAAATTCTACATAAAATCAATAAGGTTCATCTTTGGCTTATATGAGTTCGCCTATTAAATTTATAAAATTCTCTTTAAAGTATTTTAAACCAGTACAGAGCAAATAACAGTACATCCATAGACGGAGATCGCTAAATCTACACAAATGGCGCATTTATGTCAATCGGTCTAAAAATTTAATTGAGTCATATATAAATAAATTATAAAATAATTTGCCCTAGCTCAGGCGTTCATAAAAGAATAGTCCACAGTTCAGAGTTTCGCTTTGATAAAACTTTTAGATGACAAAATCTTTTAAAAATTTATAGTAAAAGTCAGTTCAAAAATCTGGTGTGCTAGCGTAATAATTCAAGAATTTACTATAATCGGCAAACTTTAAAAAAAAATCTGCAAAAAATTATAGAGGGTATATTTCAATTAAAAACAATTTCTGTTGAATAACAGACGTATTATTATTGAGTATAGGTTTTTAAAAGGCAATTGTGACGTATGAGTAATTTTATTTTATGTACATATAACAAAAATATTTGTCTTAATTACAAAAAAAAAATACCAAATTTTACTGAATTAAGATTTCGACCGAAATCAAAAAATTTTTATGTGAATTATTATGAAATGAAATTTGTAAATGTGCAAGAGAACAATATATTAAAAAAAAAAAAATAAAAACTTTATAATCCGGATTTTGGTAATCTCGCCAGATACACAAGATGATTAATGATCGGCGGACCCAACCAAGTGTACATATTTTAAAGAGTTCCCGATGTGTATGAGCGATTTTATTTAATATAAGTTATTAATAGTCATCATGCATTAAAAATTCTTAAAAAATTCTAAAAATTTTTAAAAAAATTTGTATGAAATCAATTCCGAAAAATACAACAAATAATGTTTTAAAAAAGGAGCAAAGTAAATAAATGCCTTTTTATGTCCGGTCCCCAATAAAAGGAGGAACTTTTACCGAAATATTTGCGGTTGTAATCTCAAAAAGAAAATGAACTTAAAGCCTAGAATTAAAGACATAAGCTTCATAATATTTTTGAATTCTCTAATTTGTTCATCGTCAAATTTTCCAAACAAAGGTTATCTAGGTGGCTGAAAGTTTAGGGATAATACCTGATGGGATATTATCCGGGCAGCTGGAATTTATTTAAACATAATTGCAAAAATATAAGAAAATTGTGTAACTCAAAATTATATCCCTCATTAAAATTATTCCCCCCCCCAAAAAAAAATGGAAACTATTAAAAACAGTGAAAAAGCAAAATAATTTATAAAATCCAATCAGTTGACATATGATAAATTACACAAGGCTGAACATACATACAAACATACGTACAAACAAAAACCATACATTTTATAAATTGGTTTCCTTTCTGCAAACAGATTTTTTGTTTCTCTTGCTGCTGCTGCACACAAACGAATGCATGAGTATGACATTAATGCTAATTGATGTGAATTCATGAAATTTTTCACATCTCTGTAATGTTGTTGAAATTAAAATTAATTAAAAATATTGTAAATGTTGTCGAGATTATCACATATCTTCTCAGTGTGTATAAATGACTGTCTGTCTGTCTATCTGTAGGATTTTTTTTTTTTGTTGTCTCTCATTCTAGATGATATATGGTTGGTACATTGGTTTTGAAAATGAATGTTTATGTTGATGCGTATGTTAATTAATGTTCATTTACAATACATAACGTGTTGCTGCTGTTGTAATATTTGTTTGCCTGTTGACATTTCGTGCAATATGTCTGACATACGCGTATATCAATAATTAAGGAAAATAAAATATTTACAAAAAATATTAACACAAAAAAAAAAAACTTAAATGCACAACAAGTTGATGATGATTTATGAGATAATTTGATAATGATAAAACTTATAAAAGAGTTTAAAGACTTTGTTGGTGTTTTAATGATGATTAAAGGCTTTCAAAATATCTTACAACATAGATTGTCAATCAATTTGTGTCAAAACTTTTTAAAAACAAGGATTTGTTACAATATTTTGTTGCAGTTCTTGTATTTGCTTAATCTCTTAATGCACTTCAAATAATTTCATAACAGAAATATTTGACGTTTAATTTAATTCCCATTAGTTTTGTTTAATATGCCTTTTATAGTCTTTAAATTTTAACGTATAATTGATTTTAAACTAAATACGTTACATTTTTTGCAAAATCAAAACATTAGTATTGGATCACACAACAAGATATATCACAAAAAAGTTCATGAAAATTATGGCCAACTCTGTGCAGCTGGGTATATCACCGAACGACGAATAAAATATAAAAATTAAGTAGCTGCTCCTCCATATAAAATGCCCAATCAACGGTTTGGTTTCATAAAAAACATCCGTTTTTTTAAGCCATAGAACATAATTTTGCACTTCCTCTACAACACATTCCCAATTCATTAAAATCGAAGTGAACTTCACAGCAGAGTTTCCTTGGTAGATGTTCTTCAATAACAATTCAAATATTTGTTATATAATCAGTTAGGGCCTCCATACGTATACTAGGTATAATATATAAGTGACACCTAGTCACTACTACTAGGTATATGTACTTTTACAAGTTCATACATACATACATACATAAAGGGTGATTTTTTTGCTATTGAATTATCATTGAATTTTATTATCAAAATTCGTGCTGTGTGAGAAATGTGTTTCTATCGAAAAATTTTCTTTAGCAAAGAAGCTAATTTTTGACTCAATGGGTACGTCACCAAACAGAATTGCCGAATATGCTGTAAAAAGCAGCCAGACGCTTATTTAGATGCACTGTTTGGTACGGTTTGTGGGCCGGCTGCATTATTGGACCATATTTCTGCAAGACGAAGAAAAAACTCCAGCCCTGAAATACAACATTACAGCTGTCATTGGTGAGATACCGGCCGAAATGCTGGAATAAGTATGCCAAAGAAAAAAAAAGAATTTATACAAAAATTTTGTCACTTTTATAGAAATAACCCAATGAATATTGCTATATCAAAATATATGACTCCCATCTGGTTTATTTAAATAAACAAGTTTTCATTTTACAGGCAAAAAAATTAAAAATTTTATTTGTAATATTAAACATCCTTTGTAATATTAAATATCCTTCCTTTTGTATATACAAATACAACAAAAATAAAAGAGCACCAACAATGGAATTTTTAAATACAAAAAACTTTTTTTTACTATTTTTTAACTCTAATTTTATTTTCAAAAAAATTTTTTATACAAAATAACAATTTATTAGAATCTTAGCAAATATTTCTAATTACTTAAAATTTGATGATATTTTTTTCTGTGTAATTGATTAATAGTTCAAAAAATTATTCCGTTTTATTTAGCCGGCAAAGCTAACCGAATAATCAAAAAAAAATATGTAGGGTAATATAAAATTTTTTGTATTACAAATAGAAATCAAATTTAACACTATAAAAAATCCTATGTATAAAAATTTATTAATTGAGAACATATTTTGTAAATATTCTTAGTTTTTTCCCCTTTATCATATATAAAATAAGTAACAATACCCAACAACATATGAGCTGAGGAAGAAGTTGTTAAATACTAAATCCCTATTGATTTTAACATTGGGAGAAGTAGTGTGTCTCGGTGCTATGAAAAATCGATGATCAGATTGACTTTTTTATTAGTTTAAGGAAGTTTTTAAATATAGAGACTACAACATAAATATAGGGAGTGTTTTTTTTTTTTTTTAAAGATACAAATGTAATTTTAAACATGCCAAGGTTTATTATTCCGTCCAATAATTAAATAATTGTTTTTATACCCTCCACCATATATGGTGAGGGTATATATGAGTTTGTCATTCCGTTTGTAACATGTCGAAATATAGGTTTAAGACCCCATAAAGTATATATATTCGTGATCCTTATGCAATTTTAAGTCGATTTAGGGATGTCCGTCTGTCTGTCTGTCTGTCTGTCTGTCTGTCCGTCTGTCTGTTGAAATGGCGATCACGACGCGAAGACGCAAGCGGGGGTGCATATTTTTACCCAGATTATTGAACATTCTCCCGAGCAGTTTGGTATTTAATATGAGCAAAATCGGTTAAGCGGTTCAAAAGTTATGAGTGAAAATGTGAAGGTACCTCTATATTTTCCATACAAATTTGTACAATTTTTCTGTATCTATTTTTTTTTTCTGTTAAGTAAAAATGTTACTAAGTCTTCTTATTGTTCGATTACATTTATTGAGAATAATAACATGAGAATAATAAAATTCTTAGAGCTATATGTGTGTTACTCTGATAACTAAGTTAACGTAAATATCAACAATGTTAAAGTCGCTAACAGAGCAGACCTCTGTAAATAACATTGCTAGAACTAAATAAATAACATTACTAAAACTAAATAACAAAAGTTCGTTACATAAATTGACAAAACATATTCATATTACAGTTCATGTAAAATTTTGTATATAAGTATATCATCTTCAGCCCCTATGGTGGAGGGTATTCAATGATTCGGCACAGCCGAATTTAGCCCGTTTTTACTTGTTTTTTTTATTATAATTATAAATTGTTGTAAATAAATATTTAAATTCAAAAATTTATATGCTTTTCAAAGGAATTGTTAGAAAAAATTTTATTCTTATAACTTCATAAGCAGGGGTTAATATCAAAATTTTGGAAGTTGTTTAAATTGACTTCTTACAAATCGAAAAATTGAACTATTAACTTCTTTGGATGTTCTGATAAAGAGATTCGTATAGAATAATATCCATTTTACTTTCCTTCTAAAGTTTTTTTTTTAATTTTTTAATTAAGCCTGGATTAGTCAAACGTAAACGTAGCGCTCTATAAATCTTTCAGTAGGGGGTACTCATGTAAAAATTACATAAGGTAACAATAATTTTAAAATACTCTTATACAGAAATTTAAATTCTTAACTTCAGTTAAGCACTAAACTCTGGTTAAATAAAACCGTTCTTACTTTGACTTTGTGTTCCTTACACTTAAAAAAGTTTTTAAGGTTAAATAACTGAAAATATCATTTAAAAGAAATGATATTTAATTTTAAAACCGGTATACTTAATTTTCATTTAAATTAAATGCTATTTGTTATTTATTTTTAAATGTTGACTAATCAACTGACACATTCGTAAGAAACAAATGATATAATCAGTTAAAATAAATGTCAAAACTTTACCTACCAATCATTAAAAAATAAATGTTTTTTTTTTCATTTAATTAAAATTGTTTCCGTTTTTGTATTTTTGGTTTTTTTAATATACTCGTACAATACAAAATGTATACATAGCTATAAAAACTTTTTGAGTGAATGTGCTTGTGTATATATGTGTGTTTATGAAGTTCTTGTAATTTGTATTAAAAAAATTTTTATATATACAACCAATTTAAATAAAAAAAAACAAATTGAAATTTTTTGATTTAAATTTAAATTTGTAATAACTGTTACGGACACAAATAAACCACAAGTTTCCGTTTTGTGGGTAAATTTTTGTTAAATTTCAAACAAATGAAAAAAATAATTGAAACTGAAAAAATCGGTAAATGATAGTAAATCATTTGGAATAAATGTATAAAAAAGTAATATATATATATATTTCTTTGAAAAATAAATGTATCTTCCTTTATTTTTAAATGGAATGGACAACTTTTTTATTAAACTACAAACAGTTAACTACATAATATTCTGAGTGTACGTATGGAGTAAACATATATAAATGTAAAAAAGAGAGTCGGTTTTTCCTCTAGTTTTAACTACCTTACTCCCTATATCTGATTTTATTAAATAAATTTGAGAGAATTTTGAACAAGAAACTTATCTGTAGCTCAATTGGATCAATATATTTGTTAAGTTATTTAGTTGTCATTAAAGATTATTTGATTATTATTAAAGTATGTTTGATTCTTATTAAAGATTAGGTTTGGCTGCAGACTATTTGAATACAAATTACCCTGTAACTCGAGAACTATAACCCCGCAAACAAAAAAGTGCATTACGCCGGCAAACAAAAATATTTTCAAAATTAAAAAAAAAATTTTAAAAAAATATCTGTGTTTGAAAAATTATGAAAAATAATATTAAATTTGATTCAATTATATATAAATCGATCAAATTAGATAAACCCATTTTTCGGATAATTTTTTATCAGATGTGTTTGCACAGGACGTATAATATAATATGCCATATTTCGGATCCAATTATATTAGCTGTGATCTCACTTAGTTTCAAATAAGATATTATGTGACTATATTTAATTATATATAATTGCAACTGAATTTTTTTCATTGGGTGTTTTATTTATATATATATTTTGTCGACTGTAATTACTATGTTAAATCTTTTCAAACAGTTTATTATTTACAAGAATGTTGTTGACATGTTTTTAAAATATGTATTTTATCTATTTTTTTACACAATTTTCCAAAGGAAATGTTAAATATATTTCATGTGTCATATCAAAGAATGCTTAATTGTATGTTATTAAAAACACACTATTTTTGTTCCCCCAGATTTGTTGAGATTTATTTTATTTCATTTTTTGTAGAAAAAAATTGCAATGAATAAAATTAAGTGTAATTGTGACAGCTTCATGTATATAATAGTTGAATATATATTGCTGCTATTATAAAAGCAAGCTAAATTATAATAAGGTGTTGAAAAATATTAAGTGCTACAGAATTTATGGTATTAAATATAATGGAACAGTGGGTTGAAGGGGAATTGATTACAAAAAAGTTTGGGAGCAATAAAAATATTTTGATTATTCAAATTCGATTTATAAATTTTTTTTTTAAATGTTTGTATATTGTGGAAATAAAATAAAATAAAACAAAATAGTGCCTATTTAAAAAAAAAAAATTATATGAATTTACAAAAAAGTTGAGTAAAAGGAATTTATTAATATAAACAGAATTTTGTAATTTTTTTCTGTCTGCAGAAAAATATGATTCAAAATTTTATTGTATTTCGGTCGCCACAAAAAAAAACATCGGTGTCTTCCATGTGAAGAATGATTATAAGTATATTAATGAGGGATTCTTGTAAGTCTGAAGCAAATCATTTTGTGTTGTTATAAATCTGTTGCACAGTGGTTCGATAATTAAAATATGCTAAATAATTAAATAGTCTTAGATTTTATTTTAACTTTAAAAATATTAATGTATAAATGAAGATGTTTTTTGTCACAAATCAGAACCGATATTTTGAAACTTTATAAAATAAAATCGTATTTTACACAATCTTTGCCAGCAAAACCACACATTACCAAATAATGGATAAAGTAATGTTTATCCATAGGGGCCGATGGATTACTTTACACCTTACTTCATTGATAAATTTTATACGCGATGAGCTTTAAAGTGATGTATATACCCATTACTTTAGAGGTGATAATGTAAGGGGTTACTTATATAGTTATGAAAATGGAAAAAGTAATGTGTCTAAAAATAGAATTTTAAAAAAGACTAATTTTTATTAAAAAAAATTATTACAAATATTTTATTTAAATTATTTCTAATTCAAAATAATGTGGTCAAGATGGGAATCGAACCAGAGAAATCTGGTTGCCAGGCAAGAACTCTACCCACTGAGCTATCGACGCATATAGTATTTGATTGCTTTAAACTTAAATGAATTGTTGCGCTTCGTTTTTTCGCTAGTGTTATCAAACCAAACATAAATTACCCTTTTGTTTACAAAAAAACGCAAAGTAAATAGATTTTTAAAAATATTTCAATTATTACTTTACATTTATAAATCATATATTACGTAATCAATAATGAGTAACTTATTACTTTATGCTTGCAAATAATGCAAAAGGTAACGAGCTATCATTACAAGGTAACGCATGAGCATATCGCACTCATTACCAAAGTTTTGCTGGGTTACTGACAGAAATACCAGTCTATTCTACATATTTCTGTCAACCCATCACTGAGTGAAAAAGTATAATGATAAAGTCAAACATTAACAGCACTCAACACCACAGAAAATACAGCTATTCCTATATTTACACGACAAAAAATCATTTTAAATTAAAGAAATTCTAGTACTAGTAAAATTGAAATGGTATTAAACAATTTTATTTTGAAAATAGAGGACAAGATGTATGTCTATGTGTAAATTGCCTACAACATATACTATACAACAGAATATTCATTAACGACGACAAGTTGAAATGCTAATTATTGTCAAATTAATTTAGTCGACTGTCAGCTTAAAAAAGATATTTGTTGAGAAAAAATATAAAAAAAAAATGAAATAAATAAAAAATAAACAACAATAATGAAATCCACTTGTAATAAGAAGTGAGAAAAACATTAAATTGAATGCCAACGTTATGAATATGTATATGCATTAATATTAGGGAGTTCCCCTAGAACTTTTTAAAATTTTTTTTGATGTTAATTTACAAGATTGAATTATTTGACCTTGTATTGTAATATTCAGACAAAAAAAGTATGGAATTAAATAAAAAAAAAACTTGCATAAAAACTAAATAAATATCGAATATCACTCTTTTCTCGAAATTGCCAGATAAAAAATTTAAAATTAAAAAATGGAGTATTTAAAAATTCTAAATTTTTTGGTATTAATTTAATACAAGTTTACAAACCACAAGATAAAAAACTTCTTGTCTAAATACCTTGGGAATAATAGAATACAAAGATGTTTTTTAATAGATTATTTCAATGAATTAAAAAATGTGGCCTAAAGCTTCTTTTTTTAAGTAAAGTGCAATACATTAGTTTCCTGTTCAAATTATAGTAAATACTTGTCTGTTTTGAACCGATTTATTGTTTTCTTAGACCGATAATTTACTTTAAAGCACAAGTTTTTAATATTTTAAATCCAATAAAAATGTTTTTAAAACTTCAAAATTTATGGAAAAATTAACACAATCTCATACATATTTTTCCCTCGTAGTTTTGCACTCAGATAAATATATCTAGGGGAGGGTCTGGCGACTAGCTTACCATTTTTTTCTACATACAATGCTGGAGCTCCCTAATGATTATACAACAAATAATATGATACAAAATTAAGTTTAAAAACAGTGAGACAAATATAAGATTGTACTTAAAATAAAATGTATGAAAATAATTTTATAACACGAACCTTAACCCAGTTTGCACTAATTTCTGTTAGCTAAAATTTCCCAGTTCCTCATTTAATAAAATACTGATATGGTTTATCAGTTACTTTAGCCTAGTTTGAAACTTATTTAAAATTAATTTTTTAGAATCGATTTTTTTAATTTTACCAAAATTTTTTCTTTAAATTTATTTTGAAAATGACGTTGCATATCAATGTTTTAAAAACTATGAAAAGTAAAGTAAAATTAAAGAAAATTCAGATTACACACATTTTCTGTTTTGGTACACATGCAAAGAATTTCATAAAAATTTAAGTAAGTCATAAATATTTTTTAAAGTTCAATACTATGAAAAGTTTAAATAAATATGAGTTTTACTTAAAACATAACTGCTTAGAATTCAAAGTTTCTGTCTTAAAATACACAGAAAAAAGTATAATAAAAATTTAAGTAATCAAAAATATTTGTTAAAATTCAAATTCGATTTCTAAAAATTTTTTGTTTGAAGTGTATGTAAATTATTGTTCATAGAAAACTTTTTAAAAACAAAAATTAAAGTTACAAAAAAATTGTTTGTATTTACAATTTCTATTGCTGGCGCTTCTGTTAAAAAAGTTTTAATATTACAAACTGAATTTTGTAAATATTTTCTGTATACAAAATAAGAAAAGTTTTATATTGCGCAGTTAAATAATTTATGATGTTATTGAATTGCTTATTTTTTTTCGAACCAAAAAAATCTGCAATTATTTAAATTTTTTAAGAAAAAAAATTGATTAAAATCAATTTTAGATCGAACTTTTCTCACTGTACGCACTGAAAAATTATCAAATGACTTTTTTGTATTATAACTTGGCTTGAGTTTATGGAAAAAGGCTACTTAGTAAAAAAGGGCCCTGAAGAAACAAATGCTGAAATGAGCAGAATTTATTTGCTGATTTAAGCAGAGTAAATTTATATTTGCATTTAACTAAAATATAAACAATTAAAAATATTTTTCTTACAGAGTCTTTTGAACTAACTGTTAATAACTTCAGCAAAAAATTGTTCCATCCGAATTTTTTCAGACTTTAAAAATTAGAACAATAAAATTTTGATTGAACTAAATTTTTGGGCAAAAGAATTATTTTTAAATTTATTTTTTTTTCGGGAAGACATTAATTGCATTAAAGTAATTAAATGTGGTAAGGTCCCACAAAACTTATTTAAAAAATTGTAAAAATAATAGGTTGATCCCTATCCAGATTTCATTCTAACCTAAGGAATTTTACAATTTTTAGAAATATTTTTTCTTTATAAAAAGTGTGTGTACCCCTTCCTCCCCCCTAAAAAAATTTCTCACTATGGCCCTGCCTGTAAAGTTAATTTCTAAGGTTTATTAACCAAATATTTAAATTTATATTTGTACTGGCTTTTTTTCACAGAACCTTGTAGCGTATGAGTGATTTATATTTATAGTACTGGAAAATTAATATAAAGTATACGCTTCCGAACGCCAAAATTCTATTTGCTATATGTAGCAAATAGAATTTTGCATAAAATGCAATTATTTGTTTTGTGAATATTGTGATTCTTTGTCATATTAAATACTTTAAAAACGTTTTTCCAGAAATTCTCCACTTTTTATTAGCCACACTTTGTAGTTTTGCTCCCTAATAAACTGTTATATTATTATTTAAAATATGTCTCTAATTTATTTAATTCAATAAACGAATTAAGGCCAAATTGAATATTAAATATTTTCTACACTTTCTATAATTAACTATTCCCCTGAATTCTGTTATGACTGAATAGACCTTTAATTCAGATATAATTTTATATTGTCATATATGGTCTACTAAAGGGTGTCCCAATATTCACGCAAGACTAGAATTTTCCGCCATTTTTGCGGTAAGTGTTATGTAAATTTGGCGGCTGTTTTCAGGCTGATTAAGCAGTGAATGTTAATGGTGATCGATATCGCGACATAACAACAGATTTCCTTCTGTCTAAATTGAATGATATTGATGTGAACGATATAACTACATAAGACATTTCCTAGCCGTGCACCCTCTCTTTTCAGTGATCAGAAATAGTACGTCCTTCCCAGCAAAACCGTGGAGGTAATTTTCCCGATGTGCTTTCCATTAATAAACCTATCCCGTGTACTTTATGATTCAATAAAAATAAGAATGTTAAAAAATCAGCATTTTTGATTTAATTCACCCTTTATAAACGTTTTTACAGAATAAATTATAAAAATTCAAATAAACCACATTTGTTCGAGGAAATCTCTATCACACTGTTAATATCAAAAAATATGTGTACGTAGGTATACATTCATATTGCATTCATATATGAATCTTTATAATGAAAATGAACATACAAAAAAAAACTTGTAATAAAATATAAAATTAAATACAAACACAACAGCGAATAACAATAAAGAATTCACGCAAAATATGCAAATGCTGCACAAATCAACGGCAGCACAACACAGCAATTGAAATAAAGTCAGTAGTATGACGAGCAGTCATGTTAAAAAATTTAATTCGAAATTGAACTTGACTGGCATGATACGATTTTTAAATATAATCATAAATATTTAAATTTAAAATGTTTTATAGTAATGATCATAATTTGAGTACTCTTAACTGAGAATTTTTCAAAAATTGATAAAATATTTAAGAAATATCTTCTGAAAAATCAAGAAGTAATTTTGCCTGATCATTTTAATATTCTATATTTATATGTCAAAAAAAAATGTCTTATAATTCTTTGATACTTATTTATCAAGTTTTAGACTTTCTATAAAAATTTTGAAAAACAGAAATACGTATTTTAAGTTTCAGTAATAAGGTAACTTATTCACTTATTCATTTTGATCAGGCACAAAACATATCCGTGACTATATTATTTATATTTATATTTTTTATTTTGGTTTTATTTATATTAATCATATTTTAATAAATGAATTATATCCTAATACCCAAATCGAGCTCTAGCAACGAAGGCTATCGGCATCTCGTGGGAATCGAACCCACGATCCCCGCACTGATAAGCTAGCACGCTAGCAACTAGCCTACCGGGGCACTTAATTATTTTAGAGAATATATTATACCCCATTCACACCGATCACAAAAATACGTATTTCCAATATTTTCAAGATATCGATTTAAAATTTGTATGGAATTTGAAAGTTTAAAATTTCAAAGAAACAAAAATACGCATTTCAGGGTTCTCTTTTTTTTTTTCTTGGGGTTTCCCTTTTTGTTGGATTTGTTGGTGGTTTTGGATGCAGCAAATTTTGTGGAAAAAAGTTGGGCGAAATTCGGAAATTCTCAAAATTTTATCCGAAATCATAAAAATAAAGCGTATAAAAGATAAAAACATTGCAAATCTCTAATACTGATGAATTTAAAGAAAAATAAAAAAGTAAAAAAAAACTCAATTAAGTTATATTTCCCACAGGCAGGAAAAAATATAGATGCAACATGATCACTGATACTATATTATAATTGCTGCATTCGAGTATAGTTGTCACAATCAAGTTAATGTTTTATAAATGTGGTCGCTACCATCGTTTTTATAGTAAATATATTATTATTCTATGGTACCTGTAACTAGGTAACAAAAATTCTGACTATGAAAAAAATATTATAATTATGGAACCATAAAATGCTGACAAAAATCAATAGATAATTATAAATCAAATAAAATATGACTTTGAAATTTACAGTCATAATACTTTCTTGTCCTCAAAACAAAAATTGTATCAGTTCAGTCACCCATATAAAAGTGATAATTTAAATTGAGGGTTCTATTTTTGAAAATTCCTTATACACAACATTATAATTTACACTAATCAATTCATTGTCAAAAATACTCTATAGAAATATTTTATATTTTTTATTCTTTTCATTAGAAACAATAATATTATAGTTTTTAAAAAGAAAAAATATGCTTACTATTAATTCATTTATTGTAAAATAAGGACTTTATTGTGCAAAAAGTACTCAGAATATTACTAAAATAATTTTTTATAAGAAAAAGTGTAGAACCCAAAAATTGTTTTGTACAAAAAAGTTTCTTATACAAAATATTAGATTTTAAGATGCTTATTTTCATTTAAAAAGTCTTTAAAATCTTAAAATTTATTTAAAAGTGTTTTTCTTCAAAAACTCCATAGAATCAAAGAAGTTTTCTTGAAAAATTCCTTAATATTAAAATTTTTAGGAGCAAGATTTCTTACAGAAATATTCTTAAATTTAAAAAACTTTTTAATAATTTCGAATCATAATACATCTGTAGAGATAACTATATTATAGTACGAAAAATATATGATGTTTTTTGAATAAGATTGCCCCAACTATGTTCTTTATATGAACATACATGATCATACATGATCATGCATGCACATCAGAGAACTGCAAAATCAACTTTTTTCTTGATTTAATTATACACAAAAATTCTTGTTCACTTTTAATAATTCAACAAAATTCACTGTAGAATATAATCAGCATCATGTTACTGAACGCGTAATTGGAATCAGTGTGAATCATCTGTCGTTTATGTTTTATGCAAATGTAATCACTTAACAAAAAGTCAGCGTTGAATATATCAGAAAAAACAACAAACAACGCGTATGAGTTTATTCATAATTATAACAAAATAGAAACACATTTTATAAGGGGGTGATTTTGTAGAAAAACATTTTATAAATGTTATATGTATATTAGGGTGGGTCTAAAATCCGCTTTTTTAGAATTTTTATTAGTAAAAAAATATTCTTATTTGTGAAATATAAATTTTTTTTTCGAAAAAAAATTTAGGTCGATATCTCAGGCTTGGCTAATTCGGAAAAAATTAATATTGTCTATTTTTTTCATCTATTTTGATTGGAAAATTAGGCAATATTTAACTTTAACCGGATTGGGCGAGCCCGAGATGTCGACCTGAATAAAAAAAAAAAAAATTGTCCACAAAGAACAATATTTTTGGTATTCCTAATGAAAATTATAAAAAAACATATTTTAGACCCACCCTAATATACATATAACGTTTATGAAATATGTTTTTTTACAAAACCTCCCCCTTTTTATAGATAAGAAACTATTTTGTTTTAATTATGATTACACTCATACACGTTGTTTGTTGTTTTTTTCTGATTTATTCTACATCAAAATAATTATTGTTGGCTCAAATGAACAGAATAAAAAACAATGGTTTAACAACGATCGATGATTATAAACCAGTGACAAAACAATTTGCACATCGTTTGATTGATTTAAAATCATCAACAAATATGTGTGTTGGAGTATATTCAGCGTTTGAACGCAAACACAATTTATTCTTGTGTTGATTGCGTATGAACGTTTTGCAATCAGCAAATGCAGTTTGCTGATGTACATGTATGGTCATATACATCTATGAATGTTCAATGTATCATATGTGGTGATTGGATACGTGAACATGTAACTTCGGAACCGAAATTTGAGGATACATGGCCGTATGTGGTAATATATGATCATATATCTTGGGGAGTGAATAACATAAAAGCGTATATGATAATATATAACAATATAAGGTCATAGCCTCAAATTTTGGATCCATATATTTGGCCATATTTATGATAATGTATGGCACTATACTAAACCATGTATTGGATGTATGATTATATTCAAGTCTTGTATGGGTTGTCAAATTTTTTAAACATATCTGAGGGTATTGTGGTGTAATGGTAAGCGCGTTTTTCTGTTACACAGAAGGTTGCGGAATCCATCCCTAGCGCTGACAACATCCTTTGGTGTTTCCATTGAACTTAACTCCACCGAAGTAAATAGCCTTGCTATGAACTAAAAAGCTTCAACAGTTCCGCCAACTCTACATCAGATGGCGGGCAACAACTATTCTAAGAATAATCATCTCGCGCAATAACAATGTTGCCATATTTGAAGCTCTTCACCTTTTAGCACCTTTCATCTTCTCTCTTGCCCTTTTCAAAAAAAGCAACACATTAATTAGTAGCAAGATTTTTCTGTGTGTTGATAATCTTTCCAAAAAAAAATTTGATTAATATTTAAGAATTTCCTTTTTTAACATCCTTCTTTTTTGTTGTTCTTGTATTGAGCTGCCACTGTTAATGCAAATTAAGGGAACCCTTACAGTATTTAAATTTTCAACATTTCCAAACAATTTTTTTTTTTTGAATTTCTATTTCTCACATTACACCACTTCCAAGAATACACCATCTCCCCCTGTATTTTAGCATGATATATAGTAACTTAAAAATTAGGTGTAAAGTTAACATAGCAGATGAAATTATTAATTTTTTTCAATGTCATTTAGTTCTCGAAATTCTCTGCTATTATTATAATCATAACTGTATAATAACTATATCTCATCACATATTCTTATCCACATATGTTATATATGATGATATATAATACATTTAGCAATAAAAAAGAAACTTCACAACAACAAAAACAATACAGAAATGCCGTATAAAAATGTTAAATAATTTAATATGACCACTTAATAAACCAGTGTCATAAAATTAAAAAAAAAAAAAAAAACAAATGGCACAAATTGCTGTGGTAGTAAATTTTATAAAATAATGCCACATTAAAATGTACAAATAATTAGGTAAACTGAAATGTATGTTTACACATGAGTGTACGTTTTGTTTAAACAAAAAAAAAATATCATTGAAATTTATATGACAAGCGTTGGGGAAGTATATTAATTTAAATGTTAATTAATTAAAAACATTTAAGTCATAATTTTGCTTTGTTATTATAATATCTTTAAAGCGAGTTTTGGATAAATGTTAATTTAAAATGTTTATATTAAATGATACAATCGTTTTATTTTTAAGAAAATTTATGATATTTTATTATTATATGAATAAAATCTATTTTGATAAAAACTACAACACTAAATGCATGCATTAATTAAGTAAATAATTATTTCATTAATTTATCACATTTATGTGCCAACGCAGTTAAATTTATTTAAAATATTTCTTAATTTCAAAATCATTTTAATTTGCCTCATAAATTTCAAAAAAACAAATGCTCGAAAACAAATTAACACATTTTTCATTATGAATTTTCAAATATTTTGTTATTTAACACAAATATTTGTGCAATAAATTTAAATTAATGTTAGCTGTTAAAATAAACAACTGACTACAGAAAAACCAAACAGAAGAATTATTACAGTAGGCATTAAAAACTGTCACATCATTTCCACAATAATAAAAACAAAATAAAAGAGAAACAAAATATTTAAACACAAAACAATGTGAAACATACCATTTGTCACACGCATGGTTTAATACTGTTTATTATCCGCAAGTGGGTGGGGAAATTCGAAAAGAAAAATAATATAATAAAACAACAATAAGAGAAGGTCTTTAAATATTAATAACAAAAATAACATAAGTATATTAAATATTAAACAAATAAAAACCAAAATACAGTGAACACTTAATTTAACTTAATGTAAAAATAATTGTTTAAAAATATATAATTTTATACACTAATAATAATCCAAGCATAAAAATACAAAATTAATGTCAAAACAACAAGATTTTCTTAAAAAAATTTTCGTTTATTTCACAAAACTTTTTGTTGTTTTGATATTTTTGGTATTTATATGCATGGCTTATTACACAGTTCAACACAAAATAAAATTACGGGGTTCCGATGATTGATTCTTGTTAAGGAGACCAAAAAAATATATACGTATTTCGTCGTATTGATAGTTTACATCGGAATTTCATTTTAGAGGCGGTCAAAGTTTCTCAGCTCTGGCCTGTTCTTGCAGCATATCGGTATATAAAACTATGTTTTCTTTACACCTGAGGTGTGGGGTATGATGGTAGATAATGGTATGACAAATATTTTTGAAGAACATTTTAACCCTCTAAAATTGTCAAAAACACCCCGAAAAAAATGAAGGACGGGGATGAAATGTTCTAGAAATATGTTGGCCATAAAATTATACTATATATGCCAGAACACACTAAAACCCAAAACTTAACACAAACACCAAAAACCAATCAAATTCAATATTGCTCATCAGATTTCTAGTCAAATTTTGGGATCACCAACATATTAAAAGTCAGATTTTGGGATCACCTACATTATAATTAGGTCATCCCAAAATTTTGCCATACCATTATCTACAAAGCTGGTGAACATACCCTACACCTCAGATGTTGCAAGAACAGGCCAGAGCTGGGAAACTTTGACCGCCTCTAAAATGCAATTCCGATGTAACCTATCAAAATGCCGAAACACATATATTTTTTTTTTGGTCTCCTTGACAAGAATCAATCGACGGAACTCCGTAATTTTGGAAAAATTTTGAAATTGTTTAACAGTGTTATTAGTGTATATAATTTTGAAAATAAATTCGTACTAGTTTTAATTTTATTTTTACTTAATTCAAAGATTTATATTACAGAAATTTACATTAGCATATTATATACTCAGAATATAACGTAGTTTCCTGTTTGTAGTTTAATAAAATAGTTTTCCGCACCATTTAATAAATACATATACATTTATACATTTATTCGAAAAGGTTTACTATCATTTACCGATTTTTTCAGTTTTATTTATTTTTTTTCATTTTGTTGAAATGTAATACAAATTAGTATGCAAAAAAACTTAATTATTTTGTAAACTAGTGTAAATTTAAATGTGAAGCATATATATTGATGTTTAATTGTAGATTCTACATTTTTTCCTAAAAAATTACTTATTAATTTATTAAGCAAACATTTATTTTGCATTTTAGTGAGGATGATTAATATATTAACTTCATATTACTCATACGTTAAAAAAAAAATAATAGTTCAATTTTTGTAAAATTATTTTAAACGTTAAGTACCTTTTATCTCTATCGATCTGGGTTTAAAATTCCTGATAAACAATTAAATTGTTTAAATATCTATTTTAAATTCAGCTGTTATAATAATTATTATGATTGACTGGTTATATTTATTGTTTATTAACAAATTAATTCAATAATTGAATGACCTCCATAGTATTAATACTATTAATTGTACATATTTACTCAAACAACTTGCTGACACATTGCTGCAATCAACTATTTAATGTAATTTTTATTGACAATCAAATTGTATGTAACATATTTCAATTAGACACTTGTGTTTATCATAATTAATATAAAAAACATTTCCCTGTTATGCAAAATTTATCAATTAATTCATTAACAACTTTCAATAAACATAAAAATTAATTGTAAGTAGTAATAAATACTAAAATTATATAAAATGCATAACTGACCCTAATACTCGATAGATTTACCCATAAGAATCTTATAAAGTAACTATTGCAAATTGCAATTAGATCTTTGAAAAATAACTGGAAGTGTTGATCAAGGGATAGGTGTATTAATTTGAATATTATGTAAAATATAATACATAAATAAATAATTTTAATGTCATTTAACCATATTTCTTATTTATAGTGATAACAAGTGTTTTTTAAAAGCCATTTAATTTTGTTAAAAACAAATACAAACATAAAGCAAATACTGTCAGTAACAATCGTAATATTGTGTAAATAGACTTTAATATAACAAGTGTTCAACATGACAACATGTAAAATCAACAGAAATGTGGTTAAAGTTATCTTACCTTTTACAGAGCTTTCTTGTGGAGCTGCTAATCTTAAGGGGTAACAAATAGGTTAATATTTAAATTAGTGACTTAATACTAGTTTTATGGTCCGCACTAAGCAAGATTATTTTAGAAAAAATAGAAATAATTTTTGGATACTATTGTCAAGTAAAATCGTAAAAAAAATTATTAAAATTAGAAATTTTCTTTTTAATTACTTGACATTTAACTCTCTACACAAGAAGTATACAAAAAAATTATGGGCTTCATTACAAGAATGCCAGGTGAATTTGTTTTTAAGAGATTGAAAAGTGCAGTAACAAATCACCCAATTTTTAATTTTTTTTTTTAAATTTGTGGAAAATAATTGGTAAATTTTGTAGAGAAAAATTTCTAGAAATAAAGCTATAAATGACAGAACAATTTTATAACCAATTTTGTGTTCATTGTTGATCTTGCAAAATATTATTTTTCATTTATTACACTGTTGACAGTAACCCTCTATCTCATATTTCCACTTTTAAAGCTGATATCCTCAAAAATTTCCGAAAAATTGTGGGATTACTGAAAATTCTCTAAAGGAGATTAAAGCTCTCAGAAATACCTATAAAATGGTCAGATTTTTCAAAGGCTTAATACCATGAGGGTTTTTAAATAGAAAAATAGTTTCGCGTGTACGTTCATGCACTACCTTTTTTGCTATCATGGAAATGGATTTAAAGGGATTGTCGAGAACTCTAGACAGGTGACCATTTTCCAAGAGCTTAATTCCTGCAGATAGAGAAGCAAATAGAAGAGTTTGCCAAGAGGTTTAGAAAGGATTATAGCTCTTGAGGAAACCAATAAGATGGATCCAGTTTCCATGGTCGTACCACCATAAAAATTGAGGAGAACTTTGGACTCAATAAATCAAATTCGATTATTTCTCACACAGCTTTTTTCATTTCCGTTTTGGTTTAAATGAACTATATCCACATGAATTTGTAAACATGGAAAAAATTGGGGGCATACAAAAAATTGACCAAAATCAATGAACTAAAGTTCGAATTGCTTCATCATGCATCTTTTTAGCTCCCTCGGATTATTTTCTAAATCCAAACTGGAAATAATCGTCTGATGGTAAAAGACCGCAATCGACCGCAAAGCTCGATGGCTATTTTAAGTAGCTAGACTATCCTTTCCACAGGGTGATTCATTTGATTGCTAACTTCTGAACCAGTGGTTTTTGGGCTTGTTGGAAAGGTCCTTGGTAGACCTTTCAGAATCAATAAAGTAAAAATTAAAAAAAAGTGAAATCGCCGAGATACAGAGCTTTTGAAAAAAAGAATGGATAGAAAGACATAAGAACGTGCACATAACCTCAATTGGCTCAGCCTCATGGCTGACCTAGTCTTCTGTGTCGAAATGACCACTTTTGAATCGCACAAACCATCGTTCACTTGTTTTTTGAGTTGGTGCATGTTGACCGTAAGCTTCTACCAATAATCAATAACTTTCAGCAGCTGTTTTCTTCAAATAAGAGAAGGTTATCAGACTTCCCCGCAAAACATCTTTTTTAGGCACAAAATTCGACGATGTTTACCCTCCGAAATACCATATTTGTTATTATTGACATAAAATATATGTGATAGTTATGCCATTTGGGCTTTAGTGTGCTCTGACATATATAGTAGAATTTCATGGCCAACATTTTTGTAGAACATTTCATCCCCGCCCTTCTCCTTTTTGGGTGTGTTTTTTACAATTTGTTAAAATGAAGCCGAAAAATTCCATTATGAGGGGGAGTTATGTTCTACAAAAATATTTGTCATACCATTATCTTCAAAGTTGCTGAACATACCTTACACCTCAGATGTTAAGAAAACATAGTTTTATATACCGATATGCTGCAAGAACAGGCCAGAGCTGGAAAACTTTGACCGCCTTTAAAATGAAATTCCGATGTAAACTATTTTTTTTTTGTCTCCTTAACAATAATCAATCATCTTAACCCTGTAATTTTTTTTTTTTTTTGTTGAACTGTGTTATTTGTTTACATTTTCAAAATTATAAAATAAAAATCTTTTTATACTTTCGAAAAGTATAAGAATTACAATTATAGAAATTACAATCGTAGTTATCATAACCCTAATTTATGTTGGAAAATTTCCAAACAAAAAACAAAAATCAATTGTAGTAAAAATTTTTCAAATTTTGAATAAAGTAATTTAATAAATAAGGCTCGACTACTGAATAACCAATTATAATTTAGCTAACAGTCAAACTAAAACTTTACAATGAAACAACTACAAATGTGTCGGTTAAATTTCTAGGTGGAAGCGACCGGGGCATTAGACAATTGAGACTAAGACCCGATTACTGAATGTCCCGTTAAAATTTAAATTAAAAATTTATTTGGGAACATCAAACGATATAATTTTACCAGAGAGACTAAGACCCGGTTACAGAATGTCCCGTTAAAATTTAAATTAAAAATTTATTTGTAAACATCCAGAGATCTAATTTTTCACTAAACCATAAGAAATGTTTTCGATGCAATGAAAAAGGATCTTAAAAGAAAACTTCCACCATATGACACCCTTATGAAAAATTATTTGTTTTGATCCAAATTTTTACAACATCGGAATAAAAAAAAAACTGCTTATTTTGTTTCCCTTATGCTACTTTTTGCTGGGAAGTATTCGGTTAGAAATATCCTTATCATATTTTTGGGGGGTAACAATGTCTTTATTCGTAAATTGTTTTTATTTTAACTTTTTAATTTTGTTATGAAGAACCTCAAAAAAAGCAAAAACCTTGATTACACTGGACCACACTTTTTATATCGCTAAGCATGCGAGTGTGCCCATAAATATCTAGTTAGTCTATATCTAGTTAGTTTGTGGGTTATAGCATTGTGTAGTTTTCTTATATTTATGACCCACCGATGCACAAAAATACAAAGAAATGTAACGAGAACAAAAACCTTTAAAAAATAAAAAAGTTTTGTTCATTTAACAAAACTTTTCTTTATTTTCACATAATTTTCATATTTTTTTCATGGATAATAATGTGTTTATTACATATATAGATCA
This sequence comes from Eustalomyia histrio, assembly GCA_949748255.1. NCBI lineage: Eukaryota > Metazoa > Arthropoda > Insecta > Diptera > Anthomyiidae > Eustalomyia > Eustalomyia histrio. The sequence continues at coordinate 121,125,713 of OX456526.1, forward strand.
GAACAAATTTTAATCAATTTAATGAAGTCCGTCAAAACGTTTGTCTGGCTTTCCAATGTCCATGTAAATAACTTAATGAAACTGCAGGAGGCTAATAAAAAAATATTTTCTTCATATTTGGCACATGCATTTCAATTGGTGTAAGAGCTGAGCCTATATCCTATATCGACGTACCTCCCATAGGAAGGTCCTATCTGAATTAGATTAATTAAATTGTACTAAAATATACAAAATCACGAAGATCTAGTTATTACACGCAGAGAAAAAACATATGTGCAATATGATCACTGCTACTATATTGTGCTTCCTGCAATCGGGTATGGTTGTCACAACCAAATTATTGGCTTTTTAACCATTAACATGGTCGCTACCATCATTATTTAGTAAATATTTTACAATTTTATGATTGGCACCTTCTATTTTATAACATGGTTGGCTGTAACCATACTGTGGTAACAAAAATTTTCACTATAAAAAAAAAATGATAATTAAGCAACGATAAAATGCTGGCAACAATCAATAAATAATTATTCATCAAATAAAACATGACTTTGACATTTACAGTCATAATGTTGTCCTTTTTTCGTAAAAACCAAAATTTTATCACTTCAGTCAATTTGTTTTTACTACAAAATGTCTTAAAAAAACAATCATATATTTTTTACTAAAACTAGTCAAATATCAGTTGAGTAGGAAATACCTTTCATTAATTGACTCATTTAGATTCAGTTTTTAGCTTTAGAAGATTTTTTAAAGGGCTTTTTCGAAAATTCTCAAAATATTAGTAAAATATTTTTTTTGCACAATAAGGTTTCTTATATAAAATAATAGATATTTAGAAATTAATCTAATAAAAACATTTTAAGATTCTATGGATTTTTCCTTAAACTAAAACTCTCAGATTCTCCAAACTGTTTCTTAGATAAAAAGTTCATATACTCAAAAAAAACTTAGCCTAAGGCTTTTATTTGAAAGAAAAATGTATAGATTCTGAAGACTTTTCATCATGAAAAATACTTAGATTTGATGGACTTTTTCTAGTAGAAATATTCTTAGATTCTAAATACATTTTCTTGAAGTAAAATTTCTAAAAAAAAAATATTGTTAGAATCTAAGATTTTTTTTATTAAAAAAAGTTATTAAAAATTAAAAAATAAATAAAGTATTTTTCTTACAGAATCAAAGTCTTCTTTGAGGAAAAGTTCTCAGAATTTTTAATTTTTTTCTTAACAATTTTTCTTCAAAAAGTCCTTAATATCAATTTTTTTAGGAAAAACATTTGTTAAGGAAATAGTCTTAAATTTAAAGAGCTTTTTCATAGTTTCTAACCACTTGTTCCTTAAGAAATTTTCTTAGATTAGGGATCATATAATGATAATCCAGGAATCGTTATGATAAGATTTTGATAAGATTTTGAGTAAACTATGATTACTTGCGATAATATGGTAAATTTTGAATAATAATATAACTATAGGAACCATATTATGGTAAAAATATGGTAATTTTATTATCATAATTTGATAACTATATAATGCTCTTCGAATATGATTGCCCCAACCATGTTTTTTCTTTGCGTGTACTTGCAACACAGTCATAAAATTCGACTTCGAATTTCGGAACACTTAATTAGATATTATATATATACCTGTTATACTTTTAAATGCATATTCTGCCCAGGTGTTAAATAAGGATAATTTGGCTTCCCAGAAATTTGGCCGATTCCCAGAATATGACTCGGGTATCCAAACTCAGAAAAAAAAGTTAGTAGAAAAATTTGTAAGCGGTTCTCAATCTCACTTTACAATTTTTGTACTGTATTTAGTAAAAAATATTATTTATCAAGTCTTTTTGCTATTTACATTTTACAAATTACAGAATTTTTACAAAATATTTACAAATTTTTGTTGTTAATTTCAGAAATCATTTTACAAATTTTTAAAAACCGATTTGCTAAAATTAGCAATAAAAATTATTAATTTAAAAAAAGTGGATATTGAAGGAAATATTATTTCTAATTAAAACTTACACCTACAAACTTAGATTGCCTTAAAAGCTTACATAGATTAAAAAAAGGGATCGGAAGTTAATATACTGACTCATGTCTAAAAAGAGAAAACCTACTTAAAATAGCATTAACAAGTTTTTTTAGTTCTAAAAATCAGCCCTAAAACCATTAAAATTTGACATTAAAAGTAAATAAACAATTGACTAAAATATTTTTCAAAACATAAATAATCAAATTATAACAAAATGATAAATTCGTTTATGTTTTAACAATTTTTAAGATTTTTAAGCCTTTGATTTTATTTTTTAAATTTTGTATAAAATATTTTTCAAAAAAAATAAATAATTATTTTGATGCTCGATAAAAGAAAGAAATTTAAAATTTTGTTCTAATATTAATAGTATTTAGTAATTTTTTTTGTTGATTTTAGCAAACAGATTTTAAATTCCACTTTACAAAAAGTTTAGTAAAATTTAGTAGTGCCTACTAATTTTTCTACTAATAACATTGTACTACTCGTTAGCAGACATGTGTTGCTAAGATTAGCAAAAAAATACCGCTGGGCTCAAATTAGCAAAATTTTCCGTAATAACAGCAATATTTTCAATTGCCATTACAGACTTTTTTTGGTGAGTGTATCAGGGTCTCTTTATTAAAAAGGATTTTCGCAAATTCCAATTTTATTTATTTTATTTTTTTTTTTATTGAAATATTTAAGAATCAAGCCCTCTGGGCCAAATATGGTTTGTATACTACTAAATTTTCAGTTGGCATTACAGACTTTTTTTTTTGGTGAGTGTATAGTCGGAATATATGACTTCAAAATTGTTACTTGGTTTAGATATATTAATGGACTTACTCTCATTTTCACTGCGAACTGGGACTTTAACTCAAAAAATTGCTGTTGTTTCCCACATAAAATTTTAACTCTATGTAACATTTTAACTGGAAATTCAGTAATCAGATTTAGTCTGCTGTTATTTAATAGAAAAATTTTGGTTATTTTTTTTATTTAATGGTTTTTAATAAAAAGTCAACAAAATATTGGTCGGATACCATATAATATATGTTATTTTGTTCTGAAAAGATGTATTTAATAAGTAAAAGACAAATTTTCAACTTAAATTAGTTTTATAAATAACTAAAGTTATATTTGAAGACTTAACAAAAATTCAAGATACATTACTGCTTGACAGCATAAACCCCTATTAATAACGATATAATTTACCAGTACTGAGTATACAATACGTATGAGTAATTTATTACAAATTGGTAAATATCAATCATACGCCCTCAGCAAGAAAATAAGGTTTTAATAATATTATGAAGAAATATGTAAAGTAATATTTAAAGTAATATTTCTCATCGAGCTAAAGATATTTTATTTATAAAAAAATAATTATAAATATTTATTTATCTCAATATTTCGTCACCACATTGGGTGACTTCTTTAGGGGAAATTGTTTTTCATTATAAAAAAATGATGAGAAATATTACACAAATCAAGAAGATCGAAGAAAACTAAAAGAATTAGAAATATTTAAAGTTTTTTATAAAAACAGTTTAAATAAAAGAAATATATGTTAATCCTGTATATACATATTACTCGATTTATATGTTTTAATTATATATTTTTCAATTTTATCAGTTTTAAGATCATAATTAAATGTTATTAAAAAATGGTAAACACTAATTTTTGAAATGGAAAAAATGTGAGGATCAAAAATATATAATTATAAAAATATACTTTTAACATCGAACTATTCATAATATTAAGAATAAAATATTGGAATACTTCCCATTTCTATAAGAAACTATTGTGTTGAATTGTGAAATCTACAATCTGTTATCACAACACTTAAATGCATTTAAAATGCACATTCATATTGAAAATTATAAATTGCACTTGATATTTATTAAAAACCATTCATTGATCTGCCAAATATCATGGCAATTTACAAATTTTAAGTGACTGAGACTGTTGTTAGTCTCGCTGTGTTTGGGTTATAAACACACATACATTCATTTTTAAAAACGAAAACAAAATGCTTCAAATATTAATGAAATTGCAATTTACGTGTGAATTTAATTGCCATAAATGTTATAAACAATATAATTTATAGAGGAGTGTTTGCAATAATATATACACCAACAGCAATAACAACGATACAAAAAAAATATAAAATTTATGTTTTAAAAATAATTGCGCACACAATAAACAGGCAGGCATTAACACTTAACTATGGGACAGGATTCACAAAATTTTAATATAAAATATGAAAATAGGTAAATTCACTTTCAGAAAGTTTTAAATTTGTGTTTTTAGGAAACATAAAAATGTATATGTTTTTGAATTCAGAAATTGGATTTTGTTCCGTTCTCCCTCGTACTTACATATTAATTCTATCATATCATTTCTTTTTTCATAAATCCGAAATCAGATCTGTGAAGCAGAGTACACTATATTGTTAATATTTAATAATATTGAATTAATTTACATTTTTCGCCTGGCAAGAAAACACCCCAACTTATACACTCCAATTTTGATGGAATTTGGATAAGTGATTAAAAAAAGAAAACTAAAAACAACCTGTCTCACTTTTTAATCCTCTCTCAAAAAAAGAACTGAATTAGAAATTAATCCAAAATTTTCTTTCAAATAGTTTAAAAATTTTTAGATTTTATTTATTTATAAATTTAGTTTTAAGTCTACTACTTTCTAATTTAAATGAATTGTTGTGTTTGTAGTCAGCTTTTAACCTACGTATATTTACAAAAACAAAGCAAATTCACAATTTTTCGTTAGGTTGATACATGTATGTCGATCCGGCAAAAGATCTCTTCAGAACCCAAAGATTTAGAGCCTCCAGAAATAGGCAGAGCCTGAATAAAAACCCTATCAAAAACGTATATTTTGCTGCATGTCTGTCTTCTTAGCAATCAAACACATGGTTAATTTATTTTCCTAACAGGCACAATGATGATACTTATATTGAAAAAGACCAAAAATGCTCTATTTATATAAAAAAAAATTTTAAAATAAATAAATAAATTTTGGTTTAAAGGGTGTCCCAAGAAGAACGCAATTTTTAAATCTGGCAACATTCGAAGTGTCATTGTTTGACATTTGAACAATTGTTATTGTTTGCTAGTAGAAGGTACGAAGTTAGTAAAAATAGAGCGCTACACGAATGAACAACGCATTCTCATTGTGAAATAGTTTTACCAAAATGGTGAAAGTTTTGCGGCTACAGTTCGCAAATTGCGATCAATTTGGGGTCACAATAATGCTCCAAAAGAGTCAACTGTAAAGAGATTAATGGATAAATTTGCCGAAACTGGGTCTGTTAGTGATGTAAAGACAACAACGCGCCATCGACCAGGTCGATCGACCGAAAATGTCGCAGCTGTACGTGATGATGTCGCTCAAACTCCATCCACCTCAATTCGACACCGAGCTCAGCAAATTGGTGTCTCCAAATCCACTTTGCAGCGAATTTTGATGAAAGATTTGCATCTTCATGCATACAAAGTTCAATTGACTCAGGAACTGAAGCCAGCTGAACATGGACAGCGAAGGGAGTTCATTAATTGGGTATTGGAGAGACAACATGAAAATGCTGATTTTGCCGTTAAAATCATCTTCAGTGACGAGGCCCATTTTCATCTTGATGGCTTCGTGAATAGGCAGAATTGTCGCATTTGGGGTGAGGAAAATCCTCAAGTGATTCACGAGAAGCAAATGCATCCTCAACGTGTCACTGTGTGGTGTGGTTTTTGGGCTGGAGGAATCATTGGACCTTTTTTTATGAAAATGAGGCAGGTCAAGCGCAAACAGTCAATGGTGTTCGGTATCGTGAAATGATAACCAGTTTTTTCTTGCCTAGAATTGAAGAAATGAATGTGGAGGGCATGTGGTTCCAACAAGACGGCGCCACATATCATACAGCCAGAGAAACAATTCAATTGCTGCATCAGTCATTTCCCGGTCGTGTTATTTCGTGTTTTGGAGATCAGAATTGGCCGCCTAGATCGTGCGATTTAACACCATTAGATTTTTTTCTTTGGGGTTTTTTGAAGTCGATGGTTTACGCGAATAAGCCGACGACGACTCAAGCTTTAAAAGAGGAAATTGGACGCTGCATTAATTAAATACCGCAGCATTCCAGCAAAGCCGCGGCGGCCATCTGCACGATATATTGTTCCATACATAACCTCATTCTGTCTACTTTACGATATAATAAAGTTTCACGATTTTTTTTTAAATATCTGTGTTTTATTTAAAATTTAAAAATTGCGTTCTTATTTGGGCTCTAGTTTTTTTCTAAAAATTAGTTTAGGCGATCAAAAACAAAAAATTTTTCCTATGTAATAATACACATTTATTTGATTTTAGATAAACTATTTCTAGGAAAAATTTTTAATCAACTTAGTTCAGAAATATTTTAAAAACTTTAATAAAATATTATTTTTTTAAGTAAAAATTTTCTAATTTTTGAGAAATAATAACCTTAGGTGTATGATTTTTTTCCTAAAATTTTTTTTCAGATAAGTAAATTTTTCTTAAAACGAGGAAAAATGTAGTTTTTGTTGGAATAAGTTTAAATTATTTTCAATATTTTTTCCAAAAAAAAACAAATTTTTTTATTTATTTATTTTATTTATTGATCATATAATTACAAATTATATTTATGCAACAAAGGCCTTCGGCTCGTTGTAGCGAAAACAAAACAGAGCCTCTGGTGGGAATTGAACCCACGACCCCCGCACTGATAAGCTAGCACGCTACCAACTAGCCTACTGGGGCGCTCGAAAAACAAATCAATTTTTGTTATTTTAAAGAAAAAATATTATTAAGGGAAACAAATTAAAGTATTCATTGAAAATAATTATTGTGCATGATTGTAATTTTTGTATCGTGAGTCGAAAATTGCTAACGTACCCATCTATAAACTTAGCTGTCTTAAAAATTGAACTTAAAGTAGCTTAAAATATTTTTTTTTAAATTTTATTAGCAAAAGGTTAAAAATTTATGTAATAATTTTCTTTGCTAACTAAAATACAAAATATCGCAGGCACATTTTATACATTACGGCATAATGGCTTTATTTTTATTGAACTATTTTTTTCACTTAATAATAAAAAAGTTTAAATTTGTATATTTAAAACAAAGTTTAAGCTCAAAATCCCATAAAATAAACTTATGACTTTTCCATTTTCCAATAACAAAAAGAAATGTAACTGTGATATTTTGTATTTTTGCAACAATTTTCTTAAATTAGTTAATTTAAGAAGACAAAGGACCCCAGTGTTCCTTAGCCAAAGATGCCGTGTATCACGTAGGGTGTCCCTTTTTGTAGTTGTTCTCTCAAGCAGAACCGTTAATTAACTGACTTTGTCAAAATTTATTACGTTTCAGGATATCCTGCAGTACAGTTTTTTTAAATTGTTTACCTTTTTGCCAATGAAATTTTATATATATATTTTTTTTAATACCTAAGTTCAGCATAATTTCATTTAATTTAAAGACAAAAATGTATATAAAATGTATAGCAAAAAGCTTGTTAAGAACAGTGTCCTTAAAAAGCAGAAGTCCTCCGAAAGTGGGAAAATACTTACATAATGAGGGTAAAGAAATATAAAATATATGGTAAAATATATTACGATTTTCATACAAACAGTTTCTTATTTATTAAAAAATTTTTAATAAAATTTAAGGAGTGTTTTCACTAAAATTTACTGCTATTTAGCTTGATCTTAGAAAATATTTTCTTATTTTTAGTGAGTTAAGTTCTAGTTCAGTCTAATGAAAATAAAAGAAAAATTTTCTTAAAATCAAGTAAATATTTCCTAACTTACAGTAAAATTTTATATGATGTTTGAAACTGTTTTCAAATAAAAATATAGTTCTCAATAGTAAAATTTTTCTATAATTTAGAAATTTTGACCAAATTTTAAGTGAAAATTTGTGCACCTAAATGATCTAGGAGGTGAAATATGGTTACTTTCAGTTACTTTTCTGCTTGGGTAGGGTAGCCCAAAAATATTCATCCAATTTTGATCTAATATAACTTTAAAATGAAAAAAAAAATATAATTTTTTTTGTGTTTGTTTTTATCATTCTTTCCTTTCTCATGGGTTCATTCAGCATTTTTCGGAATAGAGTTACTGGCAAGACTGAATAATTGTCTCCATTTTTCCTATGTTATCATCAAAAATTTATGTTTTATATATTTATTTATGTCTTACAGCCCATAGTGCACTCACAAAACAAGAACGCCTATAATAAAAATCAATGAATTAAATTGCAAGCAATTTATAAATTCACACATTCATATAAACATATATTCAAAATAAATGTACATAAAATTAACAAACAAATTTCCATTAAACGTGATTACCATGAAATTAATGGTTGGCTGGTTTAACCGAAAAAAAAACACAAAAAACAAAATAAAATATTTCAAAATTTTATACTAAAAAAAAGCACCAAACAGTACTCAGCACAATCAAAAAAAATCAAAAAAAACGAGGTTAATAAACAATCAACGATCATGAAGATGATGATTTCAATTTGATAACTGTGCTGTTAATTTGTTGCTGCCGCTGCTGTTAATAATGTTGTTGACGCTGATGTGAATATCTTGTCTGTTGGGTGTGTGTGTGTGTTTGTGATAATGATTGTGTTGACGTGTTGTTCTTTGTCTGTTTGATGCTAATATACATAAAATGCAGTAGCTTTAGCCATATTTGTTGATCATTTTAATATTAATGATATTTGTTCAGACATCATTGTGGTTTTCTTAACGCGCTGCTTGTCATTTCATTATTATGCCAGTTTTTTTTTTTATAAAGTATTTTTGACATGTTTGCAACAAAATATATGACTGACACTAATTTGCACAATTATAAACATATATTTTATGTTAAAATTTAAAACACAAATCAAAAATTTTTTATTGCCCAAAAAAAAAACACAAAATATTTATGTGAAAGGTAAATAATAAGAATTATTTGCTTAAATTAAATTATTTGTTATATATGTTATATTCATTTTATACGTGGTAAATGTCGAAAAAATAAAAGACTTAGAGCTTAAAGTATACCAATCAACTCAAAATCTTTACCAATTTAAAGATGTCCGTCCGTCTGACCGTGTGTCTGTGTAAACTTTGTAATAAAACTACAAGTTGCAAATAGAAATATATTTGGATATAATTTGGTATTTGATTTAATATAGACACAAGGGCAAACACTTTTGAATTTCTGTTGGTCCATATTTAGACCCACCTCCCATAGAAAGGTCATTTCTGAATGAAGCTGAAATGGTATTTAGGCACACAATTCCATAGATATAGGAATTAAATTTAGGTTGTGAATGTTATTTTAAACGATAAATCACCCCACCAAATTTGAAGACCCACCTTCACAGTATTTACTTAAATGAACTTTAATCAAAATACAATATAAAGATATTTAGACTAAATTTGGGGCTTAAGTTTCTATTGGATAAACTCTGTTAAAAGTGTTTAGAATCGGTACATTTTTAGACCTTCTTCTCATAGAAGGATTCTATCTGAATTGGGCTTATATTTACAATTTGTATTGTAAATGTTATTTGGTATAGTAAATTATGCCTCTAAATTTATATAATATCACACCATATTTGGAGGTAGCACTCATAAAAACCACCCTAACAATATTTGCTTAAATGCACGTTTTTTGGCATTAAATTTGTATTTTTCAATATTTTGTGCCCTGACCATAAAATAATAATCTGGCCCTACTGGAAGTTCAACTGCTTCCAGGAATAGGATCCAGTTTTTTCTTAATACCGTGGATTTTTTATGGTTTTTAGATTAACGGAATAATTGGAGTCTCCTGCCGCGAAGAGTAGGACACAAGCAGAAAATATATTCCGCTGTCTTAGCCACCATTCCAGCACTCAATTATCTTGGATTCCCTCAAATCTATTAGAAGACTCAATGCAGTCCAGCACCTTGTTCTTTTATTTTACGCATCGATAAAGTCTTTGCAAAAAATATGTAAAATGCAAATTTGTTCTGCTTTGTATAGGGTAAGTTACAGACCATTAAATATATATATTAATCTAAAGAAGATAATAATGACCTGGTACAATTAACTTCATTCAACATCTATATAAATTATAATGCATTTCACGATGAGAAAACTTCTCGCATCAGATACAAGAGCGGAGTGCAGGACAAGTCTAGACGATATATCATAGAACAACAATGAGAGCCGCTTGTTTGTCCGAAAAAATATAAATAGGGGGTACCTCTTGTGCCCTTCTACGACACTCCGATGCACATACATAGAAGGGGAAGATCTCCGCTTCTTATATGGACGGGTACTTGACCATCGGAAGGGCACATTGAAAATTATGTCCATAAACGTCCGCACCAGTGTCCCTATTGATCTGTTTTGAGCCTTCAGTGAATCGCACATGGGACCCCAGTTCGGAATTTCAAGATTTATTGCTTCATATGCCCCTCTCGAAGATGATCACATCGTAGTTCCTGGTAAAAAAATATGCTTTGGCCATGGTCATGGGCAAGATGTTAGTCCCGGCTTACACACAGCAAATTTTTCTTTCAGACATTTTCCTAAATTCTCTTTTGAAATTGCATTTGTGTTCACACTGCAATTTAAGTAAAAACACAAGAAAATTTCGAGTTTAAGCAAGTCTGTACCCCTTTCCGTTCTTCTTTCCTCCGTCTCCTATAAACTCAGAATTGCTGCAATTAAAATTGATGTGTGCAAACCGGGACTAACATCTTGCTCATGACCATAGCCAATGGGACGTCAATAAAAAACACCACTATTTTCATGTGGTCCCGCAGGTCATCTCCCTTGATATTACCAAACTCCCGAATACACAGAGCACCCATAGAGGCCTTCTCAGTTACCGAGATATGAAGTGGTGGTCTATAAAGTATGGCACCAATGGCGTTAGTCTTTCATGTCTTGCCCTCACCAGTTATGCCTACACAAGCTTAGCGATAGATCATGTTAAGAGTCCCCTTTGCCAGGGTTTGCTCCACCATGTGAGAGCAGCATAGGTGACCATTGTTCTCACGATGGAGTTGAAAGACCAGTAAACAATTCGCTGCCCTAGACCCTAAGTCCTATACAGAGAAAACAGATTTATTGTAACAACCGAATTCCTTGTCAACCGAATGGTTTGGTTGGAGCCACTGATAAATTTGTTTGTCGCAACCAAAATTCGGTAAATGAAATAGAATTTCGGTTGAAACCAAATAAAAGGTGGTAAAATTTTAAGGGCCGATGTTAAATGTGAACCAAACCTAAACGGCAAGTTCCTTTCTGCATTTCTTTCGACATTACTCAATTTCAGACTAACTCAATTTGAACTATGGAAAGATACACAATCGAGTAACGCGTTAAAGTTATTCAGGCTTATTATGAAAATGGGCGTTCAAATCAAAATGCATTTCGTGCACTTCGTGATTTTTGTTTTTAGTCAGCATAATCGACCAAATGTGTCCATAATCGGGAGAATCGTGCGCAAATTTCAGCAAACAGGGTCTGTGAAAACACCTGTGCATGCCCGCCCAGTTCGTTCTGCGAAAAACATTTCTGTTGTTCGCGATAGTGTGTCATGAGGTCGACCAAGCAAGGTGTGTGGCCAAGAATTGAGGGTACGACCCAGGACGATATGTGGTGCCACCTGCCATACAGCTAACGAAACAATTGGTCTTTTGCGCGACAAATTCAATGGCCGTGTTATCTCACATGGTGGCGATGTAAATTGGCCGCCAGGATCATGTGATTTGCCATCGTTCGACTTCTTTCTTTGGGGTTATTTGAAAGAAAAGGTGTACATCGATAAGTCAGCAGCAATTCAAGAGCTAGAGGATGAGATAATTCGGCACATTAACGGCATAGAACCTCAATTATGCCTCAGCGTCATCGAAATTTTGGACCATCGGATGGAGGTGTGCTGTCGAGGTCGCGGCCGCCATTTGGCCGATATTTTGTTCTATACATAATTGAATCATACCATATTATCATAATAAAAAGAAATGACAATAATTTACAAAATAATTTTTTTTTATTTAAAATCAACTGTTTTCTCTGTGTACCAAAATGCCTCTGACAAGCATATAATGTCCTAGTAACCTTATTAGTTACGGAAGCCAAAGTAAGCCCAAGATACTTAAAAATGTCAGAAAAGCCCACAGTAATGCCATTAATCGTTGGGTCCACCAAGTCCAGCTTCCTACGTATATTGAACGGTGGCATGATCGTATTGGGTGGGTTCAAGGATAATATTTCAGAGTATGGTTCTTAGCCTCTTGTATGACGGTCAGAAATTATTCTCCCAGTGATGGAGATTACGAGATCATCTGCGTTGCCATAGGTTTTGAACCATAGATCGTTCAGTTTTATTATAAGCTCATTAATATCCAGAGTTCAAAGTATAGGCGACAAAACACCCCCTGTGGATTGCTCCTAGAGGCACATATGGTCCTGGAGGATCCATAAATGTTCAGTGAAATGACACTGGATTCTAACATCTCAATGGTCTATTAAATCATAATCGGAGCAATGCCCCTCATACTCATAGCCCCTTTAATTAATAAATTTAGTCTAGTCAGTTCACTCCCACCATAAATCTCAATTGTTTGTGGTTCTCTTAATAAAAAAGAGGCAAACAGAAATATTAGATATGGTTCTAAAAAATATACCAGCAGACCTTTTATTAATGAAATTATATATAAAACTATCTTCTTATTATTCATTTTCATATAAAGTATACAAAAGAAAATATATTTTTTAAAACAACAGCAACAACAAAAAAAATAGCACTAAGGGGTAATTACAATGAAATCACAATTTCTTTGCCGATCTGCAATTTAAATATTTCTTAAATAATAAAAATAATAAATAAAAAAATTGTCTTTTGCAATCGATTTCCTTCCTATACTCATGAAGACGTATACTTAATATTATTATACAAATTTATTAATCATACGTCTGCTTTACTTAAAAACTAAATATTTAAATGCATATTAAAATATTAATTAAATTCTTCAAATAAACATATGCCATTAAACTGTCAATCATATTTAAAATATATTTATACTCGTTCGTATAAATCTTATAATATCTTTGACAATATATGACATTTGACACTTAAAAAAAATTAATAACAAAAAATAATGTATATAAAATGTAAGTAATCATTACAAAATAAAATTGTAGCAGAAAAACAAAATAAAAGACAACATATTATTTATACATATTTTGTTGGTTACATGTTTTTTGGTCATAAATAAAAATATTACAGACACGCAGTCATAAATAAAAATCAACAAAAATAATTTATTACAACCAAATATAATAGAGGACCACTGTGTCATGAAAAACGGCCGTTTTCATTAAATATAACTTCACAGAAGAAGGAATTTCTAAAATCAATTTAATAGGAATGTTTAGTAAAAATTACTATACAAAACAAACAGTCGTAATATTTTAGAGATTTTCAAGAAATTTTTAAATAAAAAAAAATAACAACTTTTGAAGAAAACCTTAATTAAATTCTTATAGTCTAGGAAACGTTTATCGAGGGACTGATGCATAAACCAACAAGCCAACAAAGTGTTAAATAAATTAAAGTTAAATACAACAAAAAGAAAAAAAAAACAATTACATTACATTTTCTAAATGCCTTCTTAAAAAAAGAAACGAAATGAAAAATAAACAAAACAACACAAGCTTTTTAGCATAACAATTTGACAGTTGGCAACCTTGATGTGTTGACATTGCCTTTGTATGGCTGTCAAAAAATACAAAAATGTACATTTATTTAAATAATATACAGAAAACTGTTTATATGCATACATACGAAAAACCTATGTAATGTTGGCAAGTGTGAATATTTCAAAAATATATCCAAAAAAAATTAAACATACATACATTTTTATGACTGATGAGCACAATAATACGACATAAAAAATATATAACAAACTGTTTTTCTTTTTTCCGACAATAGCATACAATAAACAAATAACGATAATAAATTTTGGTTTAAAAAAATTCTTGTCATATTTTTACTTTTTTAACATTTTAGAAATCATGGCATTAAACTCGTTGGCAGGAAAATATATTATGAAACATATAAATATGACTTAAAACACATCAAAAATATATTTATGAAAAATTATTGCTGTCATAGCATGACATAAATGTTTTTTTTATATAGAAACTTAAGTAGATTTATTTTTTATTTTTGTGTAACATTTTAATGTGCTTTTTTGATATTGATGAATGCATAAATATTCGTTCAGTTCAAACAATGACATTTAATTTCGATCAATAGAAATTACTTCGTTTTGGGATAGCAGGTAATATATGATATTTTAAATTAATTGATGATTTGCATGACATGAAATTTATTTTAATCCTAAAAATATTAAGTAACTACTTATTTTATGCTCTTGTTGCTAATTTTAACAACAAATTTTAGCAACAGGATTAACGTTACTGACTGACTGTTTATATTTTTTGAGCTAGAAAGTTGAAATTTGTAGGTTTCCACTCTGGGGTAGATAAAACCGCTAAGATGTAATTCATTGATAAGGTTTTTCTAGGAATTTTCGCCAGGAATGTGGTTTAAACGGGTATTCAAAAGTAGAAAATTTCCCCTTTAACAGCCAGCCCAAATTTCTTAAAACAGAAAAAATATTTTAAAAAAAATCTTCAAAAATATATTTACGCTCGAACATACATAATTGATTAATCATTTGTTTTTACTGATCTAGCAGTTTTTTAAACCACTCTTAAAAATATATAACAAAAACCATTTGATTTAAATGAAATAATATTTTAACTTACACTCAGAAAAAAAAGTTAGTAGAAAAATTTGTAATTTTGTACTGATTTTTAGTAAAAAAAATTATTATTTAGCAAATCTTAATGCTATTTACATTTTACAAATTACAGATTTGTTACAGAATATTTTCATTTTACGAATTTTTGGAAACCGATTTGCTAAAATTAGCAAAAGAAAATTTACTAATTTAAAAAAAGTGGATATTGAAGAAAATGTTATTTCTAATTGAATATTAAAATGTTATATAGATTAAAAAGGGGATCGGAAGTGAACATACCGACTCATGTCTAAAAAAAGGACATCCACTTAAAATAGCACTAAAAGGTTTTTTTAGTTCTAAAAATCAGCCCTAAAAAATAATTTACTAAAATATTTTTCAAAACAGAAATTACCAAATTAAATTAAAATGATAAATTTGTTTGTTTTTACAATTTTTAAGCCTTTGATTTTTTTTTTAATTTTGTCTAAAATATTTTTTGAAAAAAAATAAAAAAAAATTTAATGCTCGATAAAAAAAATATATTTGAAATTTTGTACTAATATTAATAATATTTAGTAAATTTTTTTTGCTGATTTTAGCAAACTGATTTTAAATTCCACTTTACAAAAAGTTTACTAAAATTTAGTAGCTGCAGCTAATTTTTCTACAAATTTCATTTTACTACACGTCAGCAGACATGTGTTGCTAAGAGTAGCAAAAAATACCGCTGGGCTCAAATTAGCAAAATTTCCCGTAATAACAGCAAAATTTTCAGTTGCCATTACAGAATTTTTTTGGTGAGTGTACAAGCTATTTTAAGTGTAAAGTATAAATATTATCGATATCAGAAGAAAGAGCATTACTCTGAGCAAACACTCTGCTTTAGCTAGAAACATTACTTTTTTAAATATATGTTCGCTGGAGTCTGGGCTTATTTTACTTTTTACTATTTCTACATTTAGTATTTTTCGCCACGAGCATAGTGAAATAGAGCTTTTAAAGCAAAAACGTGCCACCTTTAATGGTCTGCTTAAACTCTTTGGGGGGAAATCTGTAACAAGAAATGCGAGTGAAATTAAAATTGAGGAAAGAATGAAATAAAATGGGGAACAATTAGAATGTGGGGGAATGGGTGGGATTGAAACATTTCGAAAGAGGAAAGAGGGAGTAGTGTTTGTGGACATTTGACTTAAATTTCTCCATACTGTAGATCACAGGGAAGACATCCGAGAAGAGCTTATTTCTTATATGACTTGCACCACCAATAAACGAATTTTTCCAGTAATGAGTTACGCGATTCATTGGAAAGTCGACAAGAAATCTCGACACAACAATTCCTATGGTAATATCGATGGAACAATGATGCCCACCCCACATTCTCACGATGTTCCAATGAGTCAATAGAGCTGGATACCCTATTGTTGTTAATGAGAGCCGCCGGCATCCCTTGTACACGGTCCAAAAGCTCCAAAATATACTTTGAAGCTTCTGCCCATTGAATATGAATCGGTGATTGAAAATACTTTTTTTGTTAGATTATCCAACTAAAGCGTGGTAAAAAGGTGTAAAATGCCCAAAATTGTCACTTTAGTGGCATAAGCAAAGCATTAAGTTTAAAATTCTGAAACTGAAAATTAAAGCATCCAGTACTAAAAGGAAAATCCTTATAAATATAAATTAAAATTTTCATCTTTATATATTCTGACATTTATAACTACCGGTAATCAGCTATCGGGCTTTTAAGCTAATATTTAGTACAAAACATTTTTGATTTTGAATTGAAAATTTAAATAAAGATCTAATAAATATTCGTCTTTTTTTCTTTACTTTCAGGTATGTACAACAAATAAGGTAATAATTAATACTTAACAAAATAGATTAAGCCAAAATATAAAAATATAAAAGTGTCGAAATTTCGGTCTCCACAATGGTGCCCTTATTAAAATATTAATATTTAGGGAAATGAGTTTCTGGAAAAATATAAAATAATACGCTAAAAATAATATGAATTAAAAATTTACAAAATATGCACCTAAAAGAATTATTTTTGTAAAACAAAACACGCTTTTAAAAAGATAAAATTAAATACAATTTGACAGGACCAATTTCGGCATCGAATTGTATTAAATTTTATATGGGAAAAAAATTAAATAATATTAACAAATTATATTGTACACCTGCTTTAATTTATTCTTAAACACAATCATGGAGAAATTACTGAGGGAATACTCGCCAATTGTTGTATCGCCGATCCTACCTTTTTTTTTTTTTTGACAAATATCAGAACAATAATATTTACAAATTTTGAAAAGAAAATAAGATAACTTTTTTCTACATTCATCACTTGAATTCACATTATAACACGCAGAGAAAAAATATGGTTGAAGCATGATCTTTGCCACTACGAGTATATTATGCTTGCTGCATTCGTGTATTGGTGTCACAATTAAGATATTGGTTTATAAATAGGTTTTAACTATCAATATGGTCGCTACCATCATTATTATAGTACATATATTATTATTTCATGATTAAAAATTTCCAATTTAAAACATGATTGGCTGTAACCATATTGTGGTAATAAAAATTCTTAAGTACAAAAGATATGATTATTATGAAACTATAAAACGCTGACAACAATCAATGCATACTTATAAATCAAATAAATCATGACTTTAACATCTAGAGTCATAATACTGTCTTCTTTTGTACCAGTTCTTCACCTATGTAAAAA
The DNA here is from genome assembly GCA_949748255.1 of Eustalomyia histrio. Taxonomy (NCBI): domain Eukaryota; kingdom Metazoa; phylum Arthropoda; class Insecta; order Diptera; family Anthomyiidae; genus Eustalomyia; species Eustalomyia histrio. The sequence goes on from OX456526.1 coordinate 121,143,312, forward strand.
TGATAATATATAATAATTTTCATCTAGCGGATTTTATTTTCCAAAATGCCTTAAAAATTTAACATTATTAATTGTACTAATCAATTTGTTGTCAAAAAAAATGCATTGTCAAAAAGATTCTATATAAAAATTTTTAGCCTGTTCCTCGATCTCGAACGAAAAACTAGTCGAACGAAAGCAAGTCACTCGAATTCGAATCAAATTGGGTTTCTCTATTTCGAAAGCCTTCGTTCGACTTGACTTACGTGTGTCAATTTTTGTTTCTTACGCATTTACAAATCACAGAGATGCCAGATCATATATTTTGAGTATTTGTTACAATTTTCTTTAAAAGTAGCAAAAATCCTACTAAACTGCTTAAAGTAAAAAACAACCCTGTTTAACAGTGATCAGCTGTATATGACAAATGAAATAAAAAAATAACAATAAATAAATCAATTTTTATTTGAGAATGTATTTATTTTTGAAAATGTTTGTTATCGATTGGTTGTGAGTAAGTTTGTTAATCGGAAAGCTTTTCTGTTGCCTGTTGCTGTTGTCTGTTCGGTGCGGTCACTGCTACAGTGCTGTTAATATGAGCTGCTTGGGGCAAAAGTAAGTCACAAACAATACACACTTACCTTTTACCACTCAGCAACAGCGTATAGGGGGTGAAACGGAGTTTAGTTTTCTGGTCAAATTTTCCTCCTCTGGCAAAATTAGGCCTTTCTTTCATATAAAATACATGCGTCTTATTGATTTTTTTAACTAAAATTTTAAATTCTTAATAAACTATAAATAATTATATTATTTGTACTTACCTTTTGTTATCCATTGCTTTTTTTACTTCATTTTGCTTTTAAAAATATCAAATATATATTTACTCGACAAAAAATAGCAAGTGACTGATTTTGACATTTGCGTTCGAGCTGTTCGAAATAGAGAAACCAAATTTTGTATGAAAACAGTTACGTTTTCATTCGACTTGTCGCTCGAGTCATCGTTCGCATAGAAATAGAGTTAGTGAAACCCAAATCAGTTTTCTTTCGACTAGAAAGCGAATAAACGTGTCTTTCGAAATAGAGGAACAGGCTATTTATATTTTTTAATTCTTTTCGATAAAAAAAAATATAATAATTAAAAAAAAATATATATGTTTATTAATTAATTAATTTTATGTGAAATGTTGATTTCCTTGTGGAAAAAGTACTCGGAATATAAGTATAATAACTTTTTATAAGAAAATGTATATAGAACCCAAGAGTTGTTTTTTAACGAAAAGGTTTCTTATACAAAATTCAAGATTTTTACAAATCTTTCTGTTAGAATCATTTTTAGATTCTATGGACTTTTTCTTAAGATTCTGTAATCTGTTTTTTAGATAAAAAACTCATATATTCCTAAAAAACTTAGATTTTTAGGCCTTTCTTTGAATAAAAAATTCTTAGATTCTGAGTATTTTTTATCATGAAAAATAATTATATTTTAAGAACTTTTACTAATATAAATATTCTTAAATTCTATGGACATCTTCTAAAGAAAATTCTGAGACTTAGAGTCTATATAAAAAAAATCTTTAAAATGTCCATAGAATCTAATAATTTTTCTATTAGAAAAGTCAACAGAATGTATATTTGTTTTTATCAGGGACCGGAAATAAGAGTTATTTTTCAATTTTTGAAGAAACAAATCATACATAAATGAACATCGTAGAAAACTTCTAATTACACCATCATGATTTTTAGGCGAAATGCATCCAACATATTGCATGATTTTTAAATTTTTGATTTTTATTTTAACAATCAAAAATAAGAGTTATTTTTGATTTTTATTTTTTTAAATGAAAAATAAAAGTTATATTTGATTTTTATATTTTTAAATAAAAAATAAAAGTTATTTTTGATTTTTATATTTTTAAATGAGAAATAAAAGTTATTTTTAATTTTTATATTTTTATATCAATAATAAAAATCAATTCAAAACTCTTATTTATTTGTTGATGCCGTATGTATTATAATATGCTGCTTCATTCAAATTTCTATATGAATATAATATATTATGTGACTTATCCATTATCAGCTATAAAAATATGAATGCATAGAAATAGCTTATAAGTTTTGGCTGCCATTCAAGTCAGTGTTAAGAGGTCATTTTCAGGTGTTCAATTTTACCATCATAATTGATTTTAAATGTTCCTCAGATAAATTATATCTCAAATCTCCCAATATTAATCTGAGTGCTGAAAATGACCTTTCTACACTGACTTGAGTGGCAGGTACAGAATGAACAATTAAAGCTAATTTTCGAAGCCATGGAAACACAAATTTTTTGCTCTCCCAATATTCCAATAAATTAGCAGAAGTATCGAAACGCTTTTCTTTGTAATTGTCTATTTCCAAATAAGCTTTGATATAAAAATATAAATATCAAAAATAACTTTTATTTTTGATATAAAAATATAAAAATCAAAAATAACTTTTATTTTTTATTTAAAAATATAAAAATCAAAAATAACTTTTATTTTTCATTTAAAAAAATAAAAATCAAAAATAACTCTTATTTTCTATCTAAAAATATAAAAATCAAAAATAACTCTTATTTCTTGATTTTTTTGATAAAAGTCATAACAGTTACGGTCCCTGGTTTTTATTAAAAAAAGTACTTAGAACATAAAAATATTTTTAAAGTATTTTTCCTTAAAAAAATCTATATAATCAGAGATGTTTTTTTGAAAAAGTCCTTAACATGAAATTTTTTCTTTAGGAAAAACATTTCTTAATTAAATATTCTTAAATTTAAAGAACTTCTTCATAGTTTTGAATCACAATATAACTGTAGGAACCATATTATGACAAATGATGGTAACTTTATTATCAAAATATGATAACTATATTATAGTATGACTATGGTTGGCACAATCAAAATTCCTAAAATATATGATTCTCTTCGAATTGATTGGCCCAATCATGTTTCTTCTCTGCGTGAATATTTATTCAATTAAAACAATGCTAAATGAAATTTAAATTTAGAATTAAAATCTTTTTATTCTTGATATTTTTAAAAGACTTAAATGACATCAAATAAATCTATTAATAAATGTGCAGAAAATTTTAGTTATTTATACCGACTTTCATTGATTTTGATAACGTCAGTTTTGTTATTGTTATGGTTTACGTCATAAAAATCAGTCCTTCCGTTGAGCAAAATTTTTGAAATTTTAAAAGAATTTTTTTAGAAAAACATCAAAGTTACTTTATTTAATTTTTAATGATTTCATTTTGAATTAAAATCAGTTTTGAAAATATTTAAAATATTCAAAATTATATCGAACACCAGGAAAACATGAAAGTAAAATCAACTGCAAAATGAAAGTTAACTGAATTTGTAGCTGAATAGGTCTACACTAGATTTGCATTTAAATCAACTGTAATATGTAGTTATTTTTAACTTTTAAAATCAACTGAAAAAATATGCAAATGTAGGTAGTAAAATTTACAGGAAAATCTGGTAAATTTTTCTAAAAAATAACTGCAAATGTACTTAAAAATAACTACAAATGTAGTTAAATAAAACTACAAATGTAGTTAAAAACAACTACAAATGTTGTGAATGCAATTTAATTTTAATAAATTTTAGCATTACTCAATTTGTCTACTATAAATTCTTATATTTAGAATAATCTATATAATCAAACTATTTAACAAAAAAAAGAAACGGGAATTTTAAAGCAGTCAAAATACAAAAAGAAACTAAAAGGCTGATAGAAAAACTGTCAAGCAGTTACATGTTTCAGGTGTTCCCACAATGCAGTAGTTTTTTTTAGGTTGTTTAAAAAGCGACTGTAAAAATCTTTGAAAATTAATTTCCTTTGTAAATCAACTGCAATGCAGTTCAATAACTACACAAGCAAATGTCACCTAGTAACAGCAGAACTTTTTTCAATGAAGAGCAACACAAAATGAGTTAAAATAAATCAAAATTATATAATTTTGAACCCCAAACCGACCAACAACTTAATCAAAATTTAGGTTGTTTAGAGTTTCACTGAAAAATAAACAAAATGTTAAAAAATAAATAAGAATATTTAAAAACATATAGTTTATTTAAATTTAAACTTATTTGCATTTTATTTATTTGACCTTTAAATCTTTGTATCATAAAAATTTTAAAATAATCTTCGCATTTAATATATTATTTTGTTTTATTACCTTAAATTGTTATAATATTTTATATATATGCATTTTTTTTTAATTTATTCATTACTTTGCTATTTAGTTTCATATTTATTTATTTTATTTCACTATGTAATTGTTTTTTTTAATGAATATTATTATATTAAATTATCATTATCGTTATTTTTCAATTTAATATTTTCTTTAAAAAATTATTTGTATACAATTTATAATAATAAAATATTCAAATTATATAGTTAGCTTGACAATTGACATGAAAAATATTAGTTAAATAATTTATAATATTTAGTATGTGTAAATGTTAATAATGACACAAAATAAAAAGTAAAAACAGATGTAAAGTATTACAATTGACATGAGATGAATTTAATATGTTCTGTAATTTTAAATTATAGATGAAAATTTGTGATATTGAGAATTTTAATTTTTTCTCTTATGTTTAGTTCTCAAAATTTATTCTGAAATATATCTCTAATTCCTTCTTTTACTGGGAAAAATTCCATTTACTTAATACGTTTTAATACCTTTATTTATTACCTACTTAACAATTTCCTTTTTGCTATATTTAATATGATTTCTGTCTTTATATTCATAAAATACTCTAAAGCGGATTTAAAGAAGAAAAAAAAACTGAAAATACTTAAGGGTACAAAAAGGAAACAGTTTATTTTTTTTATTTTAATAAAAAGATTTGTTTGCATAAAGAAAACCCAGACAAAACACAATTTCCGTTTTCATGATTATCCTGTAATTCATATTTATAGCTAGACAAGTAAATGGTAACGAGAAAATTTTAACAAATACAGACATAAGATATAAAATGAAAAAAAAATCATTAAGGCCCGATTACTGTGTATTTCGTTAAAATTTAACCTATAGTTAAATTAAAACTATAGATTAAATTTTAATATACTTTTTCGCTGATATTTAGAGAAATACCAAATATAATACTTTTACAGCCATAGCAGTGCTACAAATTTCTTTAACAGCAAACAAAATGCAAAAAAATAGATACCAGTAAAAAGCCCTCAAAAACTCCCTTACCACACATGCAAATGGTTGCTTTAGTTTAAATACTTTAAAAAGGCAAATAAAAAAAAAACAAAACCAAAAAAAAACCTTTTTTGGCCCTTTTTTGACACATATAAATTATAAGTGGCTCTTTATTAAAGAAATTGTATTCTAAAAAAGTATAAAAAGGTAAAGGAGCCAATAAAATTTTGATATAAATGTTAAATTTTATCATCAGAGGCTCCAACGCCAATCATAAATCCAAGGACCTTGGCTAATGATTGACATGATGCTTTTAACTCTGTACATCCAGAAATGTTTACAGTGCTTAAAAAATCAATGTACTAGTTTCGCCACTCGTGCATCACACGCAGAGAAAAAACATGGTTTGGGTAATCATAGTCGAAGAACATCATATATTTTTGGGATTATGATTGTGCCAACCATAGTCGTACTAGAATATAATTATTATATTATGATAATAAAATAACCATATTTTTAATATGATTTTCAGTTCTAAGAACTTTTTTTAAAAAAAAAAAATAGGTCCATAATTTTTCTCACAGAAAAATTCTTAGATTTTTAGAACATTTTTAAGATTTTTTTTATATAGACTCCGAATCGCAGAATTTTTCTTTTTAAAAAAGTCCTTAGATTCCAAATTATTTCTACAAGAAAAATTATAGAATAGAAGTATTTTTCATGACGAAAATTTTTCAGAATATAAGAATTATTTAGAATCCCATGTAAAAATCGAAATATAGATAAACATACATGATCATACATGGGCTTGTATATGATCATACATGGGCATACATGGTCATATACGTCCATACATGATCTCATATATGACCATATATCTTCGGATCCGAAATTTGAGGGTATATAGTGATATATGTGCATATATTATCATACATGCTCATATATTATTCATGTAAGCTCGTATATGATCATATACGTCCATATACCCTCAAATTTCAGATCCAAAGATATATGATCATATATGAGATCATGTATGGTCATATATTGAACAATATATGGACGTATATGACCATGTATGCCCATGTCTGATCATATACAGGACCATGTATGATCATGTATGCTCATATATATTTCGATTTTTACATGGGATTTATGTTTTTTTTAAGAATATATGAATTTTAACTAAGAAACAGTTTGCAGAAACTGAGATTCTAAAAATGTTTATATCAAAGAAATTTCAAACAATACAGCATTTAGTATAAGAAACCTATTCGTACAAAACTACAGACTATTAAAAAAATTGTTTTATTAATATTCTGAGTACTTTTTCCACAAGAAAGTTGTTATATCACAAGAAATGATTTAATTTAAATATTTTTTAAAAAAAAATTATTATTATTTTATTGAAAATACTTTAAAAAATATAAAACTTTATATATAATTTTTTGACAACAAATTACTGAAATTATTTTATATTATAACAAAACCTCCCAGTTGAAAATGATCATATATTATCATTTTTACATGGGTGACTGAACTGATACAATTTGTTTTTATGAAAACAGTATTATGATTGCAAATGTCAAAGTCATGTTTAATTTGATTTATAATTATTCATTGATTTTTGTGAACATTTTTAATTTCCATAATAATCACATATATTTCATAGTCATGGTTTTTCTTACCACAGTATGGTTACAGCCAATCATGTTATAAAATAGAAAGTGACAATCGTGAAATATAAAATATTTACTATAATAATGATGGTGGCGGCCATAACGACCTATTTATAAAGAAATATCTTGATTGTGACAACCATACCCAAGTGCAGCAAGTATAATATAGTAACCATTATCATGTTCTTAACCATGTTTTTTCTCTGCATGTATTTTGCGGCGGACGATTTTCTGTCCAAATTTATCATAACCGACGATGCACTTCTGGGGCACTAAGAATATTCGTATCACTCACAAATACCCATTGCATACACTCTAGGTCACTGTTAGCACGCCGATTACGCCGGAGGTGACATCGGCCCTTTTTCGAGGGAGCCATGGGTACTACGGTAACTGTGACCGGTAGGCGATATAGTACCATAATTAACGAGTTTTTATTGCCAAAATTGATGAATTGATAACACACCACAGCTCGTGCGACAATAGACTTTGAAAGATACGTTTCTGGGTCGCCTTGGTGATTTGCAGATTGCCGTTTTAAGAGCTACATAATTTTGCCTTTAGGGTTTTTGGAAGTCATGGGTCTTTGTGAACAAAGACAAACAGACATATGTATTGATCGACTTTTCGCAGTTACCTGAACAAGATTTTTTTGTTGCTAATGACAAACAAAATGTGGAAGAAAAATATGGGACCAAAAATAAAACAAAATTTTCCATAAAAATACTCACAATCGTAGGTAAGATCAGGTTCAATTAACTCGGCAATAAAATATATTAGTTTACAGAAGAGTGTGCTGCCATTTTTAAAACAATACAATGTTAGGCCAAATTTGACATAATGCCAATATAGTAAACCTGTTCATGATTGGAAATAATATCAACCAACTTTGTAAAACCTATTGGAGGATTTTTTAGCAATAACTTACTGATATTTTATATTAGACCATTGACGCTATTGTTAATATGTTGCACAGTGTTAATTCAAAAACTTAGTTCTTTTTTATATAAGCTGTGTTTGTGCAGCAAGGTGTTAACAGGCACATTCACCACAAAACTGATAGCACTCATGTAAAAGAGGTTAAGAGCATGTTTAATATGCTTTAACCCTTAAAGGTTACGTTCAATTTTTTATACAAATTTCGAACATAATTAACAGCACAAACAAAGACATTATTACATATCATAAAAATTATTTTCGTATTTCATAATAATTATTAAAATTTATTAAATTTTTCTGCATATTTTAAAAATCTGCACATATTACAAATTGCTGCAACCATTTCGTTCATACATTCATCCATCCAATCGATTGAAAATAATTTCAATTATCTTTTTTTTACACACTGTTACCATAATATAAACTATAACATTTTTGTCATCTACTTTAAAAATCACTGCTGACATTTTAAAAGCCTTTTTTGTATTGTTCAACAAAATCCATAAACTGAACATCAAACACTTGAAACATTTCAAGTTTAACATTACATTCATATTCAAAAGTACTACAAAATTCAATATGAAAATCATTAAAATTGATACTTTATATGCCGCTTTTCAAAATGCTCTTCAAACAAGAAACACACATCAAATAAACACGCGTCAATGTGAAATTTAATTAAAAAAAAAATAACACAAATATTGAAAATGTCTGTATTGTTGTTTCCATTTTCAAAACGTCAACACCAGACACTTGTGATGTTTCTTTTTTGTCTGTAAATGTTAATACAATTCAAAGCTCATCATACATACATGTTACATACTTTTTTTTCAAAATCAACCGCTGAAGTATGTACTTTATGTGTCATGATTATACACAAACCATTTGAGTGTATATATTAGTGAGGAACTAAATGCAAATATAATATATATATTCCAAAAATGACAACTGTTTTCAAACTAAAAATTGTGTTTTTATCGTTTCTCTAGGAATTTTTTATTAGATTTTAAGATTTTACATTTTTTTTTTTAATTTTCGGTCCACTCTAGGCTGCATGTGTACCTTAGCAAATATTTTGTTTGAATTTTGGTTAAAGTTATTTGGAGGGGACACTTTAACTATATTTATGTCATATGTTTATAACAAATGTCTTTGTAAATATTAATAATATAACAAGTGTTTTTTAACATTCAAGTATTTATTCAAGTTTCATAAATTGTTCATATAAAATTCACAATATTGCTTAAGAGGCAAATATTATTTTGCAAATAGAAACAAATGAAATAATTTTGTTTCATATTTTTTTTTCCTTTTATTAACAGACAATAACAATTTGAAATGTTATGCAAATAATAATTTAAAAAAGCAATTTTGTTCAACAATCTCTTAAAAAATTAAATGCTTTTTTATAATATAGATTTTTGTGGCCAATTAGTTTATTTCCTTTTTAACCCCCTATTATAAAGATATGGTAACATTTTATTCAAAATATATATAAATACCCAGCAAAAAAAAAATGGTAGTCATTCTGTGACTATAACTTCTTTCATTGCTTCCTAAACTTCAGTTGACATTCTTTTATTATTTTTTGGTGTTTATCTAAGGCACTTCCAAAAGAATTCAAGTGTTCATATTTCAAATGCAGTGATCTGGATATAAACCCCATGCATATCTTAAAAAATCACTCTTCATTACTTCTAAAGCATAAGTTATAGTATATCGTATATTTTTTGAATCTCAAGCATTTATTCATATTGAAAAAATAGTTTTGCTGAAATTTTTTAATTTTTTTATTAAATCATTCTTACAAGGGTTAGAATTTATGCAGTTTTGCAATTTTTATGAAAGTTTTAAAATATCAAAAAAAAAAACAGATTTTTTTTAAACTAATTGAAACTAGCTGACCTGTCATTTGCATTTTTTCAGCCTTAAATATTTTTTTGACGACGCAATCTGTGCGATTTTGCATTATGTTTATTATTAACAACTACACCATTTACAGTTTTAATTCAGAATTTATCAAAATAATTTTAAAATTGTGTAAAAATTATCTAAAATTGCAAAAAAAATGTTTTAAAATTGTGCAAAAATTATTTAAAATTGTTCAAAAATATTTTAAAATTGTCTAAAAATGTTTGCAAATTATACAACCAGTTTTAAAATTATCCAAAAATATTTTAAATTTTTGAAAAATGTTTCAAAAATGCTTTTTCACTAATGCAGAATTATTTATTTGTTTTAATAAAGAGTATTTGTGTATCAATACATACATTTCGCCTCTTTAAACTTATTTTTCTGCATTCTTATGAATTAAATTCTCATCAAAGCTTAAATACTACAAAGTATATGAACATTTTCCACTCATGCATCATTGTATTATCATTGCTTCCTTAGAGTAAAGTATGAGTAATGCTAGTAGCTACATTTGAATACTTCCATCCTATGACACGCTAATGTTAAATTCATCGATGAAACCATTAGAAAAGAAGTGATGCCTTTGCCATAGTAGTGATGCTTTTATTGCTTCTTTGGCAGCTTCATTTTTGCTGGGTATTTATCTAAATTCCTGCTTAAGTATATGCATCCGTCGGCCAATTAAAATAACCATACAAAAAGTGGGGTAGATTAGTTTTCGCAAAATGGTGTATCACTGCCAAGAAAATTCCATTACTGATCCTGTTTAATAATAATTACAAAAAAAATTATTTCAAAGTTAAATATATATTTATTAAAAAAAAAAATATCTCAAAATTTTAAAATTGAACTCGAGCAAGCAAGGGTTAAAAGCTTAAAATAAACAACATTAAAACTAAATTTCAACAAACTGCTAGTTTTTTTAAACAAATATTTGGCTACTGCTCGTAGTTTAATATAGTTGATATATAATCATATGTGGCCTTATTTAATAATATATTATACTATATATAAATACACATGCATTACCATATCTAATTATATATTACATTATTTTTTCTTAAATTATATTATATCGTGTCATGTATAATCACTTCTGGTAATATATTGATCTTTTTAAAATTAGATGTGATTTATACCACATAAAATTATATAAAACGTATGTACAATTATATATATATATATATATATATATATATATATGCGCACGGAGCATGTTGCGGGGACGGGTTTTCGTTCCACAAGTTACTATGAAGACATTTTGTTACTTTGGGGACTGTCCTTAAACTTTTCGTTGTTCTACTGTTTACACTGAAGACATTTTACTGGATACAGCGCATATTATGGGGACTTTTTTGGCTGTATATACAGATGTCTTCAAAGTATGGGCAATGAATATATATATATATATATATATATATATATATATGTGCACAGCACATGTTCCGCAACTTTTCATTATTCTACTGTTTACACTGAAGACATTTTACTGGATACAGCTCATATTACGGGGTCTTTTTTGGCTGTATATACAGATGTCTTCAAAGTATGTGAAATGCATATATATATATATATATATATATATATTCATTGCCTATACTTTGAAGACATCTGTATATACAGCCAAAAAAGTCCCTACAATATGCTCTGTATCCAGTAAAATGTCTTTAGTGTATATAGTAGATTAATGTAAAGTTTGAGGTCAGTCTCCAAAGAATCAAAATGTCTTCATAGTAACCTGTGAAACGAAAAACCGTCCCCGCAACATGCGCTGTGCACATATATATATATATATATATATATATATATATATATATATATATATATTGCGCATACTTTGAGGACATCTGTATATACAGCCAAAAAAGTCCCTATAATATGCGCTGTATCCAGTAAACTGTCTTTGGTGTATACAGTAGATTAATTAAAAGTTTAAGGACGGTCCTCAAAGTAACAAAATGTCTTCATAGTAACTTGTGGAACGAAAAACCGTCCCCGCAACATGAGCTGTGCACATATATATATATATATATATATATATATATGTGCACGGCGCATTTTGCGGGGTCGGTTTTTCGTTCCACAAGTTACTATGAAGACATTTTGTTACTTTGGGGACTGTCCTTAAACTTTTCGTTATTCTACTGTGTACACTGAAGACATTTTACTGGATACAGCGCATATTATAGGGACTTTTTTGGCTGTATATACAGATGTCTTCACAGTATGGGCAATGAATATATATATATGTATATGTGCACAGCACATGTTGCGGGGACGGCTTTTCGTTCCACTAGTTACTATGAAGCCATTTTGTTACTTTGGGGACTGTCCTTAAACTTTTCGTTATTCTACTGTTTACACTGAAGACATTTTAATGGACACAGCGCATTTTATAGGGACTTTTTTGGCTGTATATACAGATGTCTTCAAAGTATGGGCAATGCATATATATATTTATATATATATATATATTTATATATATATATATTTATATATATATATATTTATATATATATATATATATATATATGCATATATATATTTATATATATATATATATATATGCATTGCCCATACTTTGAAGACATCCGTATATACAGCCAAAAAAGTCCCTATAAAATGCGCTGTATCCAGTAAAATGTCTTCAGAGTAAACACTAGAATAACGAAAAGTTTAAGGACAGTCCCCAAAGTAACAAAATGTCTTCATAGTAACTTGTGGAACGAAAACCCGTCCCCGGAACATGTGCTGTGCACATATATATATATATATATATATATATATATATATATATATATATATATATATATATATATATATATATATGTGCACAGCTTATGTTGCGGGGACGGTTTTTCGTTCCACAAGTTACTATAAAGACATTTTGTTACTTTGAGGACCGTCCTTAAACTTTTAATTAATCTACTGTATACACTAAAGATAGTTTACTGGATACAGCGCATATTATAGGGACTTTTTTGGCTGTATATACATATGTCTTCAAAGTATGTGCAATGAATATATATATTATATAAAAAAGGCCTTATCTATTAATATATTATTATATGTATTTACATATGTCAGTATGCATTTCTATATATAATTATATATTACATTCGCTTATATAAACTATCTTATATTGTGCCATATATTTATATATTTATTTATATGACAAGATATGTTATATATTATATCACATAAAATTATATATAACACTATATATAAAACATATGGTTTATACGGGACTATATTTATTTATACATGACTTATACAGAACCATATATTCTTATATATGGCTTAAAGAGAACCATATAAAATTATATATGCTATCTAATATTTGAGATATAATATCTAGTTATCAAATTATGTATGATTTAATATAAGAAATATTTTAAATATGGTATAAGATATAATCATATATGGTACAATATTTGCAAACAAATTTGAAATATTTTTTAAAATATAATTATTATTATTTGTTATCCCATGTTAATGGTTCCGAATCCCAACCCAACAGATGAAATAAAGTTTTTTTTTTCTTTTTTTTTAATAATATTTTTATTTTGTTATTAATATTTTTCTGAAAAACTTTAAAAATTTTAACCCAAGTCGATATAACCTCACGGTGTTCTGCACACAGGATTTATACAATGCGTCCATCACTGCCCCAATGGGGAATAAATGTATACTGTTCTGATAAGTACAACTCCACCCGAACAACTAGTTCTCTGCCTGCTTAGACCAACTCCATTTAAAAACCATGCCTTCAACATTAACACAATATACGTATGATGTACATTTAATAACTTCTCTAAAATTATCGATATTCAAAGGAAAGACAACGGGAGTTAATATTTACCATATTTTTGTAGAGGATGCGTGCTTATTAGTGGTAAAACCAAAATTCGGACCTATTACCCCAAGGTGGTAAATTTTGTACTTATTATGAAATGTTCTAAGTTATTAATTTTCTCTTACTCCTACTCAGGATTAAGACCTCATTTCAAAAAGGTGGCATTTTAATACATGCAAAACAAATTGTAATCTTTTTTCCCTTACAAATTATGCAAATATTTTGTCTTTACTTCCAAATTACTATTGCAAACCGCCCATTTGTTTTTTTTTATAGCAGCTGTTTTTTGTAAAGTAAATTCCTTTTAAAGTAGTTGCCTTTTATAGCCAGGCGTTGAAAAATGTGTTTAAAAGTTAACAAAATGATTTGAATATTTTTATTTAGGTTTCGTCGTTTTATTGACGCCAACATGGCAGCTTATGCATAAAATTTATGAACTTTATGCAAAACAGTTGTAATTTGAGGTAGAATGCAGGAAAATCAATTATGGCGAAATTGTTTTTCTCTTGATTTTTTTTTCTTAGTTTTTGGTTTTAAAGGAGGGAAAAATTTTTACAAATCATAATAATTTTTGTTGAAAATTGTTGTAAAGATAAGAAATATAATGGTGTGTAAAAAATTTGACACCTTGCAATTCATTGATATGTAAATTTAGAAAATTTTCGTTTTTATTTAGGGTTGAGCTTCAATTTATTTTTCTTGAAGTAGCAGAAATTTAAAATATGTTGAATAAAATGTTCCTTCCTCTCTTCTAATAGTAACTTTTGGGGTCAGAAATTTATTTAGTTTTCAATTTACATCTAATTCTATTGTACTAACAAATCTGTTTTCTTTATCAAGCAGAGTTTGTTTATTAACATAGTATATTTGTAAATTATGTACGTTTTAAAATTGTCTTAATTTTTAAAACGTACATAATTGCTAATTATTTAGCAAATATTTTTTGTATGACTAAATATTTACTTTACCTTTTGTATGCACTTCACTTGAACAATAAAACAAATTTCTGTTGATTCATCTTAAATTCTTTTTTTTTTAAATAAACTTTTATTTATGTTCATTTTTAAGACATAAAATACTCATGGCTCTGTTTTTTTTAAGTAAATATTGGTTGTACAAATTAAAATGTTGTGCCAAAAGAAATTAACAAACAAAAATAAAAAAATATATGTTATTTATAAAATATAAAGAAAAATGTAAACAACCATAAAATACTTGTTAAGGTGTAAAAAATGTGCAAAAATTACAAATTGAAAAAAGCTTAAATGTAAACATACACAAAAAGGCAAACATTATTCATTTAATCAAATAAACATTGAAATAATAAAAAAGGCATTAGGGAAATTCAACATTGATATGTGATTAAGAAAAAATACGAGATAATTAATCATTTCCAAAAACGTTGATTGCTTTTTGCAGGTGTCAAAAAATTTAAAAACCTCATTCAAAAATAAAGCATATACGTCATTTTTTATGAGCATATACGTCGTTGAATATTTCCATATAGAACCATACATAATCTCATATATGACAAAATATCTTTTGATCCGAAATTTGAATGTAATGGGTGGTTAAATTTTAAGGGCCGATGTTGATTTTGAGTAAACACAAATTATTTAGGAAATTTGAGCCCAGCGGTATTTTTTGCTAATCTTAGCAACACATGTCTGCTGACGTGTAGTACAATAAAATTAGTAGAAGAATTAGTAGCCGCTACTAAATTTTAGTAGACTTTTTGTAAAGTGGAATTTAAAATCCGTTTGCTAAAATCAGCAAAAAAAATTACTAAATACTATTAATATAAGTTTAAGATTCATTTTTTTATCGAGCATCAAAAATTTTAATCATATTTTTTAAAAGATGTTTTATACAAAATGAAAAAAAAAATCAATGGCTTAAAAATCTTAAAAATTCTTAAAACATAAACGAATTTATCATTTTGTTTTAATTTGGTAATTTCTGTTTTGAAAAATATTTTAGTAAATTTTTTTTTTTTTACTTTTAAGGTGAAATTTAAATTGTTGTTAGGGCTGATTTTTAGAAATAAAAAAACTTTAGTGCTATTTTAAGTGGATGTCCTATTTTTAGACATGAGTCGGTATCTTCACTTCCGATCCCTTTTTTAATCCTATGTAACATTTTAGGGCAATTTAAGTTTGTTTGTATAAGTTTAAATTATTAGAAATAACATTTCCATCAATATCGACTTTTTTAAAATTAGTAATTTTTTTTGCTAATTTTAGCAAATCGGTTTTCAAAAATTTGTAAAATGATTTCTGAAGTTAGCAACGAAAATTTGTAGATATTCTGTAAAAACTCTGTAATTTGTAAAATGTAAATAGCAAAAAGATTTGCTAAATAATAATTTTTTTACTAAAAATCAGTACAAAAATAGTAAAGTGGGATTGAAAACCGTTTACAAATTTTTCTACTAACTTTTTTTTCTGAGTGTATGGAACAAAATATCGGCCAAATGACCACCGCAACCTCGACGGCACACCTCCATCCGATGGTCCGAATTTTCGATGATGCTGAGGCATAATTGAGGTTCTATGCCGTTAATGTCCCAAATAATCTCATTTCATTGTTGCTGGCTTATCGACGTACACCTTTTCTTTTAAATATCCCCAAAGAATGAAGTCCGACGGTGTCAAATCACATGATCTTGGCGGCCAATTGACATCGCCACCACGTGAGATAACACGGCCATTGAATTTGTCGCGCAAAAGAGCCATTGTTTCGTTAGCTGTGTGGCAAGTGGCAAAGTCCTGTTGAAACCACATATCGTCCAGGGTCATATCCTCAATCATCGTTATCATCTCGCGATAGCGAACACCATTCACGGTAAATGCTTGGCCGACCTCATGACAGACTATCGCGAACAACAGCAATGTTTTCCGCAAAACGAACTAGGCGAGCATGCACAGTTGTTTTCACAGACCCGGTTTGCTGAAATTTGCCCACGATTCTCCCGATTGTGGAAACACTTGGTCAATTATGCTGACCAAATAAAATCACGAAGTGCACGAAATGCATTTTTCTTTGAACGCCTATTTTCATAATAAGGCTGAACAACTTTAACGCGTCGCTAGATTGTGTATCTTTCCATGGTTCAAATTGAGTTAGTCTGGAATTGAGAAATGTCAAATGAAATGCAGAAAAAACTTGACGTTTAGGTGTGGTTCACATTCAACATCGGCCCTTAAAATTTAACCACCCTTTATATGGCAGTATATGGTCATACATGAGTAATATATGACAATATATAATCTTATATGATCATATATGGCCGTATACCCTCAAATTTTGTCATATATGAGATCATATATGGTCATATATGACCATGTTTAATCTTACACAAGCCCATGTATCTGTATATATATTTCGCTTTTTACATGAGAATACAAGATTCTGCATTATGAAAACTAAACGGGCCCTTGGCGCTTTTTTGTATGCTCACAAATTCGCTAGGAATATACTTTCTATTTACCAGATGATTCATTTAAATAATTTTAATTATCAGCTTTCTGCCTTAAAAAATATAATTTAGCACACAATATTTTAATTCACTTTAAATTTTATAAAAAAAATCCCCCTTTGAACTTTTTTGCCGATACTGCCTTGAATTTCGCTATTAAAAAAAAATATAATATACTGTTTACATACTCTGTTAAACATTATGTTTTGTTTGCTTAAAACATGCATGCATAACTATTTAGTCAAATGTATATAATTTAATTAAATAATAGACAAACAAAAAATAAAATAAAATTTTTAAATTAAGAGTAAAATAGTACTTTAAAATATTTAGTAGTTTCTTTATTTAAAAGAGGAAATATTACATAACAAAGGTGTGATAAAGCAATTTATATAGAAGTGTAAAATAAATTCAACACCTTAGAAGTGGTTTAATATTACTAAGTTAAAGTGATTTAAAAACCTTGGCCAAATTGAAAGCAAATTAAATCTTAGAAATAACCGGGGTCTCATGTATTGTACTACATATAAATAAACATTATTATTCACCATAAGGAAAATCACAAGAAAATTGAGTACAATTTGTTTTCAACCAAATTAAATATAGTAGGATATTACTTTTCTAGTGAAACATTTTGGGTTGATTGTGATTGTGTCTTTCCTATAAAATAAAAAAAATATTACTTTTTACAATTTATAATACGAATTGCGACCATTAAAGATTGAGTGAAATTTTTTCCAAGTGAAAATGAATTTACTATGCTTAAACGGCAGAATGAAATAACCTCCAGTGAAATAACTCACAAATTCATACTAAAAAACTTCAATGAAATAATACCCAACATAAAATTAAATAAACCCCAAGGAAAAAAATTTAGTAACATCCAACTAAATAAAAATAACCCAATGAATTGAATGAAATTATCCCCAAAATTTTGGGCTTTATTTCGTAATGAAATAATTCCCAAAAATTAAATGAAATAACCGCCATTAAAGAGTTACCCAAAAAGAATCAATAAATACCAGATCTTGTTTTTTAATTCATTATTTATTTATGTAAGCTAAAAAAAAGGTAAAAATTTAAAACAAGTAAAAGAGGCAGAAATTCGGCTGTGGCAAATGTTAAAAAAAAAATGTTGAAAAAAAATTTTTGTGGTAAAAAGCTTTTTTGGATGCGGAAGCGAATTTTTTTACGTGAAAAAAATTTTGAAATGAAAAAAATTTTTTGTGGTGAAAAAAATTTTAGTGGTGAAAAAAATTTTTGAGGTGAAAAATATTTGAGGTGTACAAAATATTATGAATTTCTAAGCGATTGGTGAAAAAATATACCAGTCGCTACTATTGTACTAAATTACACCAATTTGTATGGAAAACTTATAGGCATCTTCACATTTTCACCCATAACTTTTCAACCGCTGGACCGATTTTGCTTATTTTCAATACCAAACTGCTCGGGAGGATGTACAATAATCTGGGTAGAAATAGGCACTACCGCTAGCATCTTCGCGTCGTGATCGCCATTTCAACAGATAGACAGACGGACATCGCTAAATCGACTTAAAATTGCATAAGGATCACGAATATATATACTTTATGGGGTCTTAGACCTATATTTCGAGATGTTACAAACGGAAAGACCAACCCTCACCATATATGGTGGAGGGTATAAAAATTTAAATTTCGTTATAAAAAAGCTTGAATGAAGTCATGTTTGACATACTGGACACAGGAACTTGTGGAGTTCATTTTAAATTGCTTCTGCCTGGAGCTTTCTTACGCATTTACTGCATTTTCCAAAAAAAAAAAAATATTTTTATTCAATGTTTTTTTTTGCATGTCATTTTTTTACAATTTCCACCAATAATTTCAAATTCCATTCTTTAATTTAATTACACAGTTGAAAATTCTTAGAAGAACAGACGATTAGTTGCAAATTGTAATTTTAGTTAATCCTAACGGTCTATAGAAAAAACTTATTAAAACCGGTTGCAACGGAAATATGAAATAGCACCCAAAAATTAAATTTCATGAAATAATCCCAAAATATACTTTTTTGAGCTTTTGGGGCCTTTTTCATAATGCAATGATCTACAAATTAAAAATGAAATACCTCCCAAAATTAATGAAATAATACCCAAATTCGTTTTTTGGCATTTTGTGAGGGTAATTCAATTTTTTTTCAATTTTGGGGTTATTTCACTTGGGCATTATTTCAAAGTGCCTGCTTAAAAGTTATTTGATTTTAAAAATATACAATATTATACAAATTTCTGCTTTTTGTGAATAAAATAAATTAATTTTTTTGGACTCCCAAAGGACTACCGTTAAAGAGACCATACATCGTAAAACAATTTGGTCAATATTTCGGATACAAGATAAAAATTTAGCTGAAAAATAGGAGGTGTTTGTGTTCCCTATTGGGCTTATAAACAATTATTTATACCCTACAATACTATGTAAAAAAGGTATAAGGGGTTTATTCTACCAATAAGACTGGACCTAGAGACGTGATTTAGTATACCCGTCGACTTATACTCTTTCTGAGTCGATTTCGCAATGGCGCATGAGGTGTCTTTATTTAGAGATGAACCATTTCGTCCACAGAGAGGTAATATCTGAATTGGACAAAACCGTAAATAACTGGATGTTATTTAGATTGTGTGTTATAACAAAGAGTGAGTCAGTTGTAAGAAAGGGAAAATTTTGAGTGTACAATAGGATTCAGGGTTCGATAACCGCGATTGAAATACGCCCTCCGTAGTGGGTATATTGAAATTTTTGTTCAAATTTTTTTTCAAAAAATGTGGAGAATATTATATTTTGTTTCACCATCAAATAGCTTTAAATAAATTACTTTTTGCTTTGTTTTAGAAATGTACTGAAAACTTGAATAATTTAATATAATATTCCTTATTAATTTAAATTTTTTTTATGAGCCGCTACGTTCTATTAGACAGATTTTGAGCACATTTTTAAAAATTACTTGTTTAAAATTATGTAAATGATATTGTATTGAATTCAAATTACTTCATGAAATTTTTTACATATTTTTTCCATAACATAATCAGCATTACGAAACTTTGGAGCCGCATTTTATCCAAATATTCGAGAAAAATTAAGGAAAAAATTTACTACCAAGACAAATGGCGGTTAGCGAACTAAAGATACAATTGTAATTTGTTTTCTAATATATACCATAATCTGACAATAAAACTGAGTGTCGTACGTTAATTTTTCTAATTTTGGGAAACTTTAGTGTGAGGTAGAAGGTGAATATTTCTCCACAAATGTCAACACCGATATTAACATTATCTAAGGGAGTTTTAAAATTTGAACCAATCACCATTTTTGTACGCTTCCACACGTGGTCGTAAATAGAATTTTTTTTTTTATTTTTTGGTATACAAAAAATTTAAAATTCATAAATTTGCAATAACTTTTTCATTTCGAGTGTTATTTTTAAAAAATTTCTAAAAGTTATAAAAAATATTATGTGATTGGTGGTTGTGGTGGTGCACGCACATACGCCAAACGACAAAGTAGGATAGTATCGCATGCATAAATTGGTATAATTTTAACAGACGTATACGCAACATTAATTCATTAATTGATGTATCTTAACTGGGTGAGCATTTATTTTCTTTCGATTATTGAAAAACAAAGCAGATTTTTTGAATCTTTATATATATATGATATAGGTCGGGCAGTTCAGCCATTTGCAGATTTGAAAATTATAAAAAAAGAAAATGTAAAGATAATAAATGTTTCAAAAATACAATTTATAGCTGATATAACATTATAACAATCAAATTTATTTCCAACCGAATAGTTTGGTTGAAGTTACCGATATATAGGGTGTCTCAGTAAGAATTCACTTGTTTGTTTTATTTTTGTATTGCAAAGAAGACTTGTTCCGATCACTGCTCTGATGACAGGTATTGCTTTTTGTGGAGACCTTTTGTCAAAATTCGCTGCGTAATGCTTTGTGAAATTCGAAGTTTTTGAGAACAATGCCGAATTGATGTTTTGCTGGTGTTTACAGCAGCAATATTTTCAAGAGACCGAACGGTACGTTGACGCACAGTTTTTTCATCCAATGGTTGACACATTAGGTGCACTTTCTCGACTGAAGTTTCGAAGTCTGCGAAGTTCTTTCGTAAAGTGCTCCATTTTCAATAATCGGAATAAACATATGTGACAGCTGCCAAATTGCAGAGTTGCCACTCGCAACGGAAATTTGGTTAATGCAACAGACTTTCGGTTGAAACTATATCAGGAAAACCATATCAGGAAAAAATTTGGTTAGGACAACTAAATAAATCGGTTGCTGCAACCAATATGTTCAGTTGGCAAGAAATTCGGTTGTCACAATGAATATGTTTTCTCTGTGTACTTGTAGATTTTTTAATAAAAAAAATTCCGAAACAATTGTTTGTTTAGTAAAGACAGCTCTTCAACGAAAAAAATGGAGAATGTTCCCACTCCAATTCTTCAAGTCAAAAATCAGTTTTTTCTAACTTAGTATTCTATAAAAAGTCTTAAAACAGCTATTTTCTAATTTTGGATGGCAGGGATCATCTTGGGAAGCTAAGTAGCCATTCAAAATTATTGATCAATTAGAAATTTTGAATATAAGGCGCTTTATCAAAAAAGATTAATTACAGAATATCAGCTGTTCTTAATTTACTATTGTATACTAATTGCTAATCGCTAATGTAAAAAATGAGAGAAGACGCTAAATAGCATTTTCTTAAGTTTTGTGAATCAAATTTTGTCAATTTGCAATTTAAATTCTGTTATTTCGTCTGAAATGAGTTGGTTCACCAGAATATTGGTTTTCTCATTGGTTTAATACAATTGAATTTTATCACCAAATACAGGTTTCACAGTTAAATATGGTTGTACTACCCGAATATATTGGTTGTAGCAATCAAAAAAAAATGTTTGTATGTAAAAATTACTAAATATTAATGACATTAACGACAAAGTGCACTTTCAAATCAGAATTGTTAGACATATTGTTAATGTTCAAATTTTATCATATTGTTCAAATTTTATCATATTGTAATTGTTTTAAGTTTTTTTTTTGTTCCAATGCAAATTCTAAAATTTCTTATAAACTGTGCGTCATTATAATCATAAATTTAAATTTTATTACTCTTATTTTTATTTAATGTATTTAAAATAAATATTTCAATTTTCTTTACATGGGTTTGTTTTGTTATTATTTGTGTCATAAAAAAGAGCTAAAATAAACAGCTGGTGTAATAAAAGACATTTTGCCGCATGTTGTAAATAAAATAATACCAGTGGTACATTATACAAAAAAAAATACCATCATAATTTATAAAAATGAAAAATAAAGATTATTTGTTTTCATTTTGTAGTTTATTGCAAAATTTATATAAATATTTGTGTGTTAGTTTCAAACCCCCAGTTTTATTTCCAAGTTCATATCGTACATGTATTTTTGCTGATTTTATTTATTTTTATTTTTTTGTTTTACATTTTAGTGCAATTATTTCTGAATAAATATTACAATGTTTTTTTTTATTTTATTTTATATTGGCTTGTATGCCATAATTCTTTTTTATACATGTTCTAGAGTATACAAACAAAAAACCCTTTGTTATTTTGTTTGTTTCTCCCTGTGTGGGGGTATAATAATTTATAAAATATTGAAGTTTTTATGATACACAATGGTTGAGCTATAAATTAAATGGTGTGATAGTTTAATAAATTGGCAAGAAAAATATATAGCTTATCGTCACATTTGAAAAGTTTTTTAAATTATTTATTTTTTTAATAAACCAGATTTGGTATTAAGTTGCATACTTTGAGTGAATATTTTATGAATTCTCAGTATAAAATTTACCATAAATATTTTTTACTACAAGAGTTCAAAAAGAGTATAAACTGTTGGACACCAAACGCTTTCCGTTTCTTAAATTTGATATTGTGAGAATTCAAAAACGTGCTTTTCAATCCCAAAATTATAAAATTATAAGGCAATTAAGGCGACTGTTCAAATAGCGTCGGAGAAGCACTGGTTGGGTAAGTTTTGCTTTTCGTCTACAATTTGAAAAAAAAAATGCTGCTCTTTAAAGCTAATCCTAAAAATGTTCCAATATGCGGTTCAAAAGTTGCGATTTTGACACGGAAGCCAAAAACCCCACAGTTCAGCCAAATAAAAGATCGAAGTTCGACTTTTGTCAAACTCATGAAAACCTGCAAATTGATTGGGAGTAATTCAGGCATCAATTTAAAACCGTTTGCAAACAGCAAGATACATCCAAAGCAAGAAAAGTGCATACCACACGAGTTGAAGCCAAGAGATGATGAAAGACGATTTTTCATTTGCGAAATGTGCAAGAAACCGTTTGTGAAAAAAGCGAATGTAAGCTGCTAAATTGGGCCAAACGATCACAGGGGACCTGAACTAAAAACAATTGCTTAGTTTGAAGCGACAATTAGCCGGAAAACGCCAGCAATATGCGACCAGCCATAAAGCCGTAATATCCCATCATGGCAACGATCGGTCCAGACCCGACTGCCATTTGCTTTAATCGTTGCAAAACGCTCTCACAGGATTATGCTTCACTTCAGAACAGGGTATACAAAATTGGCTTGCTTCATTCTTGGCCTCAAAAAAATTAACAGTTCTTTTTTTGGATCGGGATGTATATGTTTCCAGAAATATGGGTAAAGGTTATAGCTAATGATAACCAATAATTTGAATAAATTTATATTGTACCAATGTTTCACAATAAACGCCCAAAATTTTGTCAGAAAATCGCGTATTGCTAAGTTTTACACCCAGTAATATTAAGCAAACAAATTTAGCGGATTTTATTGTAGAATTTTTTACTGCAGGGCAATTTTTAAATATTTTTAGTAGTTATTTATGATATTTGTAATTGCCTGTAATTCTTACAGATAAGTTAAATAATTTTAGGCCAGCAGACAATTTAGCCAAATTTAGAAATAAATGAAAGTAGTAGAAAAAATCTGTAATTTGTGAATAAATGTGATCAGAAGTGAAGATACTTTTTACAACCGACTAAAGTGTAGGTTCGAATTTCATTGAGAATCGGATCACTCCTTTACCTTAAACACATGCCATATTTGCCGGAATTGCAACGGGATAACAACCCTGCGGGAAATAAAGGGGTCATTGAAAATTGGAACCTGCCCCGTGATAAGTGAAAACTGGATCGGATCCGAAAATACATATCGCTATACAGGTGAAAGGAGGACCGGTTACTAAAGTCCTTCAACGTGACCGGTTTCAAAGTCATGACATGTTCTTCAGCGTTGGCTCTGAGATATGTTCTTTGGGGAAAGTTGTGACATGTTCTTTTATAACCGTCCTGTGACATGTCGCAGAGGGCAATTGACCCCATGTTAAAGGTCAAACCCATGTTAAAGTGACCGTTCCATTTCATATAAAAAACCGGTCACGTGACGTGTAATGCGATAGGTCCTTTTCGCGCAAGGCATCAGTCAAGACAAAATTTTTTAAGAACCCCTTTGGTTTACTGTAATGTTTCCTTAATAAAGAATTAGTAGAAACATTTTTTAATAGAGCAGTAAAATGGTTTGTTAAACTCAGCAAAGAAAATTAGTAAAAATTTTGTAATTTGTACTAAAATTTAGTAAAAAAAAACCTAAAAATGTAATATGAAATGATATACTTACTTTTTCATTTAAGTGTACAGATTTGTTTCTCAAAATTTATGTGCTTACTAATCTCAAACCAGTTCTTCAGGAAAATTTAATTTTTACAATAATAATAATACAGTGGATTCCCGATTCAACGAACAATTGATTGACAGCCCTGTTCGTTAAATCGAAAAGTTCATTAAATCCAGTATTAAACAAAAAATATTTATTCATGCAAATTAAAAGGACAATTTATATCATATCTTACTAAGCCCGTATTACAATTGCTAGCTTTCCTATTGATTTTGTATTGATGTTTTCATCATTGATGCATATTCTTACGGAAAAATAATGAGTGTGCGGAGTTCAACTATAGAAAATAAATGAGTATCTGTTAATATCAATCCAATATAAAATAAATGTAGTGTCATATGGGCTTTACTAAAAAAGCGATTTTATAAAAAAATTAATCAAAAAGGAATTATTATATATAAAAAAAAAAAAATAATGTCTTCGAATGCTTTGAAAAAATTAAAACTTTTATTTAACGATGTGTTCATCAAAAATTAAAAGAAAAAATCAAAGCTATATGGCAATACATATTTTTTATATGTATTTTTTTAAGTGTTCGTTAAAACGAGTGCTATATTGGATTTTAATTCGTTATACACAGTACCTAATGTAAAAATTTTGCCTGTTCGTTAAATCGCGAATTCGTTAAATCGAGAGTTCGTTAAATCGGGAATCCACTGTAATAATAATAATAATAATAATTATAATAACAACACCTTATAAATATTTGTTCTCCCTTTCTCTCTCTTTTTTGACCAGGTTATTATTTTATATTTAAAATAATGATATCATAAATAAGTAATTATAAGAAAGGCACTATTTTGATGTTTATCAAGTAGTGACAAAAAATACCTCATTACTGTTTCGACACTGAGATTTTGTTAAAAACTGCATTGGAAAAAAATTTTTCAATACGATTTTTAGCGAAACGTCAATAGTATCATGTAAAATATTTGTTAATTTTTATGTTGAGTGAAGAAACAATTTTATTTCCTGTAAAATCAAAAGCTTTTTCAGTTACATTCACAGACGTTTTATTTTAAGTGTAACTTTCTATAGGATATATTAAATTACTTAGATCAGTCACACCATTCATGCATCTCTAGTATAACAGGAATTCCTACAACTCGGTTAAAAAATATACACCTTCTCTGTCATAACGTGGCTTTGTTTCCCCATATATCCAGGTTTTTTTCCTGATGGCGTATATTTTTTCTGCAACACACTGTTGTTGAGAAACGATTTAATACCGTTAAATGAGGCAGGAGGCAATGTTATTAGTTTTTTTTGTCAATTTTATTATGATTCTGAGTAATTGAAATTTTATGTCAACAAACAAAAGTTGTTTGATATTTTGTAATTAAATTTATGATTGAATTTCAGTGATATTTTATTAGACTCAGTTTATTATAGGGGTGTTAAATTTTTTTTATTAAGGTTTACATTTTGCTATATTTAAAAAAAAAGTATACTTTTATATATTTTTACAATACACATGCTAATAAACAGTATTATCTTTAATGGTAGGTTATTGTTTCATATTGTAGACTAATAAACTCTAATGGATTTTGTTGAAATATTTTTCTTAATAAAATTACTAATAATAACAATAAAATTATTATTTATTTGTTAATGAAAATAAAACCTAGCGGCATTGATAGAACAAACAAAAAAGCATACAAATCAAGTGGGGCAAAGTGATTTTCGATGAGACTTTTAAGAAGCCGTAAGAAAGGTGTCATAAATAGTTAAGGAATTTTGTTGAAATACCTTATGAATGTGACTGGTTTATCATGTTATAAATATATTCATAAAAAAAAACTTTTATGTTAACTACATAATATATTTCCTACTTGATTTAGTTTTTGGCCATTCAAATTCCACTTCCATTAATCGACAGTTGTATGGAAATATTTGAAAATGTCTTATTTATTATTAAAATAATTTTTTTTATAAATTGTGTTTAATAGTAGCAATATTTTAAATGTACTTCTCATAGGATATAACACTTATGTACATAAAATATAAACATTAAGATATAGATAACTGATATACAGTGGGCCGCAAAACTACTGATATATTGTAGCAAAGATTTTTTTTTAGATTTTATCAAGTTATATCTGTTTCAGTAAAATTGTTGAGGCAAAACCAGTATTTATTTTTAATATAAATTTTATGCTTTACTTTTAATTAAAAACATTAATTTATAATATGTCAACGCAAAACTAAGGGCACACTTCTTGTTTATATGGAATAAATCTACATCAGAGAAGCAAAAGTCAGTTATAAAATTGAGTAGACGTTTTACGGTAAGAAAAGTAATTTAACGCATAATCAACGAGATCCGAATCGAAAATAAGATTGCAGAGGAGGTCGGCCACCAAAGTTGTCCGATAAAGATATACGATATATAAAGTGTCCAGTAGAGAAAAATCCCTTAACAACTTCTTAAAAATTGCCAATGAACTCGGAAAGTACCAAAACTTAAAAGTTTTACCCTCTTTAGCTACTCAGAATTTAGCGTTATGTAACCCCAAAAACACCTATAACACTGTACAACAATTTCGAACTTTTTCCAAATTTACGGGTTCTGGTAATGGATTCTGGTAGAGGAAAAAAAAATTAGCGTGTGTCAGCGTTTTGAAAGATAACATCGAAATTTTATTTCAGGGGGGGGCTTAAATTTCCCCCATTGGGCCTATTCGTATAGCGTAACGGTATATGAAACTATGTGTTCTTTACATCTGGGGTGTATGGTATGTTGAGAAGCTTTGTAGAAAGTTTTAATGCAAATACTTTGTGGACCATATACCATCTACCTCCCCCAGATTACGGTGTTTTTGGGCTCTAATAAATTGTTAAAAACACCCCTAAGAAGGGAGGGTACGGGAATGAAATGCTTCACAAAAAATTGGCCATAAAATTTTACTACATATATCAGAACACCCCAATGTCCAAAACTAACTGCAAACACCAAAACCCAGTTAAATTCAATATTGCTCATCAGATTGTTAGTCAGACTCTTAATCTAAAGAACAGTTTAGAATTGAATTTGCACTGAATTATCAAATTTTTTTCACATTCAAATTCAAAAAATCCTTAAAACATATTTCTGTGTCCTTAATTTTGCGAGCCACTGTATAATTTATATTCGTATTTTTGCTAGAAACCCATGAAAATACATTAAGTCATAAATTTTGTGACTTATCCATAAATACATACAATCTATACTTACATATAAAGGGAAAAAAAATAAAATAATTGCGTCATAAATTAACAAACAAATAAAAATATAAAACTGAAACCAACAAAATGTTCATACATACAAAATCTCCCCCCGAAAATAAAACTGAACAAAATGCTAAAGAATAACCCAACAATAACAAAGTGTCTGGTACTTAATGGTAATAAAAATTCGCAACACCAGAACATTAAATAAAATTATATGCAGTAAATGAGTTACGCGATTCACGATGATAATACAAACAGTATTGTTTATATGTTAGCATAAGTATCTACATAAGAACGCTGCACTTAAGTTTTATTTATATTTTTTTGTAGAAAAGTATCAGAATCTTATCTTTTAACCCAAAAACAACAATAAGAGAAATTATCTTGCCTACTGCTCCCCCACCTTTTTTAATTGGAATTAAGAAAATTTATGCTTTTCTTGTGAAGAAATTAATGTGCAAAAAAAAAGAACAGCAGGGCACTAGGGACCGGAATTTTACACATATTATAATTTAATGGATCTGTTCTTATTTAAAATGAACCAAATCAAGAGCTATCCGCGAAATTGACCCTTATAGCTTAGAGAATTGGCGCTTACGTCTTGTTTATTTTAAAGGAACGACGCACGCAGAGAAAATAACGTTGTTGCAACATGGTCACTGCTACTATATTATACTTGCTGCATTTGGGTATGGTTGTCACAATCAAGTTATTGGCTTATAAATAGGTTTTAACCGTCAGTATGGTCTCACCATCATTATTATAGTAAATATTTTATTATATCATGACTACTACTTTCTATTTTATAACATGATTGGCTGTAACTACACTGTGGTAAAAAAAATTCTGAATATTAAAAAATATAATAATTATGAAACTACAAAATGCAGACAACAATTAATGAATAATTATAAATCCAATAAAATATGACTTTAAAATTTACAGTCATTATACTGTATTGATTCCATATGAAAAATTTTATCAGTCACCAATGTAAAAATTTATATATATGATCATTTCCACCGGGGGTTTTATTTTCGAAAATGTCTTGTACATATAATTTAGAGTAATCAATTCATTGTCGAAAAATTTCATTATCAAAAATTTTCTACGTATATAATATTTTATATATTTTAATTATTTTCCAAAAAAATTATATCAATTTATTTTCCTATTTTTTAATATAGTTATTAATTCTGTTTATGTCAAACGTCGACTTTCTTTTGGAAAAGGGACTCAGAATATTAATAAAATTATTTTTATAACCCAAGAGTGGGTTTGTACGAAAAGGTTTCTTATATAAAATACAAAATTTTTTAATTTTTTTCTTATAGAAACAATTGCAGATTCTATGGAATTTTCCTTAAAGTAAAATTCTCAGAACCTGCAAACTGTTTCTTAGATAAGAATTCATGTATTCTTAAAAAAAAACTTCTAAGGCATTTCTTTAAATAAAAAACAATTTTGCTATACAAGTTAATAATGTCTGTTTGAGCAATAGATGGCAAAACTATCACATATGGTTTGTGTCAATTATAGCAAATATGGTATTTTGGAGGGTAAACATTTATCTTTATAATTCAGTATTTGATAGACGCCAAAGTGTTAACACACATTTTTTTCAATGGCTATAATTACGTCGAATTCTGTGCCCAAAAAAGATGTTTTGGGGGGAAGTCTCCCAGCAAAACTTTGGTAATGGGTGCGATATTCTCATGCGTTACCTTGTAATGATAGCTCGTTACCCTTTTCATTATTTGCAAGCACATAGTAATAACTTACTCATTATTGATTACGTAATATATGATTTCTATTAGATACATTACTTTGTGTTTTTTTGTAAGCAAAAGGGTAATGTATGTTTGTTTTGATAACACTAGCGAAAGAACGAAGCGCAAAAATTCATTTAAGTTTAAAGCAATCAAATACTATATGCATCGATAGCTCAGTGGGTAGAGTTCTTGGCTGGCAACCAGATTTCCCTGGTTCGATTCCCATCTTGACCACATAATTTTTAATTACAAATATTTCAAATAAAATATTTGTAATAATTTTTTTTAATAAAAATTCCTCTTTTTTAAAAATCTATTTTTAGACACATTACTTTTTCCATTTTCGTAACCATATAAGTAACCCCTTACATTATCACCTCTAAAGTAATTGGTATATACATTACTTTGAGTCTCGTCGCCAATAAAATTCATCAATGAAGTAAGGTGTAAAGTAATCCATCGGCCGCTATGGCTATACATTACTTTACCCAATATTTGGTAATGCGTGGTTTTGCTGGGCTGATAACCTTCTATTATTTGAAGAAACTGGCTGCTGAAAGTTATCGAAGCTTACAGTCAACATGCACCAACTCAAAAAAACTTGTGAAGGATGGTTTGCGCGATTCAAAAGTGGTGATTTCGACACAGACGACAAGGAGAGGCCTGGTCAGCCGAAAGAGTTTGAAGATGAGTAATTGGAAGCATTCTTTGACGAAGATTGTTCTCAAACGCAAGAAGAACTTGCATTATCATTGAGGGTCACACAACAAGCCAGTTTCCTACTTTTAAAAGCATTGGAATTCATTCAAAAGCAAGGAAATTGGGTTCCATATGAATTGAAGCTGAGAGACGTTGAAAGGCAATTTTACATAACGGAAAAAGAAGTAATATTTGCATCGTATTGTTACTGGTGATGAAAAATACATACATTTTGATAACACCAAGCGCAAAAACTTATATAAAAAGACCGGCCAACCAGCGGTCAAAAACTATTTGGAAAACAGTGAATGGGAAGTTTTGGCGCACCCGCCTTATAGCCCAGACCTTGCCCCTTCTGACTACCATTCGATCGATTCAGATCGCCCTTACTGGAATACGCCTCACTTCGGAACAGGGTATCAAAAATTGGCTTGATTCATTCTTTACCTCAAAACCGGAGCAGTTCTTTTGGCGTGGAATCCATATGCCACCATAAAGATGGAAAAAAGTAGTAGCAATACTTTCGATAATGTATCAATTAATTTTGTTATTATAATAAAGCAAAAAATATCGATATTATAAACTTGTATACCAATAAGATTCTGAGAACTTTTCATCATGAAAAATATTTAAATTCTATGAACTTTTTCTTGTTGAAATATTCACAGCTTCTAAGGATTTTTTCTAGTAGAAATATTCTTAAATTCTAAGAACTTTTTCTAAAAATAAAATTCTAAGACTCTAAGGACTATTTAGAATTTACATTTTTTTTAAAGTATTTGTCCTTTATATCAAACATTGTCTTTAGAAAAAACTTTTCATAAAGAAATATTCTTAAATAACTTTTTCATAATTTCGAATTTTAAAATAACTGCAGTTACAATCTTTTGGTAATATTATGGTTATTTTATAATCACAATATGATAACTATATTATTGTACGACTATGGTTGGCACAATTATAATCACAAAAATTGATGATGCTCTTCGAATATGATTGCCCCGACCATGTTTTTTCTCTGCGTGTTACCATTTTTTAAATTAATGATAGTGATTTTTAGGCTTATACTTCATTGATCTATAATAATGGTTTTTACATGTCATTGTTATTATTAATTCACCAATTAAAAATAGATAATGCAATTTATAAATTCGTTTTGGAATGTTTCACGCCATTGTTCCTTGTGCTTGGGGTTCCAATTTTCCGTTCTATTCAACTTCATTCTTCTTGGTCAGTGTTTCAATTTGAATGCTTCCTCATTCCATTGTATTTCATTTATTCCCCGTACCACTTCATATCGCTCCGTTTTGCAACAATGTTTCATTTCGTCCATGACATTTAAAAAAATTTACATTATAACTTCGCTTTCTAAATCCGTTATTTGTGAGCTATAAATTGCTAGTGGTACACAATATTAAGTTCTGGCAAACCACTGAGTAACTGTGGTAAAAAAATTATTTTAATAAAAATCATGATCGTTTGTCTTGATTTACTTGATTTACCGCTTCATTCCATTTTGTTCCCAGTGCTTAATGCACCAATTTCACTCATTCCCCATTTTATTCCATTTCGATCTACTTTGCCTGTATGATTTAAGATCTTCTTCAAAACTTTTTTTTCTATAACTTAATTCAATGCTGAATTCCAAACCCATTATGCCGAAACCAAAAAGAAACTCTTTAAGAGGGAGTGAATTAATTCTCCAAATGGCAGTACTAAAATGCTTTAATAAACCAGGACAACAACAACATCACCTACATTACAAATAAACAAAAGTAATTTGACTATAAAAATCATAAAATAACATTAGCAAACAAAGAAAAAAAAAAACAAAGAACATAAATTTGTTATCGCTCCACAAGTCTAAATGTGGTAATCAAATCTTGCAGACTATGAATGGGGATAAAAGCCGAACGTACCGATGAAATCGTAAACTTTATGTTTATTGTTTATAAACCGTCAGAGTTATTACTTTTTAAAAAAAAATTACACTAAATATGGTGTTATATGCTTTCTTAAGAATAAATTTTTATTGTTGATGTCATAAAATAATTTTTTATGGTTGCTATTTTCCTTTTTTTTTTTTTTTTGTTTTGTTTTTAATAAGGGTGTACATAAGAAGAGTATTTTGTTTATATTAAGTCACGTTTAGTCACTTAACATGAATTGTATACAAATTTATGGAATATGTTTTGAAGATACTATTTCCTAGAATTTACAGATAATGCTTGTGGGAAAAAAATATAAAGATGTAGATATATTTAAATTAGCAGAAAAATAATACGATACTGAGCATTTCATACAACATTTACTCTTAAAAAAAGACTATCCAATGTGAAAGCCATTATTGATCTAAAATTTCTATAATTCTTTAGACAAAAATTGTACCAATCGGAAAATTATCGCACGACTTAAATTATTACATTTCACATATTCTAAAATAATGTTGTTACCATAACTCAAAACAAAAGTTTTTCCCAAAAGGCGGAAATACTCGGATTTCTTACTACACATATAACATATACTCATAATATTATGTAGTTCACTGTTTGTAGTGATAAAACAGCTTTAACTTCAGTTAAAAATAAAGGAATATACATTTATTTCTCAAAGAAATATTTATTTTAACTTTTTTATACATTTGTTCCAAATGATTTACTGTTATTTACCGAATTTTTCAGTTTGATTTATTTTTCCACTTGTTTGAAATTTAATAAAAATTTACCCACAAAAACAAAATTTCAGGTTTATTTGTTTCCGTTATTACAAATCTAAATTTTGTTTGCTGTCTGTTGCAAAAAATATATTTAAAAAATTCCAATTTATTTTTTATCCTAATTAATTGTTCGTTTATCAAAGTTATTTCAATTCGAATTTCAAATACTTCACAAACACACACACATACATACATGTCATGGTCATTCAAACAAAATGTGTTTATAGACTGTGTGAGTAAAAAACAAACAAAAATTCACAAACGGAAACAATTTCAAATAATAGGCTTTTTACGCTGAACAGCATCATTGTGAAACGCATGAAAGATGATGAAAACGTG
This sequence comes from Eustalomyia histrio, assembly GCA_949748255.1. NCBI lineage: Eukaryota > Metazoa > Arthropoda > Insecta > Diptera > Anthomyiidae > Eustalomyia > Eustalomyia histrio. Next base: position 121,176,830 of record OX456526.1, read on the forward strand.
AAACGCCAATTTACATTTTCAACATCTTTCATCTGTCATTTATTCAGCTGTCAAAAAAATAAAAGATAAAAAAGCATAATTTTTGTTCAAAATAAAAAATGGATTTAGAGAAAGCATTAATCAGTTGAGTAGTTGTTGCTTTGCAGAAACAAAGCCAATTTTTCTTTGTTGAAAAAATTTGTTGTGTTTATTTTCTGCAATGTCAGTTTGCTAGTGATGGCACAAAAAAACTCGATTTTTGCCATATTTTTAGTGATGACACTTAAAATAACGAAAGATGTAAGATGGAACTAAATGAGATAGGGTCATCTATTGCAGATATAGAAAGGTGTAGAATTTTTGGCCTGATTTTTTAATATTTATTTTTAACTGATTAATCATTTGTTTTTTACTGATGTTTAAACAACATTTAAAAAAAATATAATAAAATGCATTAGACTTAAATGAAAAGTAAGTAGACCGGTTTTTGAATGAAATATCATTTCTTTAAAATGGCATTTTTTGTTTTTTTTTTATCTTACAAATTATTATAAGTGTAGTAGTTAGAAACATTCAACAACAAAATTATTCTATCTTTTAAGATCTTTGTGGCTTTTTAAGTCGGAGAAAAGATGTCAAAATTTTAAATATATTTTATCTGCCTTCCCATCTAAAAATCTAAATATATATGAGCATACATGAGCCTACATGATCATACATGGGCCTGTATATGATCATACATGGGCATACATGGTCATATACGTCCATACATTGTTCAATATATGACCATACATGATCTCATATATGATCATATATCTTCGGATCCGAAATTTGAGGGTATATGGACGTATATGATCATATACGAGCATACATGAATAATATATGAGCATGTATGATAATATATGCACAATGTGCATTGCACATATATCACCATATACCCTCAAATTTCGGATCCGAAGATATATGATCATATATGAGATCATGTATGGACGTATATGTCCATGTATGATCATGTATGCTCATATATATTTCGATTTTTAGACGGGTTTAAAACTTTTTTAATATTTAGTTTTAAATCTTTATTTACAGGGAAACTAACTTTCTTCATTTTTTTCTTTTAATTTCAGCTGGATAGCAAAAGCAGCCCTTTGGCATTGCTTGCGCAAACCTGCAGTGCAATTGGTGCCGATACAACAAATCCCAAATTACTGGCAGCAAATATTGAAAAAGCAACCAAAGCTCACAAATCATCATCGTCCTCATCTCTTGATAATCGTGACAAATCATCACCCTTAAGTAGTCATTCATCGGTATCAACGGGTTCAGCAGAACAGCAACAACAGCAGCAACAGCAACAACAACCGCAATCACAGCAGCATTTACAGCAACAACAAATTAAATGTAGTTTTAAACCTTATGAAACCAATAATAATCATATACGAGAACGTTTAGATCCTGATATGGAGCAAGCCACAAATTTAACACAATCCCATAGTCAAACAAGAGTGAAAACACCAAAAACTAGTTGTAATAGTTTAGGACAAAATGGTTTACAAACACGTTGTGATTCTAATCAGTCGGCAACATCACAAAGAGGAGAATCGCCAGCAATAAATGGTGGTTTAAGAAGAACACCATCATTAGTTACAACACAGCAGCAGCAGCAGCAACAACAACAACAAGATTTGCAACAACAACAACAGCAGCATCAGCAGCAACAACAACATCGAAATGTTAGCAGTCCAGCTCATCAGCATAAAACCAAAGAAACATTAATTAATGGCGGTGGAGGTAATGGTGGCTCTACAACTTCAATAGCAGCAACTAGTCCAACACATACCACCACAAATTCCACTAGATTACAGGCTACATCAGATGCTGCCTATGCTGCAGCTACTAAAGAGGCTAATTATGTTAAGGCTTTACAAGCAGCAGCTGCTGCTGGCCAAAGTAGCAGCTCAGTTTCAGCAGCATCTTCTTATTATACTGGTTATCCTACAAGTATGTCATATCCCATGGATTTGATGACAGCTAGTGCTTTAATGTCTCCCCATCATCCCATGTTTAAGGCAGCCGCTTTAAATCCTTATTTAAATTATGCACGACTGAAAGGCTTAGACATGCAGCCCAATATCTGTAGGGATCCCTATTGCACTGGATGTCCTTCAAGTCCCCATTTTCTTAATAAGGCAGCTGGACAACCTTGTCCAGCTGGTTGTCCACAATGTGAAAGAGAAGGTAAATCGACTGGTAGCTCATCAAGTGCAGCAGCAGCTGCTGCTGCTTCATCATATCATGCTCAATTGGCAGCTTTAGCCGCTGCTTCTCAAATGCCTTATGTTTGTTCTTGGATAGGTGGTGATACTCCGTATTGTGGTAAACGTTTTGCCACCTCTGATGAATTATTTCAACATTTACGTACTCATACCGCTTCGCTACCCGAATCTGTGTTGACAGCTGCCGCTCAGGGTGGCATACCACCAAATCATCCATTATTTCAACGTACATATCCAACACCACCATTGAGTCCTCTTTCGGCTGCCCGCTATCATCCCTACGGTAAACCGTCCATGTTACCGCCATCCTTAGCTGGTGCACCACCCGGTTCATTGGCCAGTTTACAAATGCAACCACATCCTGCTTTAGCACAATATTTTTCACCCTATTCTCTATATGGTCCCAGAATGGGTTCTTCACATCCATAGTAAAAGTGAAAGTAAAATTACTGCAAATAAATAAAAAAATTACAAATATTTTTCCTTTCAAATATTTTCAGTCATCTTTTTCGAATGCTATTATTTTTTGTTTTTTAATTAAAAAAAAAATTTTCAACAAAAAAATCTAAAAGCTAGTGATGTTAGTTAAGCATTATTGTAAAATATTTGACTTATTTATTTAATAATTAATTAAAAAATATTTTATCTCTTGTCCAAATATTAAATAAAAAAGCAAAAAAAAAGAATAATAATTGTACATTGTAAATGTAATATTTTTTCCATAAATTATTTAAGTATAAACTAATTCAACGTATGTCTTTTAAATATAAATACAAACAAAATAGAATTCAATAAAATATCAACATAAAATCAAAAACTGTATGACAGTGGAATTTATTTATATCATATTAAGAGCTTCAATACGAAGTAAGTTTTACTAAAAAAGCCGACCTACACGCAGAGAAAAAACATGGTTGCAATATGATCACTGCTACTATATTGTGCTTGCTGTAATCGGATATGGTTGTCACAACCAAGTAATTGGTTTTCTAACCATCAACATGGTTGCTACCATCATTATTTAGTAAATATTTTACTATTTTATGATTATCACCTTCTATTTTACATCATGATTGGCTGTTACCATACTGTGGTAACAACAATTCTGACTATGAAAAAAATATGATAATTACACAACGATAAAATGCTGGCCACAATCAGTAAATAATTATACAATCAAAGAAAGAAAAGTTCTTAAAGTCTATGATTTTTTTCTTACTAATTTTTCTTTAAAAAGTCCTTAATATTAAGTTTTTTTAGAAAAAATATTTCTAAAAGAAATATTCTTAAATTTAAAGAGCTTTTTCATAGTTTCTAGGAACTTTACATTTAAGAAATTTTCTTAGATTATGGATCATAATGATAATCCAGGAATCATAATATGGTTATGAGGGACCATAGTATGATAACATTTTGAGAAAAATATGATTACGTGCAGTCATATTATGATAAATTCATTATAAAATGTTTATTTAGGACCATAATATGGTAATTTTTAAATCATAATATAACAGTAGGGACCATATTATGGTAAAAATATGGTTATTTTATTATTATAATATAGTACGATTATGGTTGGCACAAGCATAAACCCAAAAATATATGATGCTCTTCGAATATGATTGACCCAACTATGTTTTTTCTTAGCGTGTAAAGAAAAATCCAGTACACTCGGCGGCAGAGGGAGACATTATTAATACTTCTTCATGTTGGAGGGGGGCACATAGAAGCCACGACCTAAAGCAAACCGGATTTTCTCAAAAAGTCAGCGATACCGAGTAAAAATACAACCCGTAGTCTGTTTATATCCTCAAATAATATGCTTTCCACACACAGGAAATAAATTGCTTGGATTTTTGTTGGAACCACCACTATTATTAAATCGTTTGTTAATAATTTTAACTGTAAGTACTTAAAACTCATCATCGGAATAGAGAAACTTTACCCATTAGCAACTGTCGCAACTTTTAAAATTTTGGCAGAAAAAAATCCAATATAAATTCTGTTTCAAAAAAAAACTTGCTACCAACTTTAGTTTCCATTTTAGTTTTCAGAAATTATTGAGATAAGCAACCTAAATTTTAATTAATTAGACCCTGTGTGAGGCTTAATAAATTCTAAACTGAATACAAATTGACAAAAAAAAAATTTGAAATTTCTTTCAAAAATATACGGATAATTTTTTTAATTTCAAAGAAATTGGGAAACTTTCATTTAGTTTTGATTTTATTAAGTTAATTCGCACCCACCTTAACTATTACAACTTTTTTAAATGTTTTATATTTGTTCTTTTCATACTTACTCGTATATATGCAGCTAAAGGTAAGAGCTTATGGTGCACTGGAAAAATACATAGCCTGATAGTGAGTTCAATTCACAAACAGTCATATATTTGCACCCTACACCTCCACGTGGTCAGGGTATAAGTATAATGAATTTGTGCTGTTGTTGCTACCCAAAATATCAGTTGAGAGAATATTTCAAATTACTCATAGTCAGTTTGTTGATTCTATTTAAAGACGTTTGACCTTTCATGTGTTCATGTAAACTTTGGTCTGAAATTTGGTAAGCTTTAAGTGGCCCAGTGAAAAAAACTTTCGAATTTTGTTGCAATCGATCCATATTTAGACCCACCTGCTATGGAAAAGTTATTTTTGAATTGAGCTTAAATTGTATTTAGACACACATATGGGTTATCAACCCAAATACATGTATCTTTTTAAATCATATATAATTTTGACACTGATGGATTTTTTCTGTTCGAAATACTGTCTGTCATGGTATAATACTGATTCCTCCGCGGAACAAAATGAGTCACTTTACACCTGAGCAACATTGGCAAATAATGCAAAATTATTTGGAAAGTGAGTGCTGTGTTGTCCAAACTCTGCGTTTTTTGAAAAGAAGGTTTAGTCGAAATGAAGACCCACCGCGTGTGCTGTAGGCAAATTTGTGCAAAAAATGTGTCAGACTGGCTTGGTAGCGGGACAACAGTACGTGTCGATGAAAATGTAACTGCTGTGGTCGAAATTGTGCAACTCTATCCAAGAACATCGACTCACCATCGATCTCAACAACTCGGCATTTCACGCACCAGTATAATGAGACTTTTACCAAAAGATTTTGGATTATTCGCTTACAAGGTCCAATTGGTTAGCAATTGAAGAAAAACGGCCATCGACTGCGTTAAGATTTCTTAGTTTGCGCCTTAAAGCAGCTCCAATCGGACATCAAAGTCGCCCAAAAATCATCTTTTCTGACGAGGCGCATTTTCATCTCGCTTCTATGTCAACAAACAAAATTTCCGCATCTAAGGATCGAAAAACCCGCACATCATTGTCGAGAAGCCAACACATTCGCAGCGTGTGACAGTTTTGTGTGTATTTTGGAGTGGTGGAATCATTTGCCAATTTTTTCGAAAATGCTGCTGAAAACGCCATTTTAGTCAACAGCGAGCTGAAGTGCAAGACATTACTGTGACCAAGTAGATCTATTGTGAACCCTCTATTGTTTCCTCAGTTGTTCTCCAGTGCAGCCTTAAGTAGCAGTACAATATTCTTCACTTCCAGTTTCTTGTACACTCACCAAAAAAAGTCTGTAATGGCAACTGAAAATTTTGCTGTTATTACGGGTAATTCTGCTAATTCGAGCCCAGCGGTATTTTTTGGTAATCCTAGCAACACATGTCTGCTGACGTGTAGTACAATGGAATTAGTAGAAAAATTAGTAGCCGCTACTAAATTTTAGTAGACTTTTTGTAAAGTGGAATTTAAAATCTGTTTGCTAAAATCAGCAAAAAAAATTACTAAATTTTATTAATATTGGTAAAAGGCTTTGATTTTTTTCTTATCGAGCATCAAAAATTTTGAATATATTTTTTAAAAAACGAATTAATCATTTTGTTTAAATTTGGTAATTTCTGTTTGAAAAATATTTTGGTCATTTTTTTTTTACTTTTAAGGTTAAATTTTAATTGTTTTTAGGGCGGAATTTTTGGAACAAAAAAAAAACCTTTTTAGTGCCTTTTTTAAGTGGATGTCCTTTTTTTAGACATCAGTCGGTATCTTCACTCCCAATCCCTTTTTTAATATATGTAACATTTTAAGGAAATTTAAGTTTGTAGGTGTAAGTTTTAATTAGAAATAACATTTTCTTCAATAACCTCTTTTTTAAAATTAGTAATATTTTTTTGCTAATTTTAGCAAATCGGTTTTCAAAAATTTGTAAAACGATTTCTCAAATTAGCAACAAAAATTTGTTAATATTCTGTAAAAATTCTGTAATTTGTAAAATGTAAATAGCAAAAAGATTTGCTAAATAATAATTTTTACTAAAAATCAGTACAAAAAGAGTAGAGTGGGATTGAAAACCGTTTAAAAATTTTTCTACTAACTTTTTTTTCTGAGTGTATTGTTCCCCCATAATATCAGGTCTGACAAATGTGATAAATCGTAGTTATGCAAAGGCAGGACATTTAGCCATTATATGCTCCATGGTCTCCTCATCTTCCACACAATATCTGCATGTCGTATCTCGATCATGTCCCATTTTGTTCAGGATGTTATTACATGGATAGTGTCCTGTGAGCGCTCCACATAGGAGTCTTAGATTTGGTCTGTTGATCTGAAGGGCTTCTCTGCTCCTCTTTTCATTGTATAATAAGAACTTCTTTGAATGTTTCAGTGGTTTCTGTTTATTCCAATGTTCAATAGATTTCGTCTTGATCAGATCCGATATCATATTTTTGATGTCCTTTTTCGTGAAACCAAATTGGGGACACAGGCCTATAAATGGCAGTTCCGCACCCAGTCTCGCTTGTTCATCAGCTTTTTCATTGCCTTTATGTCCACTGTGACCGGGTACCCAAATAAGTGTTATCTTATTATAATAATTATTAACGAATAATTATTGGTCGCCAGTTGGATGAGGGCTTTATGACATTCTAGCACTGATTTATGGTGATAGATGGGGTTCTTCAGGACCTTTATTACAGCCTGTCTGTCCGACATTATGTTTATCTTTGTTCTTACAAGATTCCTTTCCAGAAGTTCGGTCGTTGCTGTATAGATAGCATATAATTTTGCAGTAAATATAGGTGAATCTTTGCCCAGAGGTATGTGAATTCTGCACCTAGGTCCGTATACACTGGCTCCAACTCCGCTAGAAGTCTTGGATCCGTCAGTATACTACTTCTGTGCATCTTCCTTTAACCATGGGGGATCAAGTTCCTAGTCCTCTCTTGTTGGGATTTGAACTTTGTATTTTCTTCCTAGTTCAATAACTGGATTTATTTGATCACTACATAGTGTCATGTTCTTTATGGAACTGGACCCGTTAAAGATCCTCAGATGGCCTTTATGGTCACCTTCTTTGAACTTAAATAGTTTGTGGAGTTTGATTGCTTGCTTCATAGGTTCTCCCTGCATCGCAAGGTGCAAAGGATCCAGGTTCAAAATCACATCCAGTGATGCAGTTGGAGTCAAACTCATTGCACCTGTAATGTTCAGACATGCTAACCTTTGTATCTTCGATAGCTTCTGCTGAGCTGTTTTCTGTGTTGTCTTTTCCCACCATATGACTGATCCGTACAATATGCTGGGGAAAATCATTTGTTTATATATCCACATCGTCATTTTTGGGCTTAAGCCCCACGATTTGCCTAGAAGTTGTTTACTAGCCCAAATTAATTTTACGACTTTTTTGCCTATTGTCTCCAGATGAGAATTCCAGGTGAGCGATTTATCCAGGGCTTTTCCTAAATATTTCGCCTCTTCTCTGAATGGTACTTCAATGTTCTTTATATACAGACTAGGTAAATTAAAATTTCTTCTTCTAGTAAATGGAACGATTGTGGTTTTCGTAGGATTTATAGAGAGTCCTTCATTTTCATACCATTCCCATGTTAATTAGCTTTGATATTAACTTTGATAATCTTTGATTTCAGCAGGATAGACGACCATTTCACATAGCTCCTCAAACAATCGGTAATCGTATTATCAGCCATCTTGGCGATGAAAATCAACCGCCGGAGCTGCAATTTGACCCTTTTAAACTTTTTCTTGTGGGGTGCCGTGAAAGACCGATGGTATGTGAATATCCCAGATGTTCCACAACCTTAAGGATACACAGAGAAAATAGCAACTGAATTTCTTGGTTGTCGCAATCAAATGTAAACCTAGGTCAATTGAAATAAAATATACCAACCGAATTTCTGTTGCAATAATCGCATTTCTGTGGCTGAAACTGGACCAATCAGTTGGGAATAAATTCAGTTCTTACAATGAATCTGTTTTCTCTGTGTAACATCGTTCGAGCTATTCGTGAGATAAAACCATAAGCCGTCAACAAAGTCTTGGGAAATTGCACTGATAGGATGAGCTACTGCGAAGCCAGCCGCGGCAGCCACATTAATGAAGTCGTGATTCATTGTACCAACCGAATTTCCTGCCAACTGCAATCCGGTTAATAAAACAGAAATTCGTTTAAACCAAACATTTTGATTGTATTAGGAATATATTTGGTTGCGTCAACCAAATAATTCACTTATTGCAACCAAAAAATTAAGTTAGCAATAAAATTGTTTGTCACTACCAATCTGTTTTCTCTGTGTAATAAAGCCTAATTTTATCTAATTTTTAAAAAGATACTTGTATTTGGATCACCCTTTATATTAAGTAGAATTTTGGTTCGTGAATGTTATATAGGACTTTAAATCACGCCTGCGAATTTGAAAATTAATGTTATATGGGGCGATAATTCACTTCTGAAAACTTCAAGAAAAATAGACCACATTTGGATCTAGAGCCCATAGACACCCACCTTCCTGATATTCGCCTAAATGAATGTTAATCAAACTACAGGTAGCATATATAAATATATTTGCTTGAAATTTACTCTAAATGTTTCCGTTGACTAAAAGACAATTTTTTTTTTAATTCGGTATGAATCGGTGTGAATTGAGACCCAAGTCCTATTGCAAGATACTTCCTGAATTCAGCTTAAAATGTATTTAGACACTTAAAACCATTAATATTTGGTTGAAATTTGGATTGTAAATGTTATATAGGGACGGAAACTATGCCTTGAAGATTAAATAAATAGACCTTTTACTTTAATGAAAAAAATTAAGATCAACACACTTTCCAATTTTTTTCCCAATTTATATTTCTTGTAGGCATGTCTGCCTTTAATCTTTATACCAGCTTTTTTACTTTTTTAAATTATTTTTATTGACTAAAATTAATAGATGTAATGGACTTGCTGTTGTATAAAATATTTAAATTTGAAACCTAAAAAGTATTTAATGTTGAAATTTGATTAAAAAATTAAAAATTGAATTTATTCTACAGGAAATCTTGCCGACTAAAATCTGGTTTGCGGCATAAACAACTCTTCATTTTTAGAATGTTATAATATATAAACATCAAATAAATCAAGTGTTACAATAAAAATTCGTTACAACAATAATTTGAAAATATATTTCGGTAATTACAACAGTATTACAAATGAATTAAACTACAAAAATTGTGTTGCAACTACGAATCTGTTTTCTGTGTGCAAATACATGAGTCGTTTTTACTTCAGATTTGGACACTCGTAGATCTGATGCTACACTGTCGACTTCGTCTCGTCCCTTCAGCCATTGCAGTAATACTCATATGAATAAACATACTACATAAATATCATGCTAAATCCGCAAGTTTGTCGTCTGCTTTCCAAAGCCTAGAAAAGTTCTGGGTTTGACAGGGTTCGAGTTATATCAAATGCCGTCAAGACCGTCTACATACCTTACCGATATGTTCTTAATCTCACCAAACAGATCCACCAGAAAAACTAGGCTACCCGTTTGATTTGAATGCTGAACTTAGAAGACTTTTCTGTTCAGCCTGGTATCACCTGGCAGTCCTATCTTTTTTAATCTCCATAATCGAATTATCTATAAAGACCGCATAAATTTCTCGACTAAATTCACCAGTAACACTAAATTCACTCAGTATGGCAGGGTATCCCCAAGAGCGTTGTCTTAAATCTACCCACAACTTGTATGCCATTGATCTAAATGAAATTCGTTGAAATGTTAAATTTGATCCATATATCAAAAACTGCAGAGATATAGAAAACTTGAACAAAATTTAAGCTACCTCTACTTCAAGTACAAAAAACTTAGTAAACTTTTTTAAACAGCTATAATATTTCCTAAAATTATAGTTTACCAATTTAAAGTTAAAACACGACTACATTCAAAATTAACAACTTAAAATAACAACATTTTCTTTATGTTTTTCATACAGTTTAAACTAAAGCGTTGAAAAAAAAATAAACACAAAAAAAACAAAAATTATGAGCTTACGATGATCATGACTGTCTAAATGATAGCGTCAGCTGCAATTTTCTTCATACAATACACAATTTTCAACGGACCGTGACAGTTTAAGTCGTTGGTCTTCACAGTTGTCTTAGTATTGTTGGCGTTAATTTTTATAAGCACACGTCTCTGGAGATTTTCGTTTGAAGATAAATGTGTTTCACAGAATTGGAAACAGCAACAACAAATATATGTATATATTTATATACAAACAAAAACAACTTAAAGCAATAATTCATTTGGGAATTTTATATTTGCAAATGTTTTTTTTTATATATTTCATTATTCGGAACGACATCATCATAGATCTTTATTAAATTGTCCGCAAGATTGTGAGATAAATTAATTCGTAGAACACAAGCAATCAACACTTTCAATGGGTTGATAATAATCTTTTAAATATAGAAATTATGAAAAGCATTAACTGGGGTCATCAGCTGCATGATAATTCAAGAATGACTAATATTTCATAAAAAAAATAATAAAGAGTAAATTTATTAATGATTTCTTAGCATAGCAGCTGTTTTACATTTATGTTAAGTTAAAGATTTGGTTTTAGCGAGGATGTAAAATAAATAAATTCTAAGTTAAATCTAAATTACAAAAAAAAAAAAGACTTTAAACTGTTGGTGGAATAATTTAAACTTTGTTTTGTTTAGTTTGGTTTAAAATTAGTTTAGCCATCTAAATATATACATATATTATTAATTTAAACTTCAAATAATAACTTGGAAATTCGAGCAAATCCGGTTGTATTATTAAATTTAAGTATAAATAACCTTTTCCAAACTTGTTTATGTTTAACACCTCTCCTACATACTATATGTGTATTCGAATATTTTCTTTTTTCCCATTACCCAATAGTTAAAACGAATTTGAATTTGCTTCTATGAAAAAAATATCATATTTGCTTTTATAAAAAACCAATAAATTTTTAACGTTTGTGACAAGGCCGGTAAACGATGTTTTAAAAAAAAATATATGATAAATTTAACTTGCAAATGCTGCAGTATTTGGTCAACTATAGAGTCTCAAAGAAGAAAATTAAAAAAAAAAAAAGTAAATAGAAGTTTGTATTGAAGAGTAAACATACTAAATTCAACGTAAACTAATCCAAACCAACCACCCACTATATTGAAAGTAAGAAAATTTTCGAAGGTCAAGACCGACCATTTGACAGCCTTATACCGACAACTTCTTCTCAAGGATGTTCAAATTTATTTATTTCCAAAATGTTTGTTCAAATTTATTTACGTAAACAGCGATAAAATCAACTGTTTCGCATTTAGGTTAATATTTCAACTTTTCAGATTTTGTATACGGGTTTTAAATGTAAGCAGAAGCATATTTAAATTAAAAATACACCCTACAAGGAAGGCATCTTGGAGGTCATCCCCAATGTAAATTTGAATACAAAATAAATGAACATGTCATCTTTAGCCGCCCACACGCAGAGAAAAAACATGGTGGACAATCATATTCGAAGAGCATCATATATTTTTGGGTTTATGGTTATACCAACCATAATCGTACTATAATATGGTTATCATATTATGATAATACAATAACCATAATTTTACCATAATATGAGCCCTACAGTCATATGATGATTCAAAAATAACCATATTATGATTCTAAATATACATATTATGATCTTGAATTTATCATAATATGATCGCATGCAATCATAGTATGCTCAAAATGATATTATATTATGGTCCCCACAACTGTGTATATTATGATTTTATAATCATATTATGATTTTATAATTAATTAATTTATAATTAATTTAAAATCTCATCTTTAAATAATATATGATTGTTTTTAAGACATGAACAAATTGACTGAACTGATAAAATGTTGGTTTTTATGAAAACAAGACAATATTATGACTGTAAATGTCAAAGTCATATTTTATTTGATGTATAATTATTTATTGATTGTTGCCAGCATTTTGTGGTTGCATAATTATCATATTTTTGTCATAGTCAGAGTTTTTGTTACCACAGTATGGTTACAGCCAATCATGTTATAAAATAGAAGGTGGCAATCATAAAATAGTAAAATATTTACTATAACAATGATGGTAGCGACCATGTTGATGGTTAGAAAACCAATAACATGGTTGTGACAACCATATCCGATTGCAGCAAGCACAATAATGTAGCAGTGATCATGTTGCTACCATGTTTTTTCTCTGCGTGCAGTATTACATATAGGAGGTAAAAAGAGGAATTTAATATTGAATATTTTTGTAGAGAAGACAAAACAAATCTTTGATTGACTTTTCTCAGCTTGGAACCACCTCACGAATTTAAGTGCTCAAATGCGGTTTAAAGGTTCAAAGGCACTGTAAGCAAATGTGGTGTCGTTGAAAATTGGCTTTTGAAGCCATTTTTAGGTACATTTTTGGATTTTTTTTTTTTTTTGTTAAGTTTTTACTGTAAAAGCTATACACCCAGGGGAAAAATAAGTTGGAATTGGATCAAAACTATTTATTTGTTAGGAGCATATTTTATTTGAAATTTTTGTATACAAAGGAATTACGTTGTTGACTGACTCATTCAATATCGGCCAGCCCAAAACCTATAGAAATAGGAAGCTGACATTTGGTATATAAATTCCTCCTCCGGTGTGGGGATCAGTTCAAGCGGAATTTTTGGAAATTCCCACGGAGAGGGGCAAAAAGGGTAAAATTCTCTCCCTCTCCTTAGCGGTCTGCCCAAACCCTTATGGATAGAATCCTTTGATTTAAAATATATTAAGAATATTCTCCCTCCGATATAGGCATCAGCAAAAGCTTGATTTTCGGAAAATTCTACGGGAAGGCGTAAAAAGGAGGTAAATTCTCCTTCTTGACGGCGTGCCAACACCTCTTCCCCACGGGGAGGAGCAACAGAGGGGAAATTTACCTTCCTGACGGCCTGCCAAACCATCTGCTACATCTGCATTCCTACACAGACCGGAAAAATGGGAAAGTCTCCCCCTTGACGGTATGCCAGGACCTCATTTGCTAGAAATCTGAAACTTGTAATACACTCACAATATTGTTTCCTTAAAAAAACTTTAAAATATACATATGTTAAATTAATCAAAAATACAATCAAAAAGAGGACTTCAGATTTTTCATTATATTCAGCCCATTTTCAATCATTGTTTAATTATCGACAAAAGTAGGAAAAGCAATTGAAAGTCGTTTAAAATAACCATAAATTTTTAACTGAAAAAAGTTAGAAAAAACGATTTTTGTGGTTTCTTTTTCAAATTGATTTTTTTTTATTTGTATGTAATTTTACAAAACACTCACAGAAGTAGAAATTTGTATTTTCTTTATTTGTATCTATATTTGAATAATTTTTTGTAATTTTTATTAAAATAATTTTGTTTATAAACAAATTATTTTTGTAAAAAAAAAACAAAAAGGAATTATATAAATTTCTATTTTTAGAAACAGAAAACACAAAATTTTACATTTAACAGAAAATATCAACTCCTACTGAATGTCTGTAAGTTTTTATAGTTTGTTTTTTGAATGACTGAATAGTTAAAAAATATATTTCTATGAATTTCAATTGATTCTTCATTTAAAAACAAACTCTACGTATTACTTTTTAAATAAACTACAGTCCGTAACGTGTTTGCTAGATTTAGCAGAGAGACAGAAAAGAGAAATATTCACCTTGGCGGACGGCAAAATTCCCATTGGCTAGGCGCCTGGAAATCAATATAACTATTTCCTGGAGTATGGTTAAAATAATCATAAAAAAGTTAAAATAAACAAAAGAAATGAAAAATCGTTTATTTTTACAAATTGTGTAGTTAATTTTTATGACATTAAAAAAAAGTAGACAAAATATAATAATTTGTTAACAGTTAAAAAACAGACTCTATAGTTAATTAATAAATAAATATATAAATAAATATATAAATAAATAAATAAAGGAAATATTATTCATATTTACGGATTAACTGTTAAAACAAATGAAAAATCATTTATTACTTACGTATAATGAAAGTTAGTTTATTATCATTTAAAAATAAAAGAAATATTCTTTTGATTTGAATGAAATGTTATTAGACCGATTTTAAATTAATTTTCAGTATTTTTATGTGTACTCAGAAATATTAAATATGTCAAATTTAATAGAAATGGAACTTTTCAAAAATTGACACATTTGTATTTAAAAGTCCTCCATATATATTTCCCATAATATAAATTCATTTACAGCATTTCAATACAACTTAAAGTAGGGTGCCCACAATAAAACCCATCATTTTATTTCAAACGTTATGTGGCGAAAAGGACATTTATGTAAAAATTATTGATGTGCATTCTGAAGGGCATGACATAGAACGCAAATTTTGGTTTATTTTCTTTCATTTCAGTATTTTGGATTTTATTTGTTTGTCCTGTTGAAAAGGTAAAAGAGGGCATTTGTTTATAAGCTGTAAATGCCAAATTCATATAAACGAAAAATATACAATACGATATATGAGGTTGCAACTGTCAAAATACCAGGATATTCATATGAAAAAAATATGGCTTCTGTTTCTGTTTTGCTGTTTGGAATGGCCTAGAAAACAAAGTATTGTAGTAGCAGTGTAGTGTTGGTGAGTTTATACATATTTTGGCACAAAAATTTTAATTTATTGACACCATATGTGGGCAGTGAACGGTAAAGTTTTTTTTTTGTTTGTTTATTACCAAAATATGAGCATACACGTATGCTTTTCCTATTTATCAATATATAGGTTATTCACAACTGGTGTGTTAACTGTTGTATTGACATATAACAAATAGTGTCGTTAAAATTTAATTTTTAAAAATTACAACAACAAATAATACAGCATTTGTAACTATGTTTAGTGGGTTATTTTTATATGTGCTAATCAAAAGGAACCTTAATGGAATATTTTTGTTGGTCACAGTATGTTATTAGGGTAACACGTGAAAAAAACTGGTATACTCCCTATAAAAAAAATAGTTTTTGATGACTGTGAGTTTCTCGTGAAAATATACGAATACTGTTTGATAATTAATTGCCTTCTTGATAAAATATATATATTTTTTTTTTCCAAAAAATGTTTTTAGTTGTCAACATAGTGACCTTTCAACCCGATCCATTCAGTTCACAATTTTTAAATTTTTTTATTTCTTCCAAATAGTAGCATTTTTCAAGGAACTCAAAATAGGCGTTTGTATCAGTGATTTAAATCTCAACGCCGACCCACTTTTTTAGGTTTAGATTCAGGAATTGGTCATAGAGTCTGAATCTAGAAAATATACTGGCGAATTCTTGAACAAATTCATTATTTCAATTGTAAGCAATTGCGGCTTCACTGACTTCATTGACGATTTTTTGAGTAACTACTTTTTTTGGACGACCTGAGCTTTGGGCTTCACTAGTACTGGCACGACCACAACAAAATGCAGTAAACCACTTCTAAACATTTAAGTTGATGGTACAAAGTCCTCATAGTATTTCTTAAGCCTTTCCTTTGTTTTGGCCATGTTTTTTTTTAAGCAAAAAGAAATGCCTTCTGATTACACGAAATTCACTTGAATTCATTTTCTTAGCAATTTACAAATAGCTGTCAAAGATAAACTACAGCACGCAGGTTGCTCAAAACTTGATATTTATCAATAAACAGGAGAAGTATTGATATTTAACTAGGAAAGTTCAAGACTTCTATTTTTCTTGTGAAAATGTGAAGTTTTTACCATGTTAAAATGAAAATATATATAAAAACATATATGAACATACATGGTATTTTATAAGGTCATAAATGGACATTATCATGTCATATACGTATATATGTACGTACATGATCTTAAATCTTCAGATTCGAAATTATAAGATATATAGGCGAATATTATTACATAGAATCATATATGAGTATACATAAACACATATGACCATATATGGCTAAATACTCTCAAATTTCGAATCCGAAATGTATTAAAAAATAAATGAGATCATATAGGGACATATATTAAATTATGCGTGTCTATATATATGTATATATAAGGCCATGTACAACGCTACATGTTCAATATACTTTAGTTCATACATGGGTTTCACAATTCAAATTATGATTTCAGGTATTTCAATTTCAAGTAAAGTTTTAGTTTACTATTTTTAGAGAAATTAAAATATTAACAACTCTGTTTTTTTTTAATAGGACGTTACAACACATACAACACCTATTGCACCTTGTGAACTCATTCAGGGTGTTGTAGATAGAACAACATACAATATGCTTAAGAAGTAAACAGAATTTTTAGAATAAAAAGAAAATATTTACAAACAAACTATATAGCCTCCTGGTCTTTATTTGATATAAACTGAAACTCAAGTTTATACGAAAATATTCAGCCAAACTCTTTTAACGCGGCCTGTACAAAATTTTCATTGATCTGTACTAGAGTATTAAAAAACCGAAACCGAAAACCGGTCAACCGCTTTATTTTTTTTTTAACCAATCGGTTTCGAATATTTTGTAAATTCGAAGAAAACCAAAAACCGGTCTTTTTTGTTCGGTTAATCGGTTTTTTTAATTACATCACCAACTGGGTTACTTGGTCTCTTTTATTTTTTCCGAACACTTTTATAATCGTTTGTTTGGTTATGAAGATTTAGATGTAAGTCTGATAGATTCCGATGAAGACTTAACTTTGGATATTCCAAATTCAAATAGTTTAATTTCTGATCTAAATAACACAATAAACAGTATTCAAAATCCAAAAAAGAGACTCTACAAAATCATTGTTCATTATATGATGATTTCATATATTTACATCATATTCTACATCTACTTTATCAAAAGCAAACAAAAAAATTGTCTTAAAACCAAAAATTTAAATTGCATATTATTTCTAAAATATTATTTTAGAACTGAAAAATTTAAAAAAAACCGGTTTCGGTTTCGGGTTTTGCAGAACAAACCGGTTAACCGTTTTTTTCGGTTAATTGTTTAAAAAAAAACAGAAATTAAATATATTAAGTAATAAAAATAAAAAATATAATTTAAAAAAAAAAAAAATTATATACAGTTATGTGCGAAAAAATAGGGACACTTGCACGCAACAAATATAAAGTTAAAAACACACATACATTTTGGAAAGAAACTAACAATATTATTTTTAGATTATAGTACAACAAAAAATCATCATTTTAAGCAACAATTCAAACTTTGTTGTTGCAATTGAAAAAAAATAACATTGAAAAGTATTATAATTTCCTATAGTCGAATGTGAATAAAAATAGGGACAGTTAGAAAATGGTTTGAAATATTATTAGTATTTTATATTTTTTGATTGAAATATAATAGTAGTCATTGTATCTAATGGATGGAAACATTTCTGTATCATATTTATGTAAATAAATGTACCAAGTGTGGAGCCAAGGGTGGAAAAGGTATGGGATATAGAAAATCGGAACAGATTGCCATATGCATGAAATTTTCAATTTTTTTTTTTTGTGCCAGACTACTTCGTTGGTACAAACCTTAACTTTCGATGCTCTTTAAAATTTGTATATAATTTCCAATTTTCGATAGTAAATCAGCTTTCTAAGGACTTGATAGTGATCAGGTCTTCTTTTGTTTGGCTTAGAATTGATAACCAATACTATCGAAGTAGTCTGGCATAAAAAAAAATTGAAAATTTCATGCATATGGCAATCTGTTCTGATTTTCTATATCCCATACCTTTTTCACCCTTGGCTCCATACTTGGTACATTTATTTATATGAATATGATACAGAAATGCTTCCATTTATTAGATACAATGACTACTATTATATTTCAATCAAAAAATATAAGATACTAATAATATTTCAAACCCTTTTTTTACTGTCCCTATTTTTATTCACATTCGACTATAGGAAATTATAATACTTTTTAATGTTGTTTTTTCCAATTGCAACAACAAAGTTTGAATTGTTGCTTAAAATGAAGATTTTTTGTTGTACTATAATCTAAAAATAATATTGTTAGTTTCTTTCCAAAATGTATGTGTGTTTTTAACTTTATATTTGTTGCGTGCAAGTGTCCCTATTTTTTCGCACATAACTGTATATAATTTTTTTTTTCAAAAATTATATTTTTTATTTTTATTACTTAATATATTTAATTTCTGTTTTTTTTTTAAACAATTAACCGAAAAAAACGGTTAACCGGTTTTTTCTGCAAAAACCGAAACCGAAACCGGTTTTTTAAAATTCCATTTTTCGAAGAAAACCGAAACCGGTTTTTTCAAAAGGCCGGTTTTTTGAATACTCTAATCTGTACAATATTTTAATATGATAATATTTATAAAAATTTTATCAAATGCAAAGCTAAATTTGAAATACTGCATAACTTTTGAGCTTAATGTATGTACATAATATGTGTTAAAAAAAATTCACAAGTCTACTGCAAAACCTTTATATACATTTTGGGAAAAAGCTTTTGGTGTAAAAGGAAATAAAATTTGATTTACTGTTGCATTTGTGAGATATTAACTACTACAACCTTTTTTATTTTTTTTCTGTCGTTGGCATAAATCATAACCTAGGTGAAGGTATATATAAAACAAAGGGCAATAAATATTTTAAAAAATAATAAAAATAAAGAGTCAGAAAAATTCTGCAAAGATATATTATCCAGTCAAAAAAAAAACAATTAATACTTCTAAAAGATTTAAAAGAAGCTGTATATTTCAAAGGTAGAGTAGAAGAAAAAAATAATGATTGAATTAGTTTCTTATATTGAACAAGATAAGGTATCTTAAATTTTACAATGTTACATTATACAAATGTGTGGATAACCTTTCTGTGAAATCGGTTATCCACATATCAAATTTTAATCGATTTTAAAGGGTTGGTGCGAACCGGCTAAATAAAACCTAAACTAAATGCAGGTTTCCAAATTTTTATGAAATTTAAAAATTTTTAAATTTTTTTTCAAAGAAATTGCAAAATCTTTTGTCAATTTGTATTTATTTTAGAATTTATGTAGCCAACTCTCACAGGGCCTAATATAAAATTGAGTTATATTGAAGCCCAGCTATATTAAACAATATTTCTTATATGTGGCGTATACGTAATATTTATTTGCATAGGTAATATAACTTATACGCTACGTACTTCCAGCCAATGATGCCATTTTGTAGGGATTTTTTCTCAAAGGTAAATGTAAATGCAAATGTAAAAAAACTTCAAAAAACTTTGCATTTTCGTACAAAAATTTAAAATAATCAAAAATACCAAAAAATATTAATTTTACTTTCAACTAGTTTGTGTGAAAACTAAAGCATTAACTACAATCGACTTTTCATTTGTTAATTTGCTTTCGAAAGTCTACAAAATTTGTCAAAAGTTTGATTTACCCATATTTGATTTTAGAAAATGTTTTTTACTAATATCTGTTTTATTTGAAAAATTATTTTAATTATTAATAACTTTGATTGCAATTTTTTGTTTCTATTATTTTTTTTTATTTTACATGCTTTAATTTGTTTACCTTTGCCACCATAAATTTCAATTGGAAATAAACGAACTTAGTAAATGTCACATGTTACTTAATTTATGAAATAAATTGCGTAGTTTCTGTTTTAATTTCAAGAAAAAGTTAACTAAAACTGAAAATAATTGATTTCTGTATACCTCAATAGTAAGGAGTCTATGACAAACATGTATTAATAAAATTAAGATAACACAACATGTAAAAATATAAATCACATATGTATACCAACAATGTTTATTTTAAAATCTTGAAAAATAACAATTTTAAAATTGGAAAATGCAGCTCAAAACATGATAACTTATGTTAGTATTATTTGAAGGGCAGATTAATTCTGATTTGCATAATATTTTTGAATGGTATAGGAACAACTTTTTAGATCTTACTCTCACAAAATGTAAAATAATGATATTTTAAACTTGAATATTGAATATTTTCTTAAACAACGAAATGATTAAGTTGCTAAATATCTACAAATCGCTGCGTTTTTATATTGATAACAGATTAAATTTCGGTCATCATATAATCTCGGTTGTGTCGACGGTATCTTGCACTCTACGGAAGTTAAATAATTTGAGTTCTTACTTGCTCCTAGGAGTTAGACGATGACTGGGGATGGCATTATGTTTTCCTTTATTTTAGGGTAATGTGGTTACTCTAAAGTTATGCTTCAATAGAGTAATAAGATACATTTTTAATTCAAGAGTTCGGGACCATTAATCTAGTTCTAGAATACAATTATTGGGCTATGATTTTGAGGACTTCATCAGCTACCGTCAGATTATCTTGTTTAACAAAATTATCAAATATGAATGCCCATCGTATTTGGCGGAGACATTTGTTTTCCGTAACTGCCACAGAGTAAATTTAATAGTTTACCCTGTACACTCGACACTTGTTATGCAATGATTTTTTGTGATGAAGGTGGGAATGATATAATTCCATATTCCGAAAGGACATTTTAACAAACCGTATCTTCGTTTGAAAATATATTTAGAGCCAATATTTAAATTTAAAAACGCTTGTTTGTTGTCAATAACTTTTTTATATAGTTGTGTCTGACTTAAGAGTAATTAGTAATTACACTCAGAAAAAAAGTTAGTAGAAAAATTGTAAACGGTTTTTAATCCCACTTTATTATTTTTGTACTGATTTTTAGTAAAATAATTATTATTTAGCAAATGTTTTTGCTATTTATATTTTACAAATTACAGAGTTTTTACAGAAAGTTTACAAATTTTTGTTGCTAATTTCAGAAATCATTTTACAAATTTTTAAAAACCGATTTACTAAAATTAGCAAAAAAAAAAAATACTAATTTTAAAAAAGTGGATATTGTAGGATATTTTTAATTAAAACTTACACCTACAAACTTAAATTGCCTTAAAATGTTACAAAGATTAAAAAAGGGATTGGAAGTGAATATTCCGACTCATGTCTGCAAATAGGACATCCACTTCAAAAAGCAGTTAAATGGTTTTTAGTTCTAAAAATCAGCCCTAAAAACAATTAAACTTTGACCTCAAAAGTAAAATATTGACTTATATATGTTTCAAAACAGAAATTACCAAATAAAAACAAAATGATTAATTCGTTTATATTTTAACAATTTTTAAGATTTTTAAGCCTTTGATTTTGTTTTTAAATTTGTATAAAATATTTTCTTAAAAAAAATATTAAAATAAAAAAAATTTGATGCTCGATACAAAAAAAATTTAAAATGTTGTACTAATACTCGCAATATTTAGTAAACTTTTTTGCTGATTTTAGAAAACCGGTTTTAAATTCCGCTGTACAAAAAGTTTACTAAAATTTAGTAGCGGCTACTATTTTTTTACTAATTTGATTTTACTACACGTCGGCACACATATGTTGCTAAGATTAGCAAAAAATACCGCTGGGCTCAAATTAGCAAAATTTCCCGCAAAATTTTCAGTTGCCATTACAGACTTTTTTTTTTGGTGAGTGTAGAGGGTGATTTATTTTTTTAAGCGAGGATATATTTGAATAATTTATTTATATATATACTATGTAAATGAATGAATTATATTCTTTTGACATATATGTATGAAAATGTATTTTTAGTTTGACTCGAGATCATAGGAAAAGTTTTTTTCAAATGAAAAATTTTTTCCTTATTTTTTAATTTTAGTAAACATGGAGAATACACAGAAAAAGTTATTAGACACCAGCCGAATGGAATGCATTTTCTGGTCAGCTACGACTTTCATCAACATTCTTTGTGCCGAAATACCAATTGTAAATATCTCTATTTAACTCACAAATCAACGGAAAAAGCTATTTTATGCTAACATACAGTTGATTTTTATTATTGAGCCCGGTAGGCTAGTTGGTAGCGTGCTAGCTTATATGATTAATATAAAATAAATAAATAAAAATAAAATACTTTTTTTTTCATTTATTTTCAATAAATAAAATCAAATGAAATTTTATTTATTTATTTCTTATAACTGTCAACTGATTAACTACAAAATCTGTAAAAAGTAATGAATTCCCAACTATTTCGTTTTTTTTTTTTTTTTAGTTGTCAAAAACTGAACTAGAAAATCCGTAAAAATAAATGATAATTCCTTTATTTCGTTTCTTTTTAATTGTCATAAAAGTTAATTACAGTCTGTAAGGTTAAAACTTTTGATTTATTTTGTTTATTTTAACGATCAGAGATCATGTATAAAACATTTCCCAGAAAAAATAAATGGAAATGATTCTTAAGAAATCAATTTTTCATTGATTCCAAAGTAGCATTTAGTTTTGATTTTCCCATTCTAAAGCAGTTCTTCTTCACAACTTCTAAAAATGTGATTTTTAATGGAATTTAGTTGTTTAATATCTATGACACACCTAACTTATTTTAAAAATAATAAAATTTAAACGTCAACAATAGAATATCCATTGTTGACGTCATATAAATTGAATATTCATAAATATGGTTAAGTACTAATCGTTGGTTATTTTCAAACAAGTTATCATATAATAAGTGATTTTTATAAATTTTTAACTTTGAATTTCGAATAAAGTAATTTTAAAAATAAGGCCCGATTACTGAATGTGAATTAATGAAAGCTTTGTAAACTACCGAAATGCACTTTTTGTACTTTGCATCTTTATTTGTCTATAAATATACTCAGTTGAATACCGATAGTCATAAGTTGCCAACTACTATGTATCAAACAGTTTTACTTAAGAAAAAGATGCCAAATATTTAGTTTGCTTAACCAGTCCTTAATCAGTTTGTTGTCTGTTACGAGTTGTTAACATATGACCTTTAATATAGAAAATTTTATATTGTTCCTACAAAACTGTTTCTATAAAAGTTAAATTTAAATAAAAAAATAAAAATTTGTTTGGGAACATCAAAAGATCTCATTTTCACTAAACCATAATTTAGATGCAATGAAAAAGAATCATAAAAGAAAACTTCCACTCTACGACACCCCTATGTAAAAATCATTGGTTCCCATCCAAATTTTCACAACACCGGAATCAAAATCACTGCTTCTTTTTCTCTTCTTTTGCTACTTTTTTTTTTGCTGGGTTTAAATGAAAATATTATCAGAAAATCCATATTTATGGATAATTTATAATTTAAATAAATGTAAAAAAGGGTTGAAAAGTATATTTCGGTATACTTTAGCTGTTCAATAATTAAAAATAAAAAAACAAATTTCTTAGTTATATGGGGTATTAATTTTTGAGTAATGCAGTAATTCTCTCAATACTGAGGGGAATCATGCATCGCCTCGTATTTTCAGAAACGTACCTTAAGAATTGCTGCCGCATATTGAATACTATTCTGCCGTTTCTTCTTAAGCACCATGATTATTTCTTCAAAACATTTTTTAAAATAAAATATTTCACAATGAATATAAATACACAGTGTTCCAAATTATGTCCCTAAAATAAAAATTCAAGAACACCGACCATTTGTCCTATATGTTTCCAGCATGCAAAGATTTCAATGGCAAACTTCAATTTTCATTGGATTAAACTTTCGCAATTTTACAACAAATGTTTTGATAATTGCAATTTGGGGAATAAAATTGCACAAAAATAATAAAATATAGTAAAATCTGGGATAACACGGAAAGTTTCTTGTTAAGGCTGTGAATTTATAAGCTGAATTTTGTACCCAAATATCGCTAAATTTTTTATTTAACAATCATTAAATCTTTTATTTTCAAAATTCTAAGTTTAAAAAACTGCATTAAAACCTGCGAAGATTTAATACAATTTTCTCAAAAATCTTGCCCAGAAGTGAAAACTGAGTTCGCCATAATTTTCGATTTTAGGCATAGCCAACGCATTGTTATTTTATAAACTAGTATTATCGAAGGATACTCATTTAAAATTTTTACGTTTAATATCTTGCATAGAAGATTATAAAGATTGAACAGAAAATTATAAAAAAAAGTTTTGGCCACTTAAAAGAAATATGTATTTTCAATGCAAATTTTATATATTAAATTCTAAATTATTCTTTCTTAAGTAATTATTTTTAAAGTCTTTGTTAAAAGAGTCTTTTTGTATGTTTTAAAATGCAACCAAGAGAAAAACATAAAAACAAAAGTACAAAGTCTATTATTAACATAACAATACATTCAAGAAAGACTAAACATAATTTTTAAAACATGTCTTCGTCTTATCGCATAATAATTTCAAAAGACGGCAAGTAAACAAAAGAATGCAAAAAGAAACAACAACAACATACTCATCATAAACACATTTTCATACATAAAAACATAATTCTTAAACTAAATGACAGGCGACAAAACCATACATCATTGTTTTGTATATATTTTTGTATGAATGAGACTGACGAACACCCACCCAATGAACTGCAATTCTTGGCTTGAGTATTTTTGCTATAATGTAAGCGTGTGTGTGTGTGTGTGTGTGTATTTTGCAAAATTCATTTTATTATTTTCTTGTCTTTTATTCATAAGACGTCAAACTACAGTAACAGAGAATTATAGTATGTAGTATAAAGAGTATGGTGTTAAAGACACCTATAAAACCAAAGAAGTTTTTGAAGTAAAAAGACTCGTTAAAATTGTGGTTTTTAAATAACAACAACAACAACAATAAGCTGAAGAATAAAAGCAAAAAAAAAAACATAAATAAACATAAAACCGCTAAAACCACAATAACTTATTCTTATGCTGACTCTTACAACTCAAAAACAATAATAAAAACACTTTGAGTTTATAAACTTAAAACTATGGCACAGACTAAATAGGATATGGTGAGAAGGGAAATATATTGTCTTATTAAAATATCACAAACACTTTACGGGTTATAAAATAGTAATAAAAAATATAAAACAACCTTACTCATTCTTTTCTTCACTCCAATTCACTACTTACTACTAGACTTCATAACCATCATCATCATCATCATATCAACATTTTAATAGTATGGAAGTCATGTGATGCATGTTAAATTTGTACACATAATACCTTCGTCATGTCAAAGCGTCAGCCGTCATTCGCAGTAATGCAATATAAAATATGTACAAGTGATATATTCGGCTGCGCTGAATCTTTAATACCCTCCACAATTCAAATCAATATCTACCTCTCTATCTCTATATAAATATAAAGGAATAACGTTGCTAACTGACTCACTCAATCACTCACTCACTCATTCAACATCGCACAGCCCGGAGAAACTTTCATAAAAATTTCGACTTCCTAGCTTCAACAGTTTGGGCTGGCCGTTCAGGTGGAGACTTTTAGCCCTGTGAATCCCCATTTTAACCAAGTGCCTGGCAAAAATTCTAAAATGTACCTCATCAATGAGTTCGTCCATACAACAGGGAATATATTTATATATCGAATTTCAGTTTTCTAGCTAAAAGGGCTTTAGCAGGCCGTTGAGGAGGAGACTTTAACCCTTTTTGCCAATACCTGTAGAAAGTTTAAAAATACCTTCTGAGCAGATGCCTATGAATCATTCCATGTCAAACCGTACGATTTTTGCTAAAAATTGACTTTGATGTCTCCGATGTCTTTCAAAATTTGAGAACGAAGTCTTCATTAAAAAATATTTTACACGTGTTTCGGGAAAAAAATTAAAAAATTTTTTTTAAAAAGTTATTTGCATTTGAAAATCGTCAAAATCGTGAAAAATCTTCAGACATGACAACATTTAAACTAATGTTTTTATAAAACTAGTGAATGGATTTTGAAGTTCAATACCTTATTTTAAAGGTATTTGAACCTTCTTTTTAAAAAAAATATTATTTTTTATAAATTAATTTTTTTTATTATTAAAATTTTGTTTTTTTACTTAATTTCTGTTTTCCACAATCTTCGAACAAGTCGAATAATCTGAAAAAAATATTTTCTTAAAGGTTAATATATTCTTAACATTCCCTCAAAATTTCAGAGTGGAGGTCGAATGGATTCTATTTTTTTACGATTTTTTTCCATTGCAGCACCACAATTCAAGTTGTTCTTGATCATTATTTGTTGTTTTGCTTTTTATATGTGTCGTTAGATTTTTTTTAAAATTGCATTTTGCGTAACGAAAATATCAATGCACGTACAGTGTCGGTCATATCATTTGGACAAATATTTTCTTTCTACTCTTTTGACTGAGAAAATAAATTTAAACACATTTGCAACAAAAAAATCACTGTTATGGAAAGTATGAACACTGTTTAAAATAATAACATAGAAATATTAAAGTTATACGCTCTTAAGAATTATGATAATGAACAACATAACAAAACAAACACAAAATGCAAGTGACAAAACATATTGGACAAAACAGATGATATTCAAAAGCAAAAGAAAAAAAATGCGTTACTCTATGTACTCTATGATTTTTAGTTTACAAGAAAAGTTCGTTTATCTCAGTTCAGTGCTTTCAGAGGGAATAAAAAATTGTTAAGTAAATTAAAATAATGAAACCGAATTACAGATTTTGTTGCAATCCGTTTAATGTTGTCAAACATAAAAAAACTAAACTGAAAAATTTACGTTGGATAAATGTGGAAAATTTTCAACAAAAGCTAAAATTAAATTTGCAAACCTTGAATGGAAGGCTTAGAATTTGTGGTCATTGTCGACTAAAACTAAATAAAATGCCAATAATTGACAGCGATTGTGTTTCGACAGGAAGTTTATCCCCTAACCCTAGAACAACGAGCCCATGGGCTATGAGAAGCGATTCAGACCAGAACACACTACACACACAAAATATTGAAAAATTTAATGAATCTTTGCAGTTTTTGAATGAATCGCCAATAGTTAAAAGAAAATTGCAACAAAAAATATATATCATACAAAAAAAACGCAAAATTATTAGTGCGATAAATGAAAAAGTTTTACAAACAACAGATCAAGATTATGAAGAAATATTATCAGAAAACAATAATAACAATGAAGAAAAAACAATTATTTCAAAACTTCAAGAACAATATGAAAATACAAATGACAGACAGCTTCAAATGCGAATCCTAACTTTATTTGCAGACTGGTCTTATAATCAAATTCAGAGACATTTTCCAAATGCATCACGGCACATGATTTCTGTGGTAAAAAAATTAGTATTAAATTTCAACTTCCTAGTTCCAGCGGTAAAGGTTCGAATTTTGCCTCTTTTTAGCCTGTTCCCGTAAGATTTTCCAAAAAAAAACGTATTAGATGATGTCTATACGGGAGTAGCAATCTTTATACCAAATTTCAAACTCCTGGCTTCAGCCTATTGCTTAAAATTTGATATGCAGATTCCGCCATTGATTAACTAAGACGGGATTTTTTAAAAGCCTACGGGGAGGGGCAATACAGGGAAAATTCTCCCCTATACGGCCCGCCAAAACCGATGGAAAATTTTCATGTAACTTCCTCTTCCTGCGTAAACATCTGCTCAGACGAGATTTTTGTAAATTCCTACGGGGAGTTGAAAAAAGGGGAAATCTCAGCCACTTGATGACCACTGTTTCGACTGAAACCCTGAAATTTAAAATTTATATTTGCTAGAGTTATACCAGACTATAACTGGAAAGACGAAATTTTCCGACATCCACACGTGGAGCGACATAAAGGGAAATCTTCCCCTTTACGGCCTGCAAAAAAACACTAGAAATTTGATATACCTGTTTCTTGATTATTGTAAATTTCTACGAGGGAGGGAAAAACTTCTTTTGCCTAGAAGCCAGTAATTTAAAATATGTATCCCCTTGTGTGTATGCTTATGCTCTAATAAGTAGACTACGGAAATCCAAGGGTTTTGCCCCTAGTACATGTAAAAAAGGCGTTTTTGTTAGCAAGCTATTAATTCAATACACTCACAATATTATTTCGTGAAAAATAATCTAAAATACATATTAAATTAATCGAAAATACAATCAAAAAGAGGACTACTGATTTTTCATTATATTCAGCCCATTTTGTTGTTTATTTTCAATCATTGTTTAATAATTGACAAAAGTAGTAAAAACAATAGAAAGTTGTTTATAACAACCATAAATTTTTAACTGACAAAAAGTAGAATAAACGATTTTTGGGTTAGTTTTTCAAATTGATTTTTTTTTTCTATTTGTATGAAATTTTACAAAACACAACACACACAGATGTATATATTTTTTTTTTCTTGTGTGTATCTATATCTGAATAATTTCTTGTAATTTTTATTGAAAAAATTTTGTATATATACAAACTATTTTGGTAAAAAAAACAAAAAGAATTATATCAATTTCAATTTTTAAAAACAGAAAACATAAAATTTTACATTTAACAGAAAATATCAACTCCTACTGAATGTCTGTAAATTTTTATAGTTTGTTTTTTGAATGAATGATTCAAATAGTTAAAAAATATATTTCTATGAATTTCAATTGATTCTTCTTTTAAAAACAAACTTTACGTTTTACTTTTTTAATAAACTACAGTCGGTAACGGAAAATATATTGTGAGTGTAGTGGTATAGGTCATGAGGATCGCCTGCATCCGAGCTAAAGGGTTTTCAACTCTATGACACGTCCGATGCCAGCTTTGCTGAGTAAAGCTTATCTTCGCACCAGGGGTTCCGGCTGAGAGGCCTCCGGTTGCACAGACAGAACAGGTTCATCGCGGCAATCGAATTTCTAGGTAAATGAACGATATTTAAATTTTTCGGTTTTGACTACAATAAACTTATTGATAAAAAATAATGTTGACTGTGACTTTAACAATTTCGTTTAACTAAATAACAATTCAGTAGTTATAACCGAAAAAGTTGATTGTAAATTGGCTACAAATTCATTTTAATCACGATACTATTATCTGGGTGCTAACTTCGGAATTTTTTAATCTGTTGTATGTCCGTATACGATTTCACTGAGGAAAGGTTTTCGGCATAGCAGCCTTCGACGAGATTATGGGTTTTATCCTTTGTGAAATATCCAAAGCCGCTACGATCTTTTGCCGAAAATTGGGGGTAATATTCGATCATAATTTCAACTGTCGGTTTTTTAAACGATCATATACCCCAATTTCTCTTTGGGCGTTATATAAGAAAAATTCTGTTGTAACTTCTAAATCGGAAATGGGGATAATGTCCATGGGGATTTTGATATGACACCCTTGGGGTCCACAAATTATGTCGACTTAATCAGTGTAAAACTTCTACCATATAAATCATGTAGCCTAAAACTATGCATCACTTTTTCCACAAACACCTTTCCTAGTTGTAGGCCTTCCGTATTTTACTCCTAATTCAGGAAAAATCCTCCAAATTATGGAAAAGTACTTCAAAATGTTTTATATTTTTCACGGATTTTAATTCCACGTAAAAATAATTTTCATTTGAGTACAATATTATCTCAGAGACCTTAGAAAATTTATTTTTTTTTTTTGAATTTTTCTTTTAGCACTCGAATATACTAAAAACTTTTGACATATGATGTTGTTTAAAGGATGTTGGATCCCGGAAAATGTATTCTTTTAAACGGTTCTTATAGCACTGAAATATGCTAAATTTTGATACATTTAAACTGTATTAGCAGTAGGTGTTTAAATGACAAAAAAACATGGGAGGCAACTTGGGGATACAATACCTACATATGGAAAGATTTGAAAAATATGAAAGTCTGCTTATTGTGCGCTCTCATGTTATTGTAAATATGGAAAATAAAAAAACTGCTGGAGCATATATGACTTACAAACGAAACGACAAACTAATAATACACTCCCTTACAGTAATGTGGAAGATATAAAAAAATGCCTTCTTCGTTTTTGCATTGTAAAGTGTATGAAAAGTGTGCTTTTTAATTTTAATGTATTTGTGTATGTGTTTGGTGCGTAAAAGACCTCACAAATTGTAGTTTGGCAGGGTAGAACTTAAAAATTAAAAAGCAACAACAACACTTTGCATAATTTGAATTTTTCATGCAATACGTACATTTGGTATTTGACATTTCCGTAATTAGTCAACCTGAAAGTATAAAGCGCATCAAAATGGAATGAATGCAAAAAAACATTTATGAAGTGTGACAAACTATTTTTGTTGCAGTTGAATTAAACCATTGTAATATTCTTGTGAAATAAATATCTTTGATAAAAGCGTGGTACAAATTATTCCTTAAAGGAAAAGTTGACTACTTTAATCACCACTACAAACCGCTTAAGTTTAAAATCTACAATTTAAAATTAAAAAATATACTACAGTTTTAATTAAATAATTAAATATTCTTCTAAATATATTCTGAAATTTAAAATATTGTAGAAAATTCTTTACTTTTTTAATTTGAGGTTTACTTGTACAAAAATATCAGCTAATCTTCTTTAACATGGTGCAAATGTGAATCATAGAGATTGAAAGAATCGGTTAAAAAGTTCCTATATTTATTGTCTTAACTGAAATATTTTAAAAGCCCTCCGGGGATATCTAAGAAATTGTATTTTTGAACACTGTGATGCACAGTATGCATAACAAATTTGATTTTTTTTTAACCAATGTATTAATTATTTATAAAAAAAAGTTTGTATAATATGGGAGCTTAGAGTATTTTAATATACCAGTAATAGCAAAATATAAAAGATTTTGTTTGATTTGAATTCATATTTGGTATAAGAATAAGCAATCCTCCAAATTTTTACCGACAAAATTCGATAAATAAATTATGTTCTTTTCTGCAAGAGTTATACACTCACCAAAAAAAAGTCTATAATAACAACTGAAAATTTTGCTGTTATTACGGAAAATTTTGCTAATTTGAACCCAGAGGTATTTTTTGCTAATCTTAGCAAAACATGTCTGCACAATGAATAGTAGAAAAAAATTATAGGCGCTACTAAATTTTACTAAACATTTTATAAATTAGAATTTAATATCGGTTTGCTATAATCTGCAAAAATAATACTTATATTAATGATATTTAGTAAAGTAGTATAAAAAAATTAGTAAGAGCTACTAAATTTTGGTAATTTGCTGTAAATTTGAGTTGTAAAATATAGCAAAATTTTAATTTATAAAAAAAAATTATTAATATGCACAAATTAACTCAATTATTTTTTGATCCACTTGTTACACTTTAAAGCAACATTTTTTATTTATTTTTTTTTTTAAATACTTTTAACAAAATTAAAAAAAAAAATCAAGGCTTAAAAAATAGTAAAACCAAACGAATTTATTATTTTCGTTTTAGACAGTCCGACAGTGGCTATGGTCACAGTGTAATCCTTAACATGATGCCTGAACTTCCAGGCGTCATTGACTGCACTGTGACCGAACCGTGGAAACACGGAACTCCCAATGGGGGGCGTTGTGTTGACTTCTATACCGACGGCTCCAAACTCGAAAATCAGGTGGGCTTCGGGGTCTACTCCAGGGACCTACAGCTGAGTATTGCGCGGAGACTGTTTTTCATGCTGAATTTCTGGCCATTAGGGAGGTAGCGGTGTGGCTTAGGTATAAAGTCTTTACAACGATGAGGATATATATATTTTCTAATAGTCAGGCTAGCATTAGATCTCTGGATTCTGTCTTCCTGGATTCGACATCCGCCCTGAACTGTCGGAGATCTCTTAACGAGATGGCTCAGCAGTTCAGCATCCATGTTATTTGGGCGCCGGGCCACAGGGACATACCAGGGAACTGTAGGGCAGACGAGCTTGCAGGACTGGGGACTACCTTACACATTCCACACGAATTGGAATCTGTGGGCATGCCTCTGGCCAATTGCAAATTTCGGCTGCGGGAGAGTGCTTTTGGGTTAACAAGAGATAGATGGGCCTCTGTCCGTGGTTTTATTCGTTCCAGACAGATGTGGCTCCGTCTGGATAGGAAGCGCATGCACAGGATGCTGTCACTATCAAGGCCCGATATATCTCTACTTGTGTCCGTCATGACGGGACACGGTCTGATTAAAAGGCACGCAGTTAGGTTGAGGGTTGCGGCTAGTGACTTTTGCAGAAACTGTGGTGACGAAGAGGAGGAAGAGTCTGTGGAGCACCTTCTTTGCACTTGTCCTGCCCTGGCTCGCAGGAGGGGACTGTATTTGTGCTTATGTTTCTTTGAGGACCTGGGTGATTTGATACCGATATCGGACGACTTAGGGGCTTTTTGAGGCAAGCGGGATGGTTCGATGGGGGAAGCTAGTGATATGCTCTTACTAGGTTCCCTGGTATCACAAGGGACTTTATAGTCTTAGTGAGTATGATTAGCAGGCTTCCACATCTACCTAACCCAACCTTTAATTTGCTAATTTTATTAGAAAAATATTTTTAGTTTTTTTAGTTAAATTTTAATTGTTTCAAAGGCTGATTTTTAGAACTTTTTAGTGTTATTTTAAGTTGACGTCCTATCTTTTCGACATGAGTCGTTTGTGAAAAGTACCTTCACTTCCAAACCCTTTTTTCAACTTATGTATCATTTATAAATTTTCCTTCAATATCCAGTTTTGTAAAATTAGTAATTTTTTTTGCTAATTTTAGCAAATCAGTTTTTAAAAATTTATAAAATGATTTCTGAAATTAGCAACAAAAATTTGGAAGATGATTTCTGAAATTAGCAACAAAAATTTGTAAATATTCTGTAAAAATTCTGTAATTTGTAAAATGTAAATAGCAAAAAAATTTACTAAATAATAAATTATTTACTAAAAATCAGTACAAAAATAGTAAATTGAAAACCGTTTAAAAATTTTTCTACCAACTTTCTTTTGAGTGTACGGAAGGGGCACACGATTGGCAATTTTCGCCCTTTTAAGCCCTTCTGTCCAGAAATTTAAAACATTGGTTTCCTGAACATTTATCTCAGTCACTGATAGAAAACATTCGTCAGGTGTGTAGTAAAACTGGGGGCTTAGAAGAGCAGATTATGGGATTTGAGCTAGAAACGTTATAAAATTGAAGATGGGTTAAAGATAGAAACAATCTCTCCCTCTGATATATATAATCCATGGTTTATTTTCTCATTGACTGATAAGACACTCTTTGAAAATTTTCCAGGAACATGGTGATTGAATAGAGTAAAATTTTCCCCTTAACAGCCTGACAATATCTCATTCACTGAATGAGGATCTTGAAGGTAAAAACTAGTTAAGAAATTGTTTGCAATATTTTTGTTTAAAAACTTTTTAATAACTTCAGTATTTTTTAAGATAGATCATCAAAATATCTTTCATTTGGTATCCAATCTCTGTATATAAAAATTGGCTGACTAACACAACAACATTGCCTATACTGTACCGCTAATGCTAGGAACTTTAAATTTGGCGCTGTGAGATGATTTTTGAAAATTTCTAAGCAATAGGGTACAAACGGGGAAGTCTGCTTCTTAACAGCCTACATAAACTATATTGTTGAGAAACCTGAAACTTAAAAAATGTATTCCCTGGAGTATCAGCTCAGTCACTGATAGAATACTTCATGGAATTTTCTTCAGGCACGTGGTAAAAAATAGCGTGTTTTAAAGGTGAAATTATCTCCCCTTATGGCCTTTCTAAACCGCTTCGGCTAAAAATTTAAAATTAAAATGTGTGTTTCCTGGAGTATATGCTAATTTTTTAATGTGACAGTTTTTGGGATTTTCGGCAGTGTCATTGTAAAACTCGGGTTTTAAGAAAAGACCTCCCCCTTAAACTGTTTGGCTTAAAACTATATATTATCCCAGGAGTATTTATTAATTCACTAAAAGCATAAATTTTAGAACTTTGCCCACGAACGTGATAAAATATGGATCCAGAAGGTTAAAGTGCTGTCATTAACTGCTTTGGCTAGAAACCTTGAATTTTAAAGAATGAATGAATTTGAAAGTGAATTTGGAATGAAACGAAAAACGAGTTGAATTGAAACCCTAGACAAGGATTGGCAATTAAAGAAACGGTGAATGATTATAATTGAAACAAAAGACAAGGGAAATAAAATGGAATGGAACAAAGAATAAGTTGAGTTTAAACGTCAGAAAAGAAGGACATAATGAAATGGAATGGAGAGTGAGCAAAATTAAACTACTAGACAAAAAAACGAAATGGAATGAAACGAAAAAAATTAAAACACTAGACAGGGGGAACAAGTCTGGATTTTAATGAAATTTACACATTTGAATATATTGATTTTCCTTTAGCAATTCTTTTCCATGACAATAAAGTTGAAAATGATTGATATTAATCAATAAAAATTCTAAATGATTTAAAAATGAATTACAAAAATGCTAATAAAATAATTTTAATTAGGAATTCGTTTGTGTCATGTATAGCAGAGATCCACTAGGACGAAAATTTTGAAAATTTGTGCGGTTAGAGGAAAAGTATCTCTTCGCTAGAAAACTGAAATTAAAAATGTGTGTTTCGAAACATATTATACATATAGTGGTATCTCAGATATTCTCCTTGAAATTTCCAACAAGGACATTGCAAAAGTTGAATTTAAAAAAGTCTTTCCTTAACCACCCACCTTAAACCGCAGGAACTATAAATTTAACATTAAGATCCCCACATCGGTGTAGGCATCCATCATGGCTTAAAAAGGAAAATGTGCTAAGTCATCACTCCCAAACCGCTGAATCTGGATTGGTATGGGTTGTTATCATACCATCAATTTCATAAATATGATAAAAGTTTTTAAATGCATTTTTTGCGAAAAAAAACATCACTCAAACCATGGCTAAGCTTGATAATAAATATGGGAACTCTGTACCATCAATTAAATTCGTTGTGCCCGTACAAGCACAGAAGATGACGAATGTTCCTGATGCCCAGTTGAGATCTTGCCACCCGAAAACATTAACGATATGGTGTTAGCCGATCGGAGATTGAAAGTGTGAAGGCCATTGGCATCTCATATAGCTAGGTGGTTTCAATTTTGAATGATTAATTGGGTATGAGCAATCTTTCTGCAAGATGGGTGCCGCGTTTGCTCACAATCGATCAAAAACGCAAAGCTTCGAATTATTCCCTCATCCGCCCTACTCTCCGGATTTAGCCTTGAGTGACTATTTCTTGTTCCCAAACCTTAAGAAATGGCTCAGCACAAGGAGATTTGAGTCCAACGATGAATCATCTCACAAACAAATATCTATTTGGATAACCTCGACAAATCTTATTTTTTGGAAGGGATAAAAAAAATTGAAGAAACGTTGGACAAAGTGTGGAGAGCTCAAAGGAGACTATGCTGAAAATAAAATAAATAATGTTATGTTTATCCAAAAAACTTTGTTTCATTACAAAACATCACGGACTTATTGACCAGCAATTGTATTTTTTTATTTTTATTTTTTTTTTGAAAATGGCCCTGAGAAAAATACGAATAAAGGGACATATATTCTAATCTAGTGGGGTACTAATACTCATATTAGAAATAATTTTATGAAGTTCTTCCTAAATATAATAAAACTTTTTCTTTAAATACAAAATACGCTCCTATCACATACCCTTATATTAGCATCACTTTTAGCAAGTAGATTTGATTATGCTTTCGTAAAGCAATAAAGTATGGTAAACTAAACCCTATTGTTTTTTTAATACTTTACAGCATGCAGTGTAAACTAAGGAAGCATGAAAGAAGCAATAATAATTATAACTGATTCCAAATTTCTGTTGGGGATCCATTCTAAAATAAAGATTAAACCAATTCAATACGAATTTTAAAATAATACAACCAAAATTTCAACAGTTCATTTAATAAACACATTGTTACATTTAACATTACAGACACTACTGTGCGTAATAAAAATATTTAACATTTCCCCTGTTTAAAGTTGTATTACAGTTTTATTTATTTAAGCGAAATACCTGCTTGGTTTTAAATATGCGTGTATTTATGCATTAATTATCATTAAAATGAGCTTATGTCGCTTACAATCACATACACATAATCATACACTTACACAAATAAACAAAAACAATGAAAATAGCCAAACAATAATGAACTCAAATTGGCAAAACAAAATAAAGGACAATGGCCAGTGTTAAAACTTGCACAATTATAATATACTCTAGAGGGTGAAACAGAAAACAATTGGATACAACCACAATGACCGCATACAATCTATACTTATTCACAATACGCACATACATTTAAGCAAACACATGCTAACACATTTACAATTATGTGTATTTATTTACAGGTTGTGTTAAACAGTTATAATTGGTAGTGGTTATGTGGTAGTGTAGTGGTTCGGTTATTGTTGTATTGGTTACAAACAAATTGATTACAATTTTTTTTTTTTATTATTATTTTTAGACAAATACTGCAATACAATAGAAACGTTTTGAAATAAAAATTAAGCAGAACTAAACCAGAACTAAACAAAAAGACAATGGGGCAAGTTATTGTTGAAAGGGTTTATTAAGGCTTTGTTCTAAAAATTAAATTGTTCAAAATTTCAATAAATTTTGTCCGACCATTTTTAACAGTCTGCGATTTTCCCAAATTAGATTCAATTTTTAAATCCATTTAACCTTATGAAAACTATAGAAAATTAATATATTATTAAACAAATTTTGCCCAAAATGTAAAGTTTTACAAATATTAAATTTGAAATTTGATTAGTGAAGATTGCTTGGGAGAGTAAAATCCATAAGCAAAATTTATAGAAATAATATTAAAAAAAAATAATTCTGGTGTGCACTAAAAAATTTAATAAACCTAGGTTTTACTTGTTAATATATATATATTTTTTTTTAAATTCGTGTCACTGGTTTCGTTTACCTTAAATAGATTTAAGGACAATACATTTAAATAATATTTAATTTTTTAGGTTTACCAATATTGTATATAAGCATTTATATTTTTTAAGTGGGCCATCTAAAAATTAGTTTTATGTTGAAAGTTAATTTTCTGCCAAATTATAAAAGCAAAATTAAATTGTTTTGAGTAAAATATTGAATTGTATCATTGAATTTTAACTATGCACAATTTTACAACTAATTACCTATTGTAGTTAGAAAACTTTGTCCAAAATGTTTCCTTAAAAAAAATACAAAAAAAAAATTTTAATTTTTTGGATTCTTTTTTATATTCTTTTAAGAAAGCTTAGCTCTTTTCCTTTAAGAGCTTTGGGGTCACTTAGTGGGATGCGACTTGTTTATCTATCAAAATTCAATTTCAATTCAATTCTTGATATATATATATATATGCGCTAAAGAGGTCTTACAAGGGCCGATCAATAAGTCCGAGACTTTTTGAATGAAACACAGTTATTTTTGCAAAAAAAAAAAAATATTTATAAATTTTAGCTCAATACACTTAGTCCAACGTTTCTCCAATTTTTGTATCTCTTCCAAAAACTAGGATTTTTCGAGGTTCATAAAATACACTCACCAAGAAAAGTCTGTAATCGCAACTGAAAATTTTGCTGTTATTACATGAAATTCTGCTAATTTGAGCCCAGCG
This sequence comes from Eustalomyia histrio, assembly GCA_949748255.1. Classification (NCBI taxonomy): domain Eukaryota; kingdom Metazoa; phylum Arthropoda; class Insecta; order Diptera; family Anthomyiidae; genus Eustalomyia; species Eustalomyia histrio. Next base: position 121,214,797 of record OX456526.1, read on the forward strand.
GTATTTTTTGCTAATCTTAGCAACACATATCTGCTGACGTGTAGTACAATGAAATTAGTATCAAAATTAGTAGCCGCTACTAAATTTTAGTAGACTTTTTGTAAAGTGGAATTTAAAATCTGTTTGCTAAAATCAGCAAAAAAAATTACTAAATATTATTAATATTAGTAAAAAGCTTTGAATTTATTTTTCTTATCGAGCATCAAAAATTTTGATTTTATTTTTTTAAAAAACGAATTAATCATTTTGTTTTAATTTGGTTATTTCTTTGAAAAATATTTTGGTTAATATTTTTTTACTTTTAAGGTTAAATTTTAATTGTTTTTAGGGCGAATTTTTAGAACTAAAAAACCTTTTTAGTGCTATTTTAAGTGGACATTAGACATGAGTCGGTATCTTCACTTCCGATCCCTTTTTTAATATATGTAACATTTTAAAGAAAATTAAGTTCTTAGGTGTAAGTTTTAATTAGAAATAACATTTCCTTCAATATCCACTTTTTTAAAATTAGTAATATTTTTTGCTAATTTTAGCAAATCCGTTTTCAAAAATTTGTAAAATGATTTCTGAAATTAGCAACGAAAATTTGTAAATATTCCGTAAAAATTGTGTAATTTGTAAAATGTAAATAGCAATTTTAAATAATAATAAAATAATAATTTTTGACTAAAAATCAGTACAAAAATAGTAGAGTGCGATTGAAAACCGTTTACAAATTTTTCTACTAACTTTTTTTTCTGAGTGTAGGCATTTGTTTGGCCAATAATTACATCGTTGGAGTCAAATCTCTTTTCACCAAGTTATTTCTTTAGGTTTGCAAATAGGAAATAGTCACTCCCAGCAAAAACATGGTATCAACTACTTACCAGGCTATTTACTCGCTTAATAACTTTTGTTCGCGATGTCCAAAAAGTGATGGGTACTCATTATTTTTTGGCTGTTCATAAGCGAGAGCGTAATGACCACCCATTACTTTGTGTTTTTTGTAAGCGAAAAGATAATGACCACTCATTACTTTTGGGACATCGCGAACAAAAGTAATTAAGCGAGTAAATAGCCTGGTAAGTATTTGATTTCATGTTTTCGCTGGGCTGGGGGCTAAATCCGGAGAATATGGCGGATGAGGTACCAATTTGTAGCTAAATTCATGGAATTTTACCTTTGAGACTACACACGTGTGCACCCGTGCATCTTGCAGACAGCTTTCTTAAATCCAACTGATCATTTAAAATCGAAACCACACTGACATATGAAATGCCTATGGCATCAACAGTCTCACGCACTTTTGCTCTTCGATCGGCCAATACCATATCGTTTCGTCATTTTCGGGTGTATTGACCCCAATAGGTCGTCCAGAACGTTCAGCTTCATTTGTACTTGTGCGACCACAACGAAAGTCAGCAAACCACTTTTTCCCATTGAAATCGATGGTGGTTGGTTCGATTTACGGTTTTTTCGCAAAAAATAATGTTTAATGAGCAATCGAAATGCACTTTTTTCCATTTTTAAAAAAACCACGAGGTTGTATGTTTTGAACAGCTGTTAAACGAAAAGTAGTCTATTAACAGGTGGTACTTTATTGGAGCAGTGTTGCATTTCATATAACTACTTTGAGATTCTGAGGAAATTATATGCTACTACGCCGACCGCTTTTTTCCCTGGGGTGATCCACAGTCCCCGGTCGAGTCCTCTAAGAAATTACCCTGCCGAAATCAGCAAAACCTTTTTTAAATATTATAAATAGACATTTGTAATCAGTTGTTCAGAATTTTTCAACAAATCTTTCAGTTAATGTTGGCGGAATAGACTAATATTAAATTTTAACTACAGGGTGGGCCACCTTGACTTTGAAAGGTAGAATAACAAAATTTGGAAATATTAAAAACTTACTTCTAAAGTAGTGAGTTTTTAACGCAAACTGTAAGAAATTTACGTGGAAAATTTTCGAGAAGACATCGGCCTTCAATTCAGTTTATGTGTCAATTTGTAAAGCGTATTCATGAAAATGGATCGTTATTGGACAAACCAACCCGTGTACGTTCTCGTCCAGTACGTTTAATCGAAAACATTGTTGCTGTGGCTGAGAATGTCCAAGAACATCCATCAACATCAACACGTAATCGTTCTCTTGAACTGAACATTTCTCGCACTTCTTTGAGAAGAATTTTTCATAAAGACCTCGGTATGAAGGCTTACAAAGTTCAATTGGTCCAACAACTGAAGCCTCATAACCATCCGATGCATTTTCGCTTCGCCCATTGGACTGAAGATTGTTTGGCAGGAGATGAAGAATTTTACCGAAAAATCGTGTTTTCAGATGAAGTTCATTTACAGCTCGGTGGCTACGTCAATAAGCAAAATTACCGCTATGGGGTTCAGAGAACCGACACGTGACTATTGAGAAGCCAACGAGTCACTGCTTGGCCACAACGAGTCACTGTTTAGTGTGGATTTTGGGCTGGCGGCATTATCGGGCCATTTTTTTCGAAAATGAGCATTGAGTCGCCGTTAGCGTCAACGGTGAGTTTTACCGTGCCATGCTCAACAAATTTTTGTTTCAAAAAAATCAAGAGAATCCCATGCACGACATTTGGTTTAAACAAGACGAGGGCACATGTAACATAGCCAACGCAACCATCGATGTTTTACGCACTGTTTTTGAAAATCGAGTAATCAGCTGTGATTTCAATTGGTGGCCTCGGAGCTGTGATTTGAGGCCTTTGAATTATTTTCTGTGAGGACCCATTAAGGATAAATGTTATGCAAACCATCCAGAGACAATTGTAGAGTTTAAACATGAAATTGAAGTTGCCATTGAAAATATTCGAGACGAAACAACCGAAAATGTACTGAAAAATTGGGTTGATGGATGAGGTACTGCCGAGCCAGTCGTGGCAGTCATATGATTTTGTGTTCAATTCTTAAATAACAAAGTTCAACCTTTCCATTAAAACCAGAAATTTGAAAAAAATAATCAGTACTTTTTTTATAGCCGATTCAAATTTAAAATTTGGCCCACCCTGTAAATTTTGTAAATTTAAATTCCGAAAATCGAACAGATTTGTACAGAAAATTTTATTGTTGATTTCAATAGGATACATCCTCATTTATAGTTTGGTTAACTGCAAAAACTCAAATAAAACATTTTTTTTTTAGATTTTGTAGTTTTTTCTAATATTTAGCAAACATGTTTTGCAGAAGCCTTTTCTGCTATTTGTACATATTTATTTCTATCAGTGCATCAAATATGTAAATTTCGAAATCATTTCCTAAAAAATAACACTTTTATATTTTTTGTAAAACCAACTTAAGAAAAAGCTAAAAATATCAAAAACGGTATAACTTAGCAGACATTAAAAATATCTTTCTAACAATACCACATTTGTAAATAGTTCCTTTAGATAAAATACCATAAAAAGTAAAAATTAAAAAGGGATTGAATTTATAATCCTTTTTAAATTTCCGAATTGGCCCAAAAGCCGAGACATCTAAGAATTCTTTTTCAACAATATAAATAAGTTTCTTCAAAATTGGAGTTTTCACGGAGAGATAAAGCATGGATGTAATATGATCACTGCTACTATAGTGTGCTTGCTGCAATCAGGTATGGTTGTCAGAACCAAGTTATTGAGTTTGATGGTTAACATGGTCGCTACCGTCATTACATAGTAAATATTTTACTATTTTATGATTGTCACCTCTCATTTTATATCAAGATTGGCAGTAACCATATTGTGGTAAGGAAAATTATGACTATGAAAAAAATATGATAATTATGCAACGATAAAATGCTGGCAACAATCAATAAATAATTATACATCAAATAAAACATGACTTTATCATTTACACTCATAATATTGTCTTGTTTTCATAAAAACCAAAACTGACTAAACTGATAAGTTCAGTCATTTTATTATTACTACAAAATGCCTTAAAAAAACAATCTTATATTGTTTACTAAAACTGGACAAATATCAGATGGGTAGAATTTACCCCTTACATATCATTAAAACATTTCATCAATTGACCCATTAAGATCAAGTTTATATTTTTTTTTTAGCTTTGGAAGATTTTTTTTAAATGGGCTTTTCGAAAATTCTTTATACATATAATATTATTTACACTAATCAATTCATTATCAAGTTTCTATTGACAGATTTTATATTTTTTAATTATTTTCAATAAGATTTTTTTTCTTTAAATATGTTTATTGATTAAAAAGTTCTCAAAATATTAATAAAATATTTTTTATAAGAAAAAGTCTGTAGAAACCATGATTATTTTTTTTTTGTACGAAAAGGTTTCTTACACAAAATAATATCTTTATATATATAATTCTCCTGTACGTGTGTTAGTGACTGCACTCCTCCTTAACGGCTGGGCCGATTTCGATGAAATTTGTTGTGTCTGTTTTATTTGATCCCTGAATGGTTTAGATTCACAATTGACCTATATGGGTACAATGGGCGTGGCACCTCCCATACGAAGTAAAAATGTATTTTTGTATATCTGGAGTACTGTTACAGTGGGAGTCTTCAAACTTTGTGTGAGCTTTTTTTATAATAATACTCATAATCTCCCAAAAAAATGAGTGCCATCCAAGCAATGGGCGTGGCACCTCCCATACGAAGAAAACATTCATTATTGCATATCTGGGGTACTATTAAAGTGGGAGTCTTCAAACTTTGTGTGAGCTTCTTTGATAATAATATTCATAATCTTCCAAAAAATATGGGGGATCCAAGCAATGGGCGTGGCACCTCCCATACGAAGTACAAATTTATTATTGCATATCTGGGGTACTATTATTGTGAGAATATTCAAACTTTGTGCGAGCTACCTAGATAATAATGTAATCCTATTCCTAGGCAGAACAACGTTTGCCGGGTCAGCTAGTATATTTATAAATTTATCTGATAACAACATTTTTAGATTCTATGGACTTTTCATTAAATTAAAATTCTCAGATTTTCCAAACTGTTTCTTAGAAAGAAAAATTCATTGATTCTGAAGACTTTTCATCATGAAAAATACTTAGATTCCAAGGACTTTTTCTAGTAGAAATATTATTAGATTCTAAAGACTTTTTCTTAAAGAAAAATTTCTAAAAACTTTCTAAAAAAATCTTCAAAATGTCTAACAAAAAAAGTTTTAACTATTTTTCTTAAAAAAAAAGTCAGCAGAATCGAAGTTTTCTTAAAGAAAAGTTCTTAGAATCTAAGATATTTTCCTTAACAATTTTTCTTCAAAAAGTCATTAATAACAATGAAAAAAAAATATTTCTCAAGGAAATATTCTTAAATTTAAGGAGCTTTTTCATAGTTTCTAAGCACTTTTCCTATAAGAAATTTTCTTAGATTATGGATCATATAATGATAATCCAGGAATCATCATATAGTTATGAGGAACCATAATATAATAAAATGTTGATCATACTATTTTTACGTGCGATTATATTATGATAAATTTAATATAACATGTTTATTTAGGACCATAATATTGTAATTTTCGAATCATAATATAACTGTAGGGACCATTTTATGGTAAAAATATGTTTATTTTATTATCATAATATGATAACCATATTATAGTACGAATATTGTTGGCGCAACCATAAAGCCAACAATATATGATGCTCTTCGAATATGATTGCCCCAACTATGTTTTTACTTTGCGTGTTTAGCTTAAATTACTTTTCTTGTTATTAACTTATAGTATGCATTCAAATTTTTAACCGCCAAATATTCAAATATTTTTATAATCGCATGCATGGTCTTACAAATATCTTCCTAACAAGAAATAACATGAATTCAGTCCATTCCATTTATATAAAACTATTATCCTAACCCATAGTTCTAAGCCACATGCTATCGCAACTATATAAAAATAACTTCAATGGACCACCTCAACGTATGCGTAATAATTTTAATAATATGATTATCATATTACGTATACGTTTAATTATGCAAATCTGTTTTTAAATAGAACAAAAAAAATATATATATGCAGAGTATGTATATAAAGTGTCTAATGTTAATACATATATTTTGTATTGATTAAATATATTTATTAGAAAATAATTTTCATTTAATTACTGTCATTATACCAGTGTATAATATAGCAATTTATTTAGAAGTTGTAGAAAATTATGGTATTTTAATTATCAGACTTTGCTTAATAAAATAGAATTTATAATAATTGCCATAAATTGCAATAATTAACCAGAATATAATTTACATTTTGATAAATATTAATATAAAAATAGTGTTACACTATTTTCTTAATTATATGTTAACGATAAAGCATTGTTTTAGTTGTAGCGCTACAGGATGCGGGTAAATTAAAATTGTAATGCAGTTTAAATGAAAAATTAACGTGATTCAATAACTTTGAAATTAGTCAGAGATGAAAAATTTAAAAAGCCATCGCAAATCAAAAAGAACTCAGAAAACTGTTTGCTCTAAGATCGTTAGGACTTTTCCCCAGAAATCACTCAGAATTTAAATGCTTTTATATGGAAAAGTTCTTACAATTCTGTAAGAAGAAGTCATCACTTTTTTGGGGCTTGGCTAAAGGAAAAAATCCGAGATATTTTTCCCATAGAAAATTTTCTATGGGAAAAATATCTCAGAATCTGTGGCTTGTTCTTAATGAAAAATTTAATTAAATTTGAAAATTTTAAAATTTGTATGTAAAAGAACTCCTAAGAACCTGAGAATTTATCTGCAGGGCTTAAAAGGTGATTCTAATGAAAAAGTCCTTGGAACCTCAGAATTTTTTCCAAGGTTATAAAGATTTTTCTTACAGAAAAAAGTACAAAAAATCTGAGCTTTTTCTTTTAAGAAAACGTAATCTGAATTTTAAAATTTTTTAACGGGAAAATCCTCAGAATCTAAGGATTTACTTTACAAGAAATGCATCCAAATCATTGGATTTTTTATATTAAAAAATATCTATAGTTTCAAACGAATCTGTTCTCTTTGTGTAGAGTATAAAGAGCTTCATAGATTCTGCTAATATCGGCAATGAATGAATTCATAGTTTTTTTTTAAATATATATGTTTTTAAATGTAATTTTTATATAAATTATTAACAATTTCTGACAACTATAAATCACTATTAATTGTTAGGTTAAATTTTTCCCTTTCCTAGAATATTAACTATGACTGATAAATAAAAATTAATCATATAAATTATACATTACACTTACATCAACACCGTTGTGGCATTCAATATAGCAATTAAGTGGAAGTGGTGGGTTTTAATGGCGGGTTTTTAATTATACAATTATAAAAAAATGCACTTACTAACCATTTTCTCACAAAAAGTTCATTAAATAATGCACGAGTACTTACAGTTAGAATTCAGTGCCTGGAAACAAAAGTATTTTTAAATATACCTAATTCAAATATTAAGAGTATTCACAATCGTGATTTGCACATGAAGCATATAAATTTCAGCCTGTTATTTGCATGCTTTTAACCTACAGTTGATGTAACGATGCGAACTGAACTTTTTGTATACAAAACACCATAGTGAGAACCCTTATTATATTAACAACACAACATATTTAGATATTATTCTGGCAATAAATTAAAAAAAGCATTTTTGAGTATATTTCCAGCAAGACATCTTAGCATTATATTGGGATTATGATTGTGTCAACCATAGTCGTACTTAATATAGTTATCATATTTAAATAATTAAATAAACATAATTTTTATTTATTTTTTTATATAAAGAAATTCCTACATTAAATTCAAATTTAAAATCTAAATTTTTTAAGACCATATGAATATTTAGCTAAGAAATAGTTTGCAGAATATGAGAATTTTATTAAAGGGTGTTTAAATACAGGTACAGAACTTTGAAATGGAATAAAATAAAAATGAAGTTTTTTAATTGACTTGAATTTTACTTTATTCCAAAGTTAATCTTCTGGCATTATAATTTAAATATGACTTCTGGCATATGACCGCCACGGCTGGCTCGAACGTAGTCTAATCTGAAGGTCCAATTTTCGATGACTTTTTTCAACATTTGTGGCCGTATATCGGCAATAACGCGGCGAATAATGTCCTCCAAGTAGTCAATCGTTTCGGGTTTATTGGCGTAGACTCGGAACTTCACATATCCCCACAGAAAATAGTCTAGCGTCTTTAAGTCGCCCGATCTTGGAGGCCAATTCACGGATCTGAAAATCAGGATCAACGGCAATCTTGTTTTGGTCCGATTCACCGAATCTACGCCTTACTAGTTGATCGTGTGGCTTTAATTGTTGTACGAGTTGGATTTTGTAAGCACACAAACCGAGATCTTTCCGCAAAATCTTCCATAAAGTGGATAGACACATATCTAATTCCTGTGAACGATGGCGGATAGACTGATTCGGGTCTTCATCTACGATATGCTCTTCAGCAGCAATGACTTTTTATGATTGTGACAAGCATACCCGAATGCAGCAAACATAATAAAGTAGTAGTGATCATGTTGCAACCTAGTTTTTTTCTCTGCGTGTGTGTTTCAAAGTCTTTCTCTTTTGACTGATATGGATTATTATACCAAGAAAATTTTGTATAACACACAAGGTCTAGAAAAGGTTTTTTTTACAATGCTTATTTTTATTAAAATTAATTCTTTAAATTCAAACAATTAGGAATAAAAATTGTACATACATTTTATAAGTGCCTTGCACTATAATAACTACTTTTCTCACATACCTTAAAATTTTGTTAACAACGGGAACCAAAAATTTAAAACTTATTTTATATAGAAGGTGCCACGCCTCCTCTATTGTTCACCCCCATATTTTATCGCTTAAGGATCTATTATAGTATGACGGTCAAAATTTTTTTTCGAAACCGTTAAGAAAGAACAATAGTATATTACTTACTACTTTAAGGTGGTGTCACGTCCCAATTCACCCATTTTTTTGTGTAGTTTTTAAAACTGAAGTTAAAATACTCTGTACGAATTTTTGTTCAAATACGTCAAGCATGAGATGTGGTACTGGATGTGGCTCGCCTTCAATACACCACGCCAAATTTCCCTAAAATACGGTTGTCAGAGGCCGATAAAGGAATTTAAAAACTTCAGTTGTATAGGAGGTGTCATGCCTAATTCATTCATGAAGGCCACATTTAGTGCAGAGTTTAAAAACATTTTTATAAAATAAAATGTTGCTCAAATATGTGTTACAGTATCCGAGATAAGGCAATTAAAAATTTTGGGTTGCTTTTGCGGTGATACACTCTAAAAAATCGCCCTGCTGGAAGTATAATTTTCCCGGTAATATATGGAAATTTTTTTTAGTACTCTGGAACAATTTCATGCCCAAACCCCCTCGGCTAGAAATCAGAAAATTTAATTATATTTTCTCTGGGTAATTGTTAATTCATCAAAGGAAATAGTTTTACAATTTCTAATAAGAATATTAAAATAAACAAGTACGAAAATTAAAATCGTGCATGCCAACTATATGATACCCTATATCAAGTATAGTTTGGGAAAATTTTCGGTAAGCTGAAAAAATATCGAAAATGGCCATTAGCAATGCTTTTATGATCAGAACAGAAAATATGGAGATAAACCCGAATGAACGTAGTGCAAAAAATTTAGTATTCAAAACCGAAGCCGAAAATCTTTAAATCGGTTTTCATTTTCAGAAAAGCTACAGGTTTCGGTTTTTTCCCTAACCGGTCTTTTATTGAAATAATTTTTTTTCTAATTTTTGCCAAAAATTTTTAACCAATTTATTTAGAGTCAAAATATTCACAAAATTAAAGTAAACAAATTGTCATTGGAGTCAGCAGTTACAGTTATTAGATATGATAGTTAAAGTTGTTAAAAATAACACTTTTTCAACTTTCAAGAGAATTTATTAAATTTTAAAAATAAAAGTGCTCTTTAAAATGACTTAAGACATCAAACATATTATTTTGTTGGGCTCAGAAGTTTGATACAAATTGCTACTAACGGTGGGTGCGAACTGGCTAAACAAAATCTAAGCTAAATACAAATTTACAAAAGGGGTTTAAATTTTTTTTGGAAAATATTAAACAAGATTTTTAAATTTCAAAAAAAATTTAGATAGCTGAATTTTGTTTAGATTTTATTTAGCCAGTTCACAGCCACCCTAAGTAATGAACAAATTTATGTTATACTTTCAAATTTGTCTTGAGTATTAGATATGTTGGAATATATGAAAAAAACGCCATGGATGGTAAACAAATGCGGTTATCGCACTTAAAAAAGTTTGTAAGTTAAAATAACCGAAAATATCATTTAAAAGAAATTACATTTCATATAAAAACCGGCATACTTAATTTTCATTTAAATTAAATGCCATGTGTTATTTATTTTTAAATGTTGACTAATCAACTGACTCATCCGAAAGAAACAAATGATATAATCAATTAAAATAGATGTCAAAATTTTACCTACCAATCCTTAAAAAATAAATGTTTTTTTTTTCATTTATTTGAAATTGTTTCCGTTTTTGTATTTTTGTTTTTTTAATATACTCGTACAATACAAAATGTATGTATGCATATGTAGCTATAGACACTTTTGTATGAGTGTGTTTGTGTATGTATGTGTGTTTATGAAGTTCTTGTAATTTTTATTGAAAAAATTTGTATATATACAACTAATTGTAATTAAAAAATATATTGAAATTTTTTTAATATTTTTTTTTTTTTTTGAAACAGCAAACAAAATTTAAATGTGTAATAACTATTACGGACACAAATAAACCACAAGTTTCCGTTTTGTGAGAAAATTTTATTAAATTTCAAACAAATGAAAAAAATAAATGAAACTGAAAAACAATGGTAAGTGATAGTAAATTATTTCGAATAAATGTATAAAAATGTTAAAATAAATATTTCTTTGAAAAACAAATGTATGTTTCTTTATTTTTAAATGGAACGGAAAATTTTTTATTAAATATTCTGAGTGCGGTAAGGGTCACGCTATTTTTTATTATTTCGGTAACGTTATTTTAATGATACCGATTTTTTCAGTTATTTCGGTAACGATATTTTAGGGATAACGATTTCGGTATCAGTATTTTAGCGATAACGGTATTTTCTATTATTTCGGTAACGTTATTTTAAGGATACCGATTTTTTCAGTTATATCGGTAACGGTATTTTAGGGATAACGATTTCGGTATCGGTTTTTTTTGTTATTTCGGTTACGGTATTTTAAGGATAACAATTTTTTCGGATATTTCGGTAACGGTATTTTAGGGGTAATGATAGTCAATTGAAAGGGTATTGAATCGAATTGATAAAAACAAAATTATGTCAATTTATCAATTTTATAACATTTTCAAACATACTACTTTTAAAATTTAAATAAGGTGTAATAAAAAAGCCGGGGATTTTGAAAATGTTTACGGGGAGGAGCAAAAGGGTGGCATGTCTTCCATTGTCCATTGTTCCAAATGTCTAATAAGAATGTTGTAAACATAGGTATTGTATTTACTGTATTAACATTTGTTCACTGCAAACACTAATTTCTTTCAGAAATTTGCAATAAATTTAATAATACCGTTTCTTATTGCCCGCAATGACTTGTGCTCTCTTCTGGAATTATTAGCAAAAAACAAAATGTATATCTGTCTTAAAAATATTTAAAGATATTTTTAAAATACATTTCTGCTCTACCTTTCTTTAGTATTAATAGAAATAATTTTTAAAATGTATCACTTTGTAACATTCATAAATTTGAATTTTCTTTTTTTGTGTTTATTAATTGCTGCCATAAATTTTATTAAAAATATTATTTATTAGACTATTGGTGTAAAACGGTGTATGGTTATGTGCGCACACATACACACATGTACTTAGAAAAATGTAGAAATATGTAATAAAAAATGGCCTTTATTATTTGCGTCATTTTGTTTACTGCTCTCCACACTTCACCCCTTTGTAGGTACATGGCATGGCCGGATAAAAGTGGACATATTTATTTTCTTCCTAGAAATTTGTTTTAAACTTAGTTTATTAGTTCCTATGATCATATTTTTGTCAGTGTAAATTTGTTCAACCTCTATATATTTTACTAGGTATTGTTTAATGTTCTATAAAAGAAAGAAAAAAACGAACGAAAAATAAAACATGTTATTTGTACAAATAAATTGCTATAATAAATTGTTAAAAATGTTGTTAGTGAATAAATTATTAATTTATTTTTTATATATATATATATATTTATATTTTTTGTTTATAAATTGTCATTTGTTAAAGTTGTCATACTGTTTGTAAATTATAATAAGTTTAAATGTTTTAACTGTCAAGGTTTTAAGTGATTTATAATACGAAATAATAGGTAAACAGACAGTAGTTGGTTGTTTGTTGGTTCTAACATATGTCAGTACCTTTTAAGGGAATAGTGAGTAAACAGTTTTAAGACAAAAAGGAAGGTTTTTCATTAGAATTTGTTTGTGAAATTAATGAGGGGTTTCATAAAATGCCTCGTATAAACACACAATACATTATTGTGTGCTTGCCAAATATTTGGAACATTTTAAATATTATTTGCCCATTTTTTATTTTATACCACGTTAATTTTTTTTAAAAACTATTCTTTTATTTATAATTTTTTTTTTTTTTTGATGAACTATCAAAATAATCATACTTGTGTAATAAACTTTCTGGAGATATTGAAAAAAAATTTAATTGGATAAACTTATTTCAATCCCAGTAACAAATTCTTTAAAAAGAACAATTAAATAAATGGACACTCAAAGTAATGCATCTGAAAATTTTAGTAAAATACTACTGATCTATAAAAATTAACAGGGTTTTTTTTTATAACTTTTATTTCAAAAAAATATATAAATATAATAACATTTTTGTTAATAGCCTCAGCACCAATAATGGCATTAGAGAGGCATAAAGGCAACTAGTGTAAATTCAGTATATCATAAAATTATTTAATATTTACAAAAGTTTATAGTTATTAACATAACTTACATATTCAAATATTTACAAGCAACAAAGTGAGATTTTTTTCTTTTTTTTTTAATTTTACGTAAGAAGTGTTTCAATGTCGTTTAATAAAAAGCTTTTAAGTTCTCTTTTAAAACTTGAGAAGATCAAAATATTTTTCAGTAAATCAGGTAAACTGTTGAATTCATTTGGGCCAGCAAAACAAATACGTTGCTTAGATAATTCAAGACGACATCTCGTTGTGGTCAAATGTTGACTCTGCCTTGTTTTCGATGCTTAACTTGTTCAATCCGCTGAAACTGTAACGATGAATTTCCTAACTCTCGGATTGCTTTAAAAACAAATTTTAATATTTGCAGCTTGTATAAGCCTCTTATAGGTAGAATAGTAGTAGCCAAATTTCTAAAAAGATCCAAGGATCCAAGGCAAGTTAAGTACTAACTTTAGCGTTTTATTTTGTGCCGACTGGAGACTTTTTAAGGAAGCATTATTTTTATATCCATAAACTAATGGAAGATATGTCAAATGACTGTGAACCAAGCTTTGGTATATAAGCATCTTTGTATGATAATTCAATTTATTTTTAAATTTATATAAAACACCGACAGCCGAGGATATTTTGGATTTTGTTGCATCAATATGATCATTCCATTGCAAATTTGAAGAAAACTGCATACCTAAATACTTTACAGAACTACACTCCGTTATCGGAATGCCATCGATATGAACTGTCATAACTGGGTCGTTGTTTAATAAGTAAGGTTTGAATCTAATAAAATTAGTTTTACTTGCATTTAACATTAGCTTATTGATTCTAACATATTCAGCCAATAATGACGAATCATACTCAATTTGCGTTTGCAACACTCGTGAATACTTATACACGATAAAGCAGACAGATATCGTCTGCAAACATAAACAGCTTCCCGTTAAAAGGAATATTTTTTACGTCATTTACGAATATTTTAAATAAAAGTGGACCAAGTACGCTACCTTGAGGTACTCCACATTTAACCGGCAGCAACGAACTTTTAGCCTCTCCAATCTAAACAAATTGTTTACGATCTTTCAAGTAGTCGTTTATTAATTCAATAGCGTTATTCGACACACCAATTGTAATTAGTTTTTTACTCAATATATTATGATCAACTAAGTCGAAAGCTTTTAATAAATCGAAAAATACAGCAGCAACACCACCAAAACCATCATCAAATCCCCCAAAAATGTAGTCCACTACGTTCACAATTGCATCCTCCGTTCCGGAACCCTTGCGAAATCCAAATTTTGTTTTTATGTAAGTATTCTGATAACTGATTAAATACAATCTTCTCGAGCACCTTATCAATGACTGACAAAATAGAAACTGGGCGAAACATGTCAATTTTATTGGAACCAACACCTTTAGGTATAGGAACAATCTTATAAACTTTTAAATCGTTGGGATATTTACCGTTATCCAACATACTACCGAATAATGCAGATATTATTTCTGAAACTTTCCCTCTCCTACACAAGCATTTTTGGAGAAATATAATCGCTACGCGAACTTTGGTGGTTTTAATTAAAAATTGTTAAATTTTTCTATTCGTTTTTAAATATTTTACAATTTTTATGGCTAAGTTAATTTTTTAATAACATAAAATATGAAGGCTAGGCGAGTCCCACTTTACGAGCCATTTTAGGTAAATTTTATTTGCCTAAAAATGGCTGCTTCTATTTTTGACCTTTTTACCTGCCCACAAAATTTGACATTTATTTATCTTGCCTCCTATGGAAAGTTTGAACAGAGGTTAGTTTTCAATAATATTTCTAAGCACTGTGTCGAATGTGGAAGGAATTACAAATATGATGCGTGGCTCATCCCATTTAATTCAACACCTTAAATTTAATATTCCTCTGCTTCTATTCAACGAATTTTCCAAAATGTTACACGATGTCTTAAACAACTCCTTTAGGGTTCTAATATAAGAGACAATGAAATAGTGGGGAGTGAAATTTTTCATAAAACTCAAAACTTGAAGTTTCTCTCGAATGGAATTACACATATTTCACCCTAAATACAAAAGAGTCACAACTCAAAATTTTCCAAAAAAGAGTTTTTTCATAAATTGATTCACAGTACTTGAGATTTTTAGAATTTTGAGCTATGACTCTTTTGTATTTAAGGTGCGCTATATCAAAAAGATTGCACCACATTTATTAACAAAATGTTAATCCTGAAGACGCTAAACAATGTCATGTTTTCATATAACGAGCGGCCAAAAATAGAAGGAGTTGTCGTAGAGTTACGAAATTGGGCACACTTGTTTGACTTGGTGAAAAATCAATCAAAACTAAAATATGGAAAATTTCGTAGCAAGGATTCGGGTCCTTCCCATATATCCTGAAAATTATAAATGTCATAACAGAAGAAAAAAAAAGTTTTACCATTATGAAATTTTGTAAACTGATTACCTTAAACAACTTTAACGTTTCGGCCAAATCTTGTTGAATTCATAGTAGAGACAAGCACAGTTCAAAAATGTCCTTTTCTCGAAAATTTAAGAGAAATTGTAAACAAAATAAAATTAATTAGTATTTTTTGGTATTTGAAACAGATCATTCTGAATTTATATTTTTTTTTTTAATTTTGAGCAGGGACACACCCACCTCTAATATATCCTGAAAAAAAAAATTCGAAAAATTTAACCTCTTACTAAAACTATGTTTATTATTTTGTAAACGTAATTAGTTCTGTTAAATTTTATAAAAATCGGATGAATAAAACCATATATATATATACATATACGAAATATATTAACTTGCATATTTAAAAAAGTTAAAATAGTTTTCAAAAGGGTTTGCTAAAAAAATTTCATACAAAATTCATCAAATAAACATTTATCAAGTCTACTTTAATTTTTTTGTATACCTTAGTTTTCTTGCAGATCTGCCTCTTCGACTCGTGCTTGGTTCCTTAATACTTACAAAATTCAAGTTTAATACTTACAAAATTCAAGTTTTTATCAGTAACAACAAATGGTGTACACGCAAAGAAAAAACATGGTTGGGTCAATCATATTCATATTTTTGGGTTTATGGTTGTGCCAACTATAGTCGTACTATATTATGGTTATCATATTATGATAATAAAATAACCATATTTTTACCTTAATATGATCTCTTAAAATATACTATGATTCAAAAATTACCATATTATTGTCCTAAATAAACATGTTATAATGAATTTATCATAATATGATCGCACGTATCATAGTATGCTCAAAATGTTATCATATTATAGTCCCTAATAACTATATTATTAAGAAAATTCCTTCAAGAAAAGTTCTTAGAAACTATGAAAAAGCTCTTTAAATTTAAGAATATTTTCTTTAGAAATGTTTTTTCTAAAAAAAATTAATACTAAGGACTTTTCGAAGAAAAATTGTAAAGGAAAAAATCATAGACTTTTTTATTTTTCTTTCAAGAAAACATTGATTCTGTGGACTTTTTTAAGAAAAATACTAAAAACTTTTTTCTTTAAATTTAATGACTTTTTTTTAATAAAAAAATTTTTTGACATTTTTAAGATTTTTTTAGAAACTTTTTAGACCTTTTTGTTAAGAAAAAGTCTTTAGAATCTAAGAACATTTCTACTAGAAAAAGTCCTTAGAATCTTTGTATTTTCTTCAGAACCTATGAATTTTTCCTTCAAAAAAAGGCATTAGAATCTAAGTTTGTTTAGAATATATTAACTTGTATCTATGAAACAGTTTGGAGAATCTGAGAATTTTAGTTTAAGGAAAAGTCCAAAGAATCTAAAAATGTTTATATCACATAAATTTATAAATATCTATTATTTTGTGTAAGAAACCTTTTCGAACAAAAAAAAAATCATGGGTTCTACAGACTTTTTCCTATAAAAAATATTTTATTAATATTTTGAGAAATTTTTACAAGATATTAATTAATAAACATATATTTTTTTTTTAATTCTTAAAATCTTCTAAAGCTAAAAAAAATTAACTGGAACTTAATCGGTCAATTAATGAAAAGTTTTAATGACATGTGAAAGGTATTTTCTACCCATCTGATATTTGTCCAGTTTTAGTAAACAATATATGATTGTTTTTAAGACATTTTCTAGTAAAAACAAACTGACTGAACTGATAAAATTTTGGTTTTTATAAAAACAAGACAATATTATGACTGTAAATGTTAAAGTCATATTTTATTTGATGTATAATTATTTATTGATTGTTGTTTTTCATAGTCAGAATTTCTGTTACCACAGTATGGTTACAGCCAACCATGATATAAAGTAGTAGGTGCCAATCATAAAATAGTAAAATATTTATTAAATAATGATGGTAGCGACTATGTTTATGGTTAGAAAACCAATAACTTGGTTGTGACAACCATACCCGGTTGCAGCAATCACAATATAGTAGCAGTGATAATGTTGCAACCATGTTTTTCTCTGCGTGTAGCTATCTACGTTATATTAAAGTATAAAAAATACATTTTTTATCTTTTTTTTTATTGTCCACTGAAGTTAAAAATGTCTAATATTATCACTTATTTCTCTTTGTTTATATTCAGAATAACAGTACATCGCATGTGACAAACACATTGTAGTCAGAAGCAGTGTTGCCATATTTTAACATCACTATAATTATATTTTAGTTAAAATTATTCTGCTTTATCGACATTTTGATTATCAATTAACCCTTATAACTTTCAACTTTGAATGCTCAGAACTTCCTTAAAAATTAACTTTTTTTAAATTCTTTCAGATTTGATTTAACTGGAATGTACTTAATAAAACCATATTAACATTTTTTTTTTTTTTTAATTCAATAGTTGACTTTTTATTTTTTGTCGCCCTCAAGACACTGTGCGTTGTGGTGTAATGGATAGCGCGTTGCACATTTACACAGAAGGTATCGTTATAAATCCCTGGCGACGACAACATCAATATAAAAATCTAATATATATGAATTTTCTATTCCTCACACACATTACAACGTCCTCCTTCGGTGTTCCCATAGCACTTAACCCCACCGAAGCAAAAAACATCACAATTTTGCCAACTCTGCATCATATGGCGAGCAAGAACTATTCTAAAATTTATTATCTGGCGCAATTATAGTGGTAACATATTTGAACACTTTATCTTTTTTCACCTTGCCACTGTTCTCTAACTCCATGCGAAAGAAACAACACACTACCCTGCAAGTTCCTATCATAATGTACCGGTACCTATCACTTGACGTGTCCTGGGATAGGTCCTTTTCCCGCAGGGTAGTACGAATTTACAAAAAAAAGCATCTTAATTTTTTTTTAAGATAGGTTATGCCCCTACTAATGCATTGCATTGTGCTGGAATTAGGAAAATAGCGCATGGGAAGAAGGAAAGAGGGAGTAATCTTTGTGGACATTTGACTTGAATTTCATTAAATTGTGAGTGGCAGGGAAGGCCTCGGCGCGGAGTTTACGATCAAAAACCGAATTTCCCTTGTAATCCGTTGTGCGATCCCCTGGCCAGTCCACAACAAACGGATGTTATCTATTAGATAAGCGAGTATTTCGAACTTCACTTTTGTTGACAGAATACCTCCCATGGTAATATCGATAAAACAGTAAAACAATACTCACGTTCCGAAAATGATCTAATGAGTAAATTGAGCTGTTACCCCACTTTCATTAATAATTGCCGACGCCCTCCTTTAAACACAGTACAGAAGCTTGCATATAGATTTTGAAGCCCCTTCTAATATATTGAGAATTGTATTTGATTTTTGGACGAATATGGGAGGAATATTATTCCATAAAAATTCTTCAAATTACACTGTCCAACAGCATTTTTGGAACAGAATAGCGACCCTATAACACTGAAAGGGTATGTTGAGTAGATAATTTTTGTAGAACAAACTTATGGTCCAGCACGTCTCAGTATTTTTTTACAGTGGGTCAAAGTTTTCATTTTTCGGTCGAAGGGAGCATTATACTATATGAAAAAAATGCTGTAAGTTAATGTCTGAGAGAATTCTTATGGTCAGAGTTGTATTGTGGAATTGTGTGAGGATTATTTTTGTGGAAGAGGATTATTTTTGTGGTCTCTTTATGGGTCAATTTGACCCTTTTTTCGGGAAAATCAAAAAATATCCTTTAAAAAAGGAGATTTAAGGATTAAAATATTCTACGAAAATGTTTGCCGGAAAATTTCAGTGGGGGTCACCAAAGACACCAATGTTGTAAATAAAGCTCTTTACAAAGAAAACACATATATTTTGTGTATTCTGTTTGCATTCCAGTCAATATTGCAATCATTTTGAAGTCTGCGCATACTTCCCATTTATATTTATAGTATTCAATTTTATTTAAGAGATTTGAAATATTTGCGTGTGTTTCCTCCTTTTTTGTGGAATACGCAACCGGTATTGATGGATGCTGATTTCCATTGTGCAGTAAAACTGCTTTTAAGCTGTGTTTTGAACTGTCTATAAATAGTCGCTAAGCGGAAGAGTCCAGTGGAAGCTTTAGATATTTTAGAACCTCTTCAATACTGCAACAGTATACAAGTTCTTCTGATTTTTTAGAATAACTTTCCAGATCGGCGTGTCTTTTTCTTGGAAATTAAACTTTTACATCGGCTTTTATCAAATTCCTGTTCTGGAACATAATATTTCAGCTTTCTCTTTTGTTAGTCCTAAATCTCTTAAAAGATCTTCAAAATAAGCTTGGTCTATCAAATTAGGACATATGTTTAAACCATCAAGAGGCAAGTAACTTATATCTGATATGTTTTCAACCGCCGCTGTTATTTCTGTATGTGTATGTGTATCCGGTTGAGGCACCGGAACACCTTCACAGCGCACTTCTGGTAAAATGACATTATTTGTTGCTTCGTATGTCATTATCGTGTAGTGCCTTTGGCTTCTACCAAATTTGTAATTTACGCAGAAATAGCATGTATCTGATTTGTGATCTTCAGGTTCAATCCATGTAAAAATCGTATTCCAAAGAAAGGAAAATATGGTTCTTCAATTGTAGGCAATATCTCTCTTCTGGTTTGATGGTGCGTAAAATGTCCACAAATAAAACAAAACCAATCTCTTAATTTGCAAACAGAATCCGCCATGCTAATTTAAGGTTTAATTTGTCTTTTTTTATATTAATTTTAGTAAAAATCACACCCGATATGTACTGCTTAGTAGCTCAATTATGCTTGAATTTTTTCTTTTATTTTTTATTTTTAATTTTAATAAATATCACACCCGATTTGTAAGTCACAACTGACTAGACGCGAGAACTCAGTGTTTGGCCCGGCCGAACATGACGCCGTTTTTACCTGTTTTGTATATGTTGGTGTATAATTTTACTATTTAAACGTAAAGAGCTTTATTTACAACATTGGTGTCTTTGGTGACCCCCACTGAAATTTTCCGGCAAACATTTTCGTAGAATATTTTAATCCTTAAATGTCCTTTTTTAAAGGATATTTTTTGATTTTCTCGAAAAAAGGGTCAAATTGACCCATGAAGAGACCAGTTAGAGGGTTAAGATCTTCCACAAAAATAATCCTCATACAATTCCACAATACAACTCTGACCATAAGAATTCTCTCAGACATTAACTTATAGCATTTTTTTCATATAGTATAATGCTCCCTTCGACCAAAAAATGAAAACTTTGACCAACTGTAAAAAAAAAACTCAGACGTGCTGGACCATAAGTTTGTTCTACAAAAATGATCTACTCAACATACCCTTTCAGAATTATGGGGTCGCTATTCTGTTCCATTCAAAAAGTCTTAATTTGTTGGACAGTGTTATTATTAAATTTTCCTAAGAAAACTGTCAAATTTAGATAACTATTTCCTAAAGGGAAGCCTTAAGATTGTGAGGACCCTTTTGCAAATTGGGGTACTCCTTTTTACAGAAAACTCCTCAGCTTCCAAGGACTATTTATATAGAAAATCTCTTAGAACCTTGAGCTACCGAGGACTCTTTCTTTAGAAAAAAACCTCTAAAAATAAGGCCCTTTTTATACGAAAATTCATAAACTCCTTCTTCTAAAGAAAACACTAAGATTTTGACGACCTATTGTCATATCAAAACCCTAAGATAATAAAAACTTTTTTAAATAAAAATCATTAAATTCTAAAGACTTGTTCCAATAAAAACCTTAAGTTTCTAATGAATTTAGATTCTGAGAACTTAATAAAACAGTATTCGAGAACTTCTTCACGAATAAAAACTTCCAGATTCTAATGACTTTTTCTTACTGAAAATCCTATACAAAAAAGCTTAAGATTTCGAAGACATTTCCAAGTCAGAGAATATTTTGCCACGGAAGTATTCCCAACATCAAAGGATTTTCCTCTAAAAAAATAAAAATCTGAGTGTTTTCCTTGAGCACCTTTTCGTATTAAAAAATATCTTTAGACAATTTTAGCCTTCTCTGTGGAATATTTATTAAAATAGTTTATCAAATATTTGTTTTTTGGTAGAAGTCCTCAGAGTCTGAAAATTTTTGGTAGAAAAAAGTACTCTGAATCTAAACAAAAAATACCTCAGTCTGAAAAGGTGATTGGAAATGGGCTCGTTGGATCAACAGAATATCAAATAAATTCGATTGAACCAAGATTTTTGTATTCGAAAATATAGTAGTAGCTGCAACAAATATCTGCAGCTACAATCGAATAATGTGATCCCGTTACCACATTCGCTTGTCACAACGAATCTGTTCACTGTGCACACACAATTTTCTAAAGGGTACGCAATTAATTTCTGGTTTTCAAATCTACAACCAATATTTAAAATTCTGCTTTGCCAATTTGATAAATATATTTTACATTTTTAATGGTAATAATTGAAATTGGTCATTGTGTGGTTATATGTTTGTTAAAATTAGCATAAATTTATTTATTTATAATAAAATTTATGCACACAATTTGTACAATTGTACACTCAATACGAGTGTATAATAAAATAACAAACAAATCAAATATTTTTAATGGTCATGCGAGGGAATTGTTGGTAAACGTTTAGACATACTACAAATAATTTTAACCAGAAAACCAAATTGAACGAATTGAAATTATGGACACGTATTAGCGTAAATTGTACACACAATATAATTTTCAAATAATTTGCAAAAAAAAACATTTATAGAAATACTACATGCAATATTATGGTTTTTATTTTCATATATATTTTATTATTTTCATTTCATTATTACTTATTTTTATTATTATTGTTATTAATTTTTATGAGAATTTAATAAGGCAGTACTGTGATTTTATTGATATTAAAATGTTTGTATGGTATATATGGTATTAGGGTGGCAAATATTTGGGAAATTGTTTGCATTTCACATCAAATATAGATGTTAAAAATTTGAACCAAATCGCATAATGTTAACCCGCGGCAAACATGCTGATATGATTTTGATTGATTTTAGCAATATAAAAATTTTCTTTAAATTGCATAAAGGGTGAAGATATCTTTTGGTTTTTCCGATTTCTAGCTCAATTTTTAATTGTATGCATTTTTAATGATTTTTCAACTTTATCTTAAAAATCTTTCGACCGTTTAAAACAAACAGTTTCCAAGTTCAACATGTGTTCTAATATATGGACATTATTTTCTATTGCGGTAGGCCATTTGACTAAAACTTTGACTGTATACATACTTCTGAGATTAAATGTAAAACATTAGCGAGGGCATATCTCGAAACTCGACATTTCCTGCCCAAATGGATGCCACCCTAATAAATATGAGTACATTTTAGTATTGAATTCCCATACACAAATATTTAATAATAATTTATTTTTATTTATTAAACAAATTTATTTATAATTTGATGGTAAATTGAGTGGATTGAAAATAATATAAAAATATTTATGTTTTCAGCGTGGGTTTAATGTTTTGTCATGCCACACACCAACTGACTGACTATGGTTGACTCTGTGAGTGCTTTGTTTGCAAATACATTAGTATGTCTGCGGTTAATAACAAGTGGTGTTGCCAATAATATGGTTTGTTGGTTATAATAACTTAAAATAAATAATTGTTTATTGATTTATAAATTATTGCAAAAATTCAAATTAAAAACCAGTTAAAAAAAAACACTGAAACCGCTTAAGAACTTCAATACTACAAATTTAGAAGAGGTTGTGTGCAACATTTTAGGGAAAATAAAAACGGCTGGTTTCAGAGGTCCTAGCAAAAAGGAAACACCTTCACAATGGAATTTTAGCAAAGAATGTGAATGATTTTATAGATTCTTAGCATAGTTGACTTAACCAATTGCTTTATTTTACGAATGTTTTTTTGTTATTTTGACTTTTTTCGTACACTTAAACTAGTTTGTAAGTTAAAATTACAAAAAATAGAATTTAAAAGAAATTTTATATAATTGAAAAACCGGTCTACTAACTTGAAATGGTTTTAGTTATTTATTTTAAAATGTTTTATACTGATAATTCAGTTGTGTAAAAACAAATGATTAATCAGTTTAAAATAAATGTTAAAATTTTAACAACAAATTCCCTTACAAAAATTATTGGTTATTCATTTATTTGAAATTGTTTCCATCCCATCTAAAAATCGAAATATATATGAGCATACATGATCATACATGGGCCTGTATAGGATCATACATGGGCATACATAGTCATATATGTTTATACATTGTTCAATATATGAGCATACATGATCTCATATATGATCATATATCTTCGGTTCCGAAATTTGAGAGTATATGGACGTATATGATCATATACGAGCATACATGAAAAATATATGAGCATGTATGATAATATATGCACATATATCACCATATACCCTCAAATTTCGGATCCGAAAATATATGGTCACGTATGAGATCATGTATGCACGTATATGACTATGTATGCCCATGTATCATCATATACAGGCCCATATATGATCATGTATGCTCATATATATTTCCAATTTTAGATGGGATTTTTGAATTTTTGTTTGTTTTTAATCTACAAAATGTATACTCACACAGTCTAAACATACATTTTGTGTGAATAACCATATGTGTGTGTGTTTATGAAGTTCTTGTAATTTGAATTGAAATAATTTTGCATATATAAACAGTTTAGATAAAAGACAAAATTGGAAACAAATTTTAAATATAATAACTGTAACGGAAACAAATAAACCACAAATTTCGGGTTTGTGGGTAAATTTTTATTAAATTTCACATAAATGAATAAAAAAAATGAAATTAAAAAAAAAATCGGTAAATGGCAGTAAATCATTTTGAACAAATGTATAAAAAGTTAAAATAAATATTTCTTTGAAAAATAAATATATGTTCCTTAATTTTTAACTGAATTAAAAACTTTTTTATTAAACTACAAACAGTAAACTATATAATATTCTGAGTGTAGTGGTAGTGTTAGTTTATATTTATAACCACTTAATTGATAATGAAATATTTTTCTGGGAATTTTCACTTAAAAAGTAGGAATTTGCTATTTGAAAAGTATTTTTTTATTTTTTAAACAATAAAATGTGTTATTTTTGAATTTAAGGTTTTGCCCAGACTGTAAAAATTTCCAAGTGGGTATTTTGTTTTCAATTAAAGTAGCAGTGAAATATATTAATATTTGTTTGTTTATCAAATTATGCGTGCCGGAATTTTTAAATATTAGCATTAATTTTTAATATTTTTTAATTTGCCGCAGGGTGTGGAATACATTTTAAAAATTCCATACAGGTTGTGGTCAAAAAACTAATTTTGGAGTGGTATAACTGTGTCAAACCTCTTTTTTGCACACGATTATTTAATAGATTTTATTTGGTGGGAATGAAAAAATGATTTCTTAATATAAAAGTTATTTATGATTTAAATACTGTATAAATCCATTTTTTTATATTAGAAAGCTAAAACTCAAAATTTGCAAATTTTTTAATGGAAGGGAAGAATTCAAATGATGAACAAATGGAATTGTGTACAAAATAATGTTTAACCCTTTCGACCCGACATTCGAATAGCAATGGCAGTATATTATTTAAGTAATAAATAAGGTATCGGCGAATGAAAATCTGAAAAACAATAATTGGGTGGCTGGGGGAGTGGTGGTAAACCATTGTAGCACTCGTGATGTTAAGTGGTATAAATAAGTACCAACCATCCGTTCAAACAAACTATATCAAAAAGAAGTATAGTAAATAATATACGAGTATCATATTTTATTGATTTTTTATGTATTGAAAAAGAAAAGTATAGAAAGGTTATAAAAAAAAATTGTTTTTACATAAAATTTATGTAAGATATAGTGCAAAGAACATTTTGCAAAGTGCTACTTGGCATTTCTTGCAGATTGTTTTACTGCGTGTCTGTTTCTTTTGAGCGCTGCATTTGGTATAACGATGTCGGAAAGTTCCTTCAACAGGAAGATGTACTGGCTTGCGATTGGCAGTTTGTCGTGCTGGGCCCGGATTTTTTGATCGACGAACCGCTGTAGTTTTTAGGCCTTCCTGGATCAATGTCTCTGCTAACGTAACTAAAAACTACTTGAATGACATCTTTTTCGATTGAGATCATTATAAAAGACCCATGAATTCACAGCTGGCATCATTATTAAGAAATAAAAAGTTTTCTTCCACCACATATTCGATTTTCGTTCACATTCCTAAAGACAAGACATTTAATCAGCCAAGTCAACGCTTCTCATGATCTCGCTATAAAATTTAATTTAATTCGGACATGGGACTTCAATCATTTCGACTGTTTTCAATTTTTTTGTAACAGTTGTTAATGTTGCGTCGTGACAATTACTTAGTACCAAAACTTCTTTGGTGTCTCACCATTTTGCGCATTCTCTGCTTCAACTTGTTGACAAAAAAATTTAAGAAAAAAGTGTTTAAAAAAATTCACAGAAGTTTGAAGGTGATGTGGTATATTTCAGCACACAGTATCATTTAATTTAAAACTTTTAGAGACGTTTAAATTTTAAGTGGTACACATATGGTACATATGTCGGGTCGGAAAGGTTAATCGAGATTTTTATAGAAATATAGTGGTAAATTTCAATGGATACAAGTTTTGGTTATTTCTGATAGTAATTAACCAAATTGATTAGCCTCAAATAATCGCCGAGTAATGTAGATTATGTTTAGAAAAATCTGTACCCAGTTTGAAAAATTAAATAAAAAAATGTATGCTTATATCCAGACTCGAACTCGAATCGCTTCTGCAATCGCTGGCAAAGCGATTTAAATAAATGTTTTGCTCGAAGCTAATTTTTAATTCCACGGTTATCAAGTAGTTTGCCAGTAGGTAAGTGAGATTTTGTACCACTGGAAATTTTTCTTTTAGCAGGATTATTTGACTAAAAATATTTTAAACACTCGCAAAAACTGCTCATTTATTAAAAAGAAATTATTGAACTGGCACAAAATTTGTATATGTTTTTCTGAAAGTTTATTGAATTTTTCATTTCGGTAATTTCAAATGTTAGCCACTGTAACTTTAAAATATTATTTTAAATACAATTTTTCATATTTTATCAAATCTACATCTTTCGATTAAGGATTACATTTATTTAGTCCATACTCTACTTCAATGTTATAAAAATTTGCTAAAAATTTATTTAAAAAAAAATTGTTTTGTTAACAAGTATTTAATGAAAAAATATTGCATTTCAAATAAACCACAATAAATAACAATAAACAAACTTAGAAAAAAAAAACTAACAGAATGTATCAGATTTTTCTACTAGTACCAAATCAAAATAAATATACAAAATCTACATAAATACTGAATACATACATGCTTGAAAGAATACATATTTCATATACAGGATTTCAATGTTGTAATCTGTTCAAAATCCAAGATAACTAACATATCAAATGCACTAGCTTACAGCCATTTTTCGCACTGTTAAACTCGAACAAGAAGTTATGAATGTAAATGGAAAAAAGTACACTAGAGGGGCCCAACCCTGTATGGTAATTTTTCAAAATGATTTTTAAAGTCCACGAATGAGCCAATTTGGTTCATTTGTATACAAAATTATATACTACATTAAATAGCGATTAATTTTGTGCCGAAAAAAAATCATTTTCCTCGAAATCCCTTAAAATCAAATATTTGCCCTCACTAAATTAAACAAGAGATAAATATAATTTTTGTTATTTTTATTACATGATCTACAATTTCCAACTTTTTCCAAAATTACGGGGCTCCGACGATTGATTCTTGTTAAGGAGATCAACAAAAATATACGTATGTCGGCGTTTTGATAGTTTACATCGGAATTTCATTTTAGAAGAGGTCAAAATTTCCCAGTTCTGGCCTGTTCTTGCAGCATATCAGTATATAAAACTATGTTTTCTTTACATCTGAGGTGTAGGGTATGTAGATAATTGTATGGCAAATATTTTTGTAGAACATATTAACCCTCTAACTCCCCCTCATAATGGCATTTTTTGGCTTTATTCTAACAAATTGTAAAAAACACCCCGGAAAGGGGAAGGGCGGGGATGAAATGTTCTACAAAAATGTTGGCCATAAAACTCTACGATATATGTCAGAACACACCAAAAGCCAAAATTTTACACAAACACCAAAAACTAATTAAATTCAAGATTGCTCATCAGATTTCTAGTCAAATTTTGGGATCACCTACATAATATTTAGGTCATCCCAAAATGTGACTAGAAATTTTATGCTGCGAGAACAGGCCAGAGTTGGGAAACTTTGACCGCATCTAAAATGAAATTCCGATGTAAACTATCAAAATGCCGACACACGTATATTTTGGAAAAAGTTTGAAATTGTTTTACAGTGTAATTAGCCTGGAGTATTTGTAATAACTTGGATTATTTTCATCTGGTTTCCATTAGTTGTACGTTTTAAAAAAGATAATTAAGTATATATTTCGGTAATTTAATCATTTAGTTAAAAAAGACATATTTTACACGCCCGATATTGACACCCTGTAAAATCGTCTGTGTTTAAACAGGGTGACTATAAATTTTCTAAAATTCTGAATCTTTTTCCCCAATGTTCATAAACACTTTTTCCCGATTGGATGATTAGTTTTAAAGATAACTAAATATTACCATTTATTTTTTGGCCTGTGGATCCACTGTGCGTATGAGTGTTATATTTAGTGACAAATGCAACACTCATACGCCTTGTTTACATGAATTTACTAAAAATTTTATATATCTTGTTTGATATAATTGGTCATAACTTTGGAACTTATCCATGGATATTCTTGATAGGAGAAGTGTTTTCTTTGGGCTAAAGGTTATATAATCAACACACTATATTTATTGCCAAAAGAACTGCTCCGGTTTTGAGGTAAAGAATCAATCAAGCGAATTTCTGTTGCCCTATTCTGAAGTAAAGCGTATTCCAGTAAGAGCGTTCTGCGTCGATCGAAACAAAAGGTAGTCAGAAGGGACAAGCGCTGGGCTATAAGGCGGGTGAGACAAAACTTCACATCCACTGTTTTCTAAAAAGTTTTTGACCGGTATCGTCTGGTCGAATATTCTGGTCTTTTTTTCATTGATTGCTGTTGTGTTCGGTACAGGTCCCTGTCATAATCTAACCCGATTTCAACAGCTCATAATACAAAACACCCTTCTGATCCAACTAAATACAGAGCATTACTTTGGCGCCATGGATATTCAGCTTCGCGTTGATTTGGCTAGTTGGCTTGGCTTTACATATGACATTTTGCACTTGGGGTTATCGTAATGTATCCATTTTTCATCACCAGTAACAACACGATGCAAAAACGACTTCTTTTTATAGCATTCAAGCAACATTTCCGACATGCACAATCGCCTTTCTGCGTCTCTCGGCTTCAATTCTTATGGGACTCAATTTCCTTGCTTTTTAATGAATCCCAATGCTTTTTAACGTAGCGAAATGGATTGCTGTGTAACTCCCAATGATAATGCAAGTTCTTCTTGCGTTTGGCAACAATCTTAATCGAGTAATGCTTCCAATTCCACATTTTCAAACTTTTTCGGCTGACCAGGCCTTGTCTTCTGTGTCGAAATACCGTCCTTTGAATCGCACAAACCATCGTTTACAAGTTTTTTGAGTTGGTTCATGTTGACCGTAAGCTTCTACCAACAATCGATAACTTTCAGCAGCCGTTTTCTTCAAATGAAAGAAAGTTATCAGACTTCCCCGCAAAACATATTTTTTAGGCACAAATTTCGACACTATTATAGCGATTGAAAAAAATGTGTGTTAACACTTTGGCGTCTATCGGATACTGAATTATAATGACATAAACACCATATTTTTTATTATTGACACAAACCATATGTGATATTTATGCCATCTGTTGCCCACATCGACATTATTAACTTGTATAACCAATATCATTATTATGTTTGTGGGATGGAAGAATTCAAATAATTATATTTTCAGGCAAACATATTGAATTCCTAACTTACCTGCAAAATTATATTACTAGCAAGGCTGAGATATAACAGCGTGTAAGACAGTAATAAATTAGTAACGAGCAGAAACTCTACTCTATAGATTAATGACTTTTAAAAAAAATGCCCGTTTGATGTTTTGTTAATAACAAAACTTGTTTTTATCAATTTTTAAATATATTATTATGTTTAACTTTTTACAATTTTGTCAGCCCGGATTTGGAACTGTATCTATTTATGAAGTTTTTCATTTATCAAAATACCAACAAAAAAATTCATATATACAATTTAATGAATTATATTGCAAAACTAAAATTCTTTTTTATTTTGAATAAACATGAATGAAGTATTTTGTTTAGATTTTTTCTAAAATAAATCTATGGTTGTTTTGATAATCAAATGTAATACCATATGTCAGATGCACTACAATATGAAAATTGATTTCCAAGAATTTTGAGAACACATTAGGACAGAGTTATGATACACTACATTGCTAAAGTCTGAGTGGAAATTAAAGATACTATTTCAGAGTTGATTTTTAATCTTGTTTATACTGAACTTGTTTCTGATAGATACGATTTAATGGAAATTGTTTCGTTATCCGTTCAAATAAAAGCTTTTGGGAAATTTGCATACAAAAATCATTGGTGGCAGAACTGACGGTAGAATAACTAGAAATGCAATTGAGATTGGCATGAAACCGTAATCTGGTAATATAAAATTTACTTGGGTACATTAGTGTTTGTCTCAAGTGTTCAAAAAAGTATTTTATTGGTTCAAAACTAATTTTTACCAATTTTATTATTTTTTATCTTGATAGGAAAACGTTTTTAAATTCAAAATAAATTTTAAAATACTA
The DNA here is from genome assembly GCA_949748255.1 of Eustalomyia histrio. NCBI lineage: Eukaryota > Metazoa > Arthropoda > Insecta > Diptera > Anthomyiidae > Eustalomyia > Eustalomyia histrio. The sequence continues at coordinate 121,245,048 of OX456526.1, forward strand.
GAACGATAAATTTTTTTTTAACAAAAATAATTATCTTTATGATTTTAAAGAATTTGTTTAATAAAATCAATGTAGGGTGAAATATGATTTTATCAATAAAACTATCAGCTTATATAACATTTCATTATTTTTGTTGTCTATTTGTTGAAATTCTTTGAATAAATTTTAATTTGAGAAAAAAATAAGGCTGAAAATCTTTTGAAACATATTTTTATTTTTTGCCTTTGATAAGTAAACTTAAAAATGAGAAAATATAAATAACAATAACCTATTAAAACCTATAAGGACCACCTAGTAAGTTTTTAAAATGTTTTCATATGGGAAACCATATCATCAGTAAGATTAAAAATGAGAAAAAATGAGACAAAAAAAATTTTGAATAAAACAAAACATACATATCACCTAGCAAAGCCAACATAATTCAACTAACAAATAATAACACAAATGAAATATGCAACCATGCATAAATTTACTCCGACAAGAACAGTAACACAAAACTGCACCAGGCTACAACAACTCATACTTACACATGCATATGATAATTTATATGTTTGTATGCATGAACATTTCTAAATTTATATGCAATGTTTTTGATTTATTATCCAAATGCAAAACAAATGATTCTCTTTTCCACATACTTCTTTTAACTTGTAGTTAATGGAAAAGGAATATTTAGTACATCCTGTTTATTAGGTTGACAAATAAAATTTCAATACAAAACCATGTGTGAGAAAGATCGGCTATAGGTATTGCTATGTAACCTTTCTTTTACGTTTAAATTGGCCTAAAATTTTACTAATTTCCATTTCAAATGGTTATATAGTCATGTATCGTTTGTAATTTTAAATAAAATTTCCTACTTAAATAAATGTCTACATACTGCACATATACATATGAAGAGCTAACTAGAGTTATAATGGTGGGAGTAGTAGTGTTATTACTTTTGCCATCACCTATGTATAGGATTTTTTCCTATTTTTTTTTTTTTTACTCTGAAAAGCATTGATATGAGTTTATTTTTGACCATCATGCAATCTAAACATGTTACATACACATATGCATATAAATAAAAACAACACCATACTTTTCTATTCTGAGTACATATATACGTTTGCAGTTGCTATGATATGTACCATAAGTGAGCTAAGTTAGATACAGGTATGATTGACTGACAATGAGGTTAATATGGATGTATTTGGGGCCCCATGAAGATTAGAAAAATTACTGAAAATTTCATCACCATCATAAACTTTAAAACGAATACACGCAGAGAAAAAACATGGTTGATACAATCACAATCGCAAACTATCATTAATTTTTGTGGTTATGATTGTGTCAAACATATTATTATGTTCACAAGAGAAACGCAAACGATCTTTCAAACCATGTTTCTATATTTCCCAATACCATGCCAAATGTCTATGTCAACATGTTATATGGTTCTCACAACAAAACAAATAGAAAATGTAATTTCAAAGATTTATTTTTGATTAAAAAGGTATACATATATACATATTTTTTTCCCCGCACTTAAGACTTGTAACATAAAGTCAAAGAGAAACGTACCTTTAATTTCTTTTATGAAATCGACTGTATCAGTATATTGTTGAACTGTTATTGAAAAAAATTCAGGGCTTATCACAAAATTCTGCGTCAAAATTTTAATGGCGTTTTTATTGTTGTATGTTTTTATGGCTGCAAGAAAGAGAATGTAATTTATACGTACTTATACATGTACACTTAAAAAAGTTTGTAAGTTAAAATAACTGAAAATATCATTTAAAAGAAATGATATTTCATTTAAAAACCGGTCAACTTAATTTTCATTTTAATTAAATGTAATTTGTTATTTATTTTTAAATGTTGATTAATCAACTGACACATCCGTAAAAAACAAATGATATAATCAGTTAAAATAAATGTCAATGTTTTACCTACCAATCCTTAAAAAAAAAAGTTTTTTTCATTTATTTGAAATTATTTCCGTTTTTGTATTTTTTGTTTTTTTTTTTTTAATATACTCGTACAATACAAAATGTATGTATGCATATGAAGCTATAAATACTTTTTGTATGAATGTCTTTCTATATGTATGTGTGTTTATGAAGTTCTTGTAAATTGTATTGAAAAATTTTGTATATATACAACCAATTTAAATAAAAAAACAAATTGAAATTTTTTGAATATTTTTTTTTGAAACAGACAGCAAACAAAATTTAAATTTGTAATAACTGTTACGGACACAAATAAACCACAAGTTTCCGTTTTGTGGGTAAATTTTTATTAAATTTTAAACAAATGAAAAAATAAATGAAACTGAAAAAAATCGGTAAATTATAGTAAATTATTTCGAATAAATGTATAAAAAAGTTAATATAGATATTTCTTTAAAAAATAAATGTATGTTCCTTTATTTTTAAATGAAACGGAAAACTTTTTGATTAAATTACAAACAGTTAACTACATAATATTCTGAGTGTATGAATTTAGGTATGTATTTTCTAATTATATGTATATAAATTACTTACCTGTTTCAATAAACGTATAATATCGCTGGCGAACGGAAAATGACGCGGGAGAAAATTTTATTTTTTTAGAAACACACACTGTTTATTTTGACAATAAATGTTTGCTCATTTAGAGAATGTGTTTAAGAGCAAACTTAAATTTTTGTAATAAACATACACTTTTGTGTGCAACTAATAATATGCTTAAGACAAAAAATTGTTGTTCAATTTATTCTAGGGCTATAATTAATTTATTAGGGTAAACATATTAGGCTAATATGAATAAATATGGTCGTAGTGACCATTCATTAATCATGTTTTTTCTATGCGTGTAGGCATATTCTTTTGAATATCATGCAATCGTCTATTTATGCAGTCGAATTCCTTTGAAATATCTCAATAAAGTTATGTATCTGATATAGCTGGGTTTAGTTTCTTTTTCTTACAAGAATTGTACTTCATACTAAATACTCCAATTATGAAGAAACTTCGATATGTTGTAAATAAAAAAAATTCTTAGATCGACACAGCGCAGGGAACCCTGCGAAATGTGCAATTGTTAAGCATGTTTTCCTGTGGATGTTTCGGGCTTATTTACCACATTTTCACGCACTGCTTCGGGTCGCCAAACGTCGAATTGTTCACGCTGTGGGTTCCGCAATTTAAGTATTGTATGCAACCATTGTCACAATTATCGCGCGTTCTCCAGGGGTATCGGAATTCATTGTTATTCATTATAAGTTTTGCATACGTTTACTTTGCGAATGTCAAAATCAAACTAACATAAGATGACATTTGCAAAGATGGTAGCACTTCCCAATAAGGATGATACTTACTGTCTAACCTTATAGCAACAACTATCAGTCTAATGTACAAAATTTGATCTGGCTACCTTTTGTGATAATAAGGATAATACTTACTGCCCAACCTTATAACAACAACTATCAGTCTAATGTACAAAATTGATCTGGCTACCTTTTGTGATATTTGAGACTTTTTTAAAAATCTTGACATTTTTTAACAATTTTTGAAAAATTTAATCCCATCCAGAGTTGTCATATTCAAATTTTGCTTAATTTTTAAATCTTTTTATTGAAAAAATATCTCATTATTTAAGTTGATGTGTAAATTTTCATCGGTTCTGATAAATTTACACAAAGGGCAGATAGTTTACCAATAATTTTTTCACACAAAAAAATTTCATAGATTTTCTTATCCAAATACCCCTTACATAAAACCTTTCCCTTTTCTATATTTAAATAATTTTTCTAAAAGAAACTACTATAAACAATATAAGAATTGATTTTTTACAAAAATTTTAACATTAGCCAAATCGTTCCTCATTTGTATAAGTTATGTGACTTACCACAAAGTTTTATACGCCTGGTCAGCATTGCCGCCCTGTATAATATTCTGTGTTGAAACAGCGTGACTATAATAATAATTTTATAAAATTATAGGTTCTTCTCTTCAATTTTTATGAACACTTTTAAAAAATCCATAATTATTACCATTTATTTTTTGTGATTAGGATCCACTGTGCGTATGAGTGTTGTATTTGGTGACAAAGACAACACTCATACGCCTGGTTTTACATCAACTCACTGAAAAATTTAGAATATTTTCCTTAACATAAATTCCGACCTCATTCTTGTATTTTTTTGTGTGAGGATTATTGAACTGCTTTTTAAACATCCTTTTTATGAGTTTTTCAAAAAAAAATTCTTTTCAGCTTTGATACAATTTTAAAAATCTTTTTTTAGAAAGTATTATAAAAAAATTTTAAAAATGTGGCGCAACATACCTTAAAGAGCTATTCTTGCCAGAGGTCGATTTTGTGTTTTTGATGTCATTAGATAAAGCACAAAATTTGTAATTGAAGGCAGCAAAAATCTGGATATTTTACCCTAGCAAAATAAAGTCCCTTTCGTTACGCCGCGTCACAAATATTATTATTATTTATAGTTCACACTCTTACCTACTGCACCACAACTATTTTCAGTTACCGTATTTGTAGTAAGCAAACATAGAGAACAGTTTCATTATTTAATTTTTTTATTAATTAGTAGAAATTGAAAATAAATACATAAAACAAAACCGCTTAATAATAAATAAACATTTCGGTAGAAACCCCTCCACAATCTGATGAATTTTTATTGTAAAATATCCTTAGAAACTGAAGGTTTTATAAAAAATATTTATCTCAGAATCTGAGATGTTTTCTATAAAAAATGTACTCAAGGTGCGAGGGTTTTACTTACGAAAATTTTCCAGATGCAAATAGTTTTCCTCTAGAAAAGTTCTTCAGAATTTGTGGGGTATTCCATAGAAAAATTACCTCATAAACTGAGGATTTTTCTATTGGAAATTGTTGAGGGCTTTTCTGCATAAAAACTATTTTCAGAGTCTGATGGGTTTTCTAAGAGCTAATCATACATGGACCGATTAATTGATAATTTCATTACCATTACATAATTAGTAATGGTAATGAAATAAATTTCATTACTATTGTTTGCATTAATGGCTATTTTCTTAAAGAAATTTTTAATGTAAAAAATTTTATTTCCATTAAATGGTGATGACAATTTTTTTCATTTGCATTAGTTTCAACTAATGGTAATGAAACATCAATGGCAAACAGATTTCAGTGGTAATAAAATTTCAATGGTAATGAAAAATTCCCAAGTATAAAGCAAATATACTTAGGATTTATTAGGAGTTTTCTTAAGAAAAATATTTCAGAATCTAAGCGTTTCTCACAGAAAAATTTTATAGAAATTAACAGAAAAAGTCCAGAAGATCTGATGAATTTTTACAGGAAAAAGTTAAACAAATCTAAAAGTTTTTTTTACCGCAAAAAGTACATACTATCTAAGAATTTTTTATAGGTTAAATATCTAATAAACTGTAGGTTTTCAATGGGAAAAATTCCTCAGATTCTGTGGGTTATCCAGAATGTTGGAAAGTTTTAGTAATTTTACTCAAGGAAATTATATGAAAATCTCAACTTCTTTACCCATGACTATCAGATACCAATTAGTACTTACAAAAGTTTGTATAGCTTTTTCTTGAAGACAATAATTTAGGTAAAAGTGATTATTTAGTAAAAAGAAATCCTAGGTTCTGATGAAGTTTTTAATGGAAGGGAAGATACAGCATTTAAAACTGAATGATATATTTTTTCTTGCAGCTTTTCAAACATAGCTGATTTCTACTTAATGTACAGCTTACACCTTATGCTAATATAAATTCTTAATAAAAATGAAAAATTGTGAAAAAAATAATATTTAAGTAAAATTCGTAAAATTACTAAAAGTTAAAATTACCTTTAGTACCATCAATTTTATTAGAAAATTTATCTGGAAAAAATTTTATTTTTTCATAAATTAAAACACAAATTACTTGTATGTTTTTAGACAATTTATAAACAATTATTTATTTTTTCAAATTATTATTTGAAAAAAATTTAAATGTTTTTTACATTTGGTGTAGCAACTGAAAATATATATAAATATATTTATACGAGTATTTAAATTTGGTGTACGCTACTATCATTCGGTAAAAAAGATTTAGTAATAAAATATTGGGCATTGCTTATGTCAATCAGCTATCAGAAAATTAATTCTCTTGCCTTTATAGATTCTTCAGTATGTGCACATTTCTGATGAAATTGTTCACCATGTTCATCGGATTCTGTGGTCAACTAATTTTCTAAATAAACCACATGAGAACCTTAAAAATTTATTTTTATAGACATTTGATTGTTTTGTAGTTCAGTTTCCCTCTTTTTAATTCCCAATAAAACAGTTTTTAATTAATTGATTTTAGGTTATTGCAAATTAAATACACCCTAAAAACAAATATTAATGGTTTTGCCCGAATTGCAACCAATCTTTTCTCTGGGTGTGCTTATGCAGTTTTCATTTCGAAACTTGTTTTTGACATATTCCCAAATAAAAGATGTACCAAATATTCACAACTTTGTTCATCTCCTTATGCCCGAGCTGACGGTTAAAATTATCACACATCCAAATTCCAAACAAATCGGACCGTACATCCTGAAATACTTTCCCCATTAATACCTAAATTTTTCTCACAATTAGAATTTTTTAAGCTTCCCTAAACTAAATACGTTTTATTGCCGCCTCCTACGCCCTTTTGTGATCTTCCATAACTGCTTCCCTGCAGACATGTTGTTTATATCATACACATAAAGCATACGAATGATGTTGCCTGGGAATATATCAAAAGTGCTCATAATTTATAAACACTCATACATACTCAAATAAACTTCAAAAACTCATATACTGTGAGAAAGAAAAAACATAAACAATACACACTCATAGAATAAAATTCCTGTTAAAACACATTTTAGGTTTAGATTTGAAACTTGATTTAAAAAAAAAAAAATTAAAAAAAGAGTAAATGCCATTCAAAAGTCCAAATGACAGTTGGGACAGTGAAGATAGTTAATGGACAAAGAGATGAGTTTAATACAAAAAAAAACCTCAAACAAAAATATATACAATTTTAACCTATACACAGAAAAAATAGAATTATATTGACTACCAAATTGCTTAGCCAACTGATTTTTTCCGTTGAAGCTAATCATAAATTTTTTTTCGCCAATACCAAATCGCTGTATAAACTATAATTTTTATTAATTATAATTCACTGCGACAAAAAATGATTCTGTTGTTGATAGCGAAAAAGTTTAATTTTTCAAAATAATATCGTGAACTAAGGAACATTTATTTCAGGAAAATCAAAAATTGATTTATGCCCAAGTTCTTAAAGTATGAATTAAATTTTCTTCTATAATATTTGTTAAATACACAGAGAAAACAGATTCGTTGCCATAACCGAATCCCTTGCCAACTGAATATTTCGGTTGCAGCAAACGAATTAGTTAGTTGTCTCAGCCAAATGTTTTCCTGGTATAATTGAAATATTTGGTATTTACCGAATTTTGGTTACAGCAAACACACATATCGGTTCATCCAACCATACCATTCTGTTGGCGAAAAATTCGGTTATTATGATGAAATTGTTTTTTCTGTTTTTCTACTGAATCCTGCGTACAAAAATAATAAAATATTTCACGTTATTTGCGGCACAGTTGAAAAATTCAATTATATTTTGGCTGATAGAGGATATTGCACGGTAAAAATTATATAATTTGCAATTTTATTTAACTTTCTATGTTTTTACAAACCTTTTTCAATATATAACATCTAAATAATAAAATAATTAAAAAGTATCAAGATAATTCGAACTGGACTTTTTGAATGAAAGACAGTTTTTTTTGCAAAAAAAAAAAATATATTTTTCAACATAATCTCCTTTTAGCTCAATACAATTTGTGTATCCCTTCCAAAAATTAGGATTTTTCGAGATCCATAAAATAAGCAATTGTTTGATCAACAATTTCATGGTTGGAGCTAAATCTCTTTCCATGTAGTCATTTCTTTAGGTTTGGAAATAGGAAATAGTCACTGGGGGCTAAATTCGGAGAAAATGGCGGATGAGGTACCAATTTGTAGCCCAATTCATGGAATTTTGCCATTGAAACTACACGCGTGTGTGCCCGTGCATTATGAACAATTGAGAGTAAACGCGGCACCCATCTTGCAGATAGCTTTCTTAAATCCAACTGATCATTTAAAATCGAAACCACACTGTCATATGAAATGCCTATGGCATTTTTACTCATCGATCGGCCAACATTATATATATCAGGCTTTTCCTTGGTTTGATTGACGGTTGTTTTCGCAAGTAATAATGTTAAATGACCAATTGAAATTCACTTTTTTTCATTTTTAAAAAAATCCAAGAGGTTGTATGTTTTGAAAAGCTGTGAAACGCAAAGTAAATGACGGAACTTGCTCAAAACTTGACAGTAGACAGGTGGTACATGATGGAGCAGTGTTGCATTTCATATAACTGCGAAGAAAGTTCAAAAAGTCACAGACTTATTGATCCGCCCTCGTATCTTGCTATTATTTTACCTCACCTGAACTTAATTATGGTTAAATTTATGCTATTCTGTAGAAACAACAGGTACGTAATTGTATACTTCATTAAAATTCACTTTAAATTTAACAGAAGCATTTCAGTAACGCAATTATACGTTACTGCAAAGAAAAAAAACAAATCCTACAAACATTTTACTTAACATTTCATAAAAAATTGTTACTAAGAGCAATTTTATATAATAGGACAGCCAATAGCTAAAATACCCAATATTAAAAAAATGTAGCTCTAAATTTATTGTATTTAATAATTTTTAATACCTTCCCGCAATCAACTTTTCATACTGTACATTTTAATATGAATTTTACAAAAAAAAAAAAATTACAATGTTTTTCAATAATTTGTTTGTATTTCTTTAAGAAACCGGAAAACGTAATTTACGGGACACACTAATAAACAAGCCTTTAAATTTCCTTGATATGGTAGGTACAGTTATATAAATAGCAGTTTATATTAAATATATGTAATCATACATTTTTAATAAGTTGGTAACACTAACATTAATGTGGCTGATAGAGGTTATTGCATCTTAAATATTATGGTTAATAGAGAATCTTATGGTTGACAGAGAAATAACAGAAATTAAAAAATTAACTAACCACGATTATTTTTTCTTTAAAAAATTTTTGCCATAGAAGTAACTGTCATTGCTGTTATTGTTGTTTTCATATTTGCTGTTTTTTTTTTTTTTTTTTGGATATCCCATTTTTTAGCTTTTTCTTAAGAGTTTAGAGCTTGTAATAAAAAAAACATTTCTTTTGCTAGTTTTATTGTTATTTTTTGACAAAGTATTTTTCCCCAAGTTTTTACTTGTGCTTTTTTGCAATTTTGTTTTGCTTAAATTCATTGAATTTTGCTTTTTTGACTTCTCTGATCATCAGTGAACAGTTTATCAAAAAGTTATTTACTCTATATTTATCCTCCTTTATTCGATCTTCAATATTATAATATATTATTACTTAAAATCGAGTTCAAGATCCTTTTATAAAAAATAATAATAATGATTATTTATTATTTCTTTTCCTCCAATATTTCGTCACCACATTGGGTGACTTCTTCAGGGAAATTATATAATTTTTTTCCAACAATAAAAACTCATATATAATAATAATTATATAATTTCCCTGAAGAAGTCACCCAATGTGGTGACGAAATATTGGAGGAAAAGAAATAATAAATAATCATTATTATTATTTTTTATAAAAGGATCTTGAACTCGATTTTAAGTAATAATATATTAAAAAGTTATTTAAATAAATTGGTTCATAGAGGGCATGAAATATAAGGCATATTAGGGATATAACTCTTTGAATTTTTTGTAAGTATTCAAATTTGGCAGGTAAGTTCGTAAGTAATATGAAGAATTGCGTTTTTACATTTTCGCTATCGATAAAAAAGGTTCCGCACCATTTGCGATGAAGTTTGGAATTAGGTAGGCATTGGAATGTATGTCGTTTGTATACAATTTATTCTTTTTCGCTTGTGATTTATCGAGTTTTGTAAAACTAAAAAGAAATTTAAAAAAAGTAAAATCGCTGTTGAAAAAAATTCCAAAGTCTGGACCAAGAGTTTGGTAAAATGTCAAGAAATGGAAGGCGTTGAAATATCGTTGAAATACTTTAAAAAAATGCCAAAGCAATAAGATTTAATTGGAAGATTTTACGCCTTAGCGAAAGAAGAAAAAATAAAATGTATGTTTCAATATCTGAAGAAATTTTTAATTTGTGGATAAAACTTAAAATAAAAAAAATTAATGTGGGAGCTATTAAAAAAAAGTTAAAAATTTTCCTAATGATTGCAATTTTAATCAAATATTTGATATATCCTGTGAAAGAGGATCTCTTTCTGAACAAGAACCAGTCCAAAATTTAAATTCTTCTGAACGATCTGTAAAAATAGTCCAAGATTTATTTCCGCTTTGCAAATCAACCCAAACACTAAACTTAATATGTATTTCTTGTAACACCTAGTGTACTATTCTTTTATTAATATTGTCATGTTGTTTTAAAATTATAAAAAAAAAAAAATCTTGGAAGGTTTTAGAAATCGCGTTCGGTGCGGAAGGTTTTTGTTCCAAACTGACTTCAGATATCGTCTTTTATTATCAGTACAATATTCCCCATAGCGTAGTGCCTGGGAAATTTTGTGTCAAAAAAAAAGTTATATCCCTAATGCATATATAAAAATCCCATTTTTAAGAAATAATTGGCAAAATGGCAAAAAGTTTCATTAAAAGGCAAGAGTCAAAAAATGTCCCTGTTCATAATTACCCGGTGAAAAATATTCTCAAATATGTTAATATATGAATTATGTGTGCACATATAAACAAGATTTGTATATGGACATTATACTGCTCCGAAAAAGGCTTGAGCTTTCTAGTAAGGCAATAAAAATCAAAATCGGTTAAAAACAGCCTGCAATTAATGCTTCACAGACCACTTTATCAACAAATTCGGTCACAAATTTTAAAATTTATTAAAATTAACATTTTTTTATTCTCTTTATTCCAATGTACATAAATGAAAAGTACTTTTCATCTTGTGTTTTGCTAACTTGTTTCAAATTAATTCCATATAGTTCAGCATATTTAAACACTGGTTTCAAATTTAAAATTTAAAAAAAATAAATAAATATCAAAAAATAAATTATAAATGCCTAAAATTGTGGGTATTATTTTTTTTGTTTGATTATGGCAGCGGAATATTTCAAAACAATATAAAATACATTAATTATTTACATTATGACAAAATGGAGATATATTAAATTCTAGTTTCCACTGTTCCAAGGTCAAAGGTTTAAATTTTAAAAGATTCTCATTTCTTTTTAACAAATTAATATATCGGATATTTTGGAAGGGATATTAATGGAACTGCTTGATATTATTTTCCTATGTCTTAAAATAGTATTCTTATTTTATTTCACAAAATTAACACTTAAGTGCTGTTAACCTGTATATATATTTCACGGAGAAATTATCAGTATATTTTCATCATAGAGCCATATAGACCCCAACAGCACTTAAGGGTTAATTTTCTGAAATAAAATAAGCATATTATTTTACGACTCATTTTTCGGATCCAAACATAAATATTTATATAATTTAACCATAAATGTTTATATATGAACAAACTTGTACATTTTTCACCGGGTATGGTTAAGCACAAAATTTTAGATATTTTGAAATAAGTTACAAAAATTATAGTTTTAATAAATTTATATAAATCATACTTTTTCATATATGACATGATGGTTTTAAATAAATAAATATTACGTATACGTCATATTGGTACATAAAGAATAATATTACTCATACGTAATGTTTCCAACTGATTTTTATTTAATCCAATTTATATTTCAACCAAAAACTAATTTGTAGACTTAAAAAAAATTTCTTTCTTAATTAAAAATTTTTATGAAATTTGACAAGTAGATAGAAAACTAAATTTACCACATAAGTAAAATATTAATAAAGAATATTTAATCATCACTTGATTTAAAACTCAAATTTATTTTTCCTTTATTTTTATTTTTGACTGATTTTTTTTTCCTTTTTTTTGTGAGGTTCTTAAAATTTAAAAATTTGGCGTTTCCGTTTTCATAAGCACGCCAATTAAAAGATCCGCTGACGTTGTAGATTTATTTATAATTAATAAATTTTTTAATTTTCCTCTCAAGAATGTTTACAAAAGATATGTTTCTGATTAAAATTTAAAAAAATGTTGTGTCCCATTTGCTCTTTAGCTATTGACCTAGTCTTGGTTTATATTCATTACTGGGTGACAACTTTGGGGGCGGCCTAGGTGCTAGCGCAGGAGCTCCAGCAACTTTATAACCAACAAGCATCATTACAAATATTAAAATCAGGCTAATGATCTTTAACGATACCATTTCGGATTATAAATCAATTCACTTTTCGGTTTATTTATCAATCCAATGTTTAATTTCAAAAGAAAATTAAATGTTTTCAATAATAGTATACTATTGACGCAAATGGATATTCACTTGGTTTATATATAGTTTGATGTAAATTGTTGTTTTCTAATTTGTTTTTGTGATGTACTTGCAAAAAGGGTAACTAATTGATATGTAAAATTTTAAAATACCATGTTAAATAAAATAACATGTCAATAATTATTATAATTAATTAATAGCGAACATTTTGATTAGACCTTGAAAAATAAAAAAAAAAATAACGCATTAAACAATAGTGAAGTATAAATGTATGAAACCCAATAACAAATTACCTTTGAGAATTCATAAAATGTATGATTGCTAAGAAGACAATAATGGAACAAAATTTACGGCTTAATAGCTGTTCTGTCTAAGCTCTGTCTTCTTCCGGAGGTTCTAGATTGTGTAGATCTTCGGGTTGTAAAGAAAAAATTTGCTTGGCATTTATTAATATAAGGAGCTTGAAATCTTCTTATTGATTGTTTTCAGATTTTTTTTTTACCCATACATAAACAAAAATTCTATGATAGTTTAATGTTATGACACATCTCCTATGACTGCAATATTATATTTTTAGTAATAAAATATGCAGTCATGAACAAAAATCTACAATCTTGTGTACCAACAACTTTTTTTTTAAATAAAATTTTCGAAATTGTTTAAGATTATATTTAAGAAAACTGATTAACGTATATGTTCCCAGTACTATTATATAAGATTAAGTCTTGTACTCAATGTTTCGATTAATAAATAAATAGTAATGATACAAATTCGTCAAATTCCTTTTTAAATATTAATAAAAAACCAAAAAAAAAGCTAAAAAGAAAAAAGTTAAAAAATACACAAAAACAAAAAAATTTGACGTGAAAAAATGAACATGCAGCAGCATATACATAACATGTAATATGCCAATTTATGATAACGGAAAAGTCCCGTTTTGACATTGGACGATTGTTTTGCAAATCAACAAAAGTACCACATATTGTTTAAAGTGAAAAAATATTATTGATTATGGGTTCACAGAAACTAATACCGTACGAAGTTAGAAATTTGGTTTTAAAATTAAAAAATTTATCCAAATCTTATAACGAAACTTCGAAAATGTTGAATTTAAGTCGCTCGACAGTAAAAACAATTATAAGAAACTAATAATGGTAACGTCGAAAATAAACCGCTCAGTGGTCGACCATGAAAGACTAGTTGGTAGAGACTTCAGGTTTATTTTAGAGGAAGTGTGAAATAATTTATCTGATCAGAAATATCTGTAAATACGAAAACACGAAAAAAATGATTTTCACAGCAAAAGACCTCGCAAAAAACTTTTGATATAAGAAAAAACCGGCAACTTCGCTTACTTTTTTCGAAAAAGCATATGGATAAGTGCAGAGATTTTTGGAAAAGAATTATGTTAACCGAAGAATCCAAATTTAAGATATTTGGAGGCGACGGAAGGCAAAACGTACGAAGAAATTCTTATACAGCCTTAAGTCCAAATATGTTGTTTGGGGCTTGGTCGTTGCTTCTGAAGTTGGAAAACCAACTTTTATAAAAAAAAATATGTTCAATATGTATAGGTTTATATTTGCAGACAATTTGAAGTAATCAATCAATATGTTAAACCTGGGTTCAAGATGGATTTTTCCAATAAGACAACGATAAAAATACAGACTTAATTGTCACAGACTAGTTACTTTATAATGATCCGATTCAAATATTATTGAGCGGAATCATTTCCCAAGGCGGTTATAGACCATTATAGATGCAAACAGTGCGTCAACCAAATACTAAAAATATTTGTAATAATGACTTTTTATAGAAATTTTGTTGGTTTCTAATACTGTATGTACACTTTTGTCACTGATTTTTATTTTTGTTTCTTATTTATGTTTAATTCACCTTTCCCTTGTAGTGATTTTTTTTTGTTTTTATTATTTATGAAGAATTTTAAGAAAATCTGCATCATTTCGTTTTGAACAAATTATTGGTACTCTAGATTTAGAAAAAATGTTGGAGGTACAGGGTGGCGCAAAAATAACCTTCCGATGTTTTTTGGCTGTAATTTAAAAAAAAAAATGAAAAACTTTGATTCTTCTTGTGGATTATTTTTATTTGGTCTTTTAATTTTTTTTACATCAAGTCGAGAATATGATGTCATATAATGGCCGCCGCCACAGTTGATTGTCATTTGAGCCTTGCCTTTTTATGGCATTTTCCATCACTTTGGCCAAAACTTCCGGCGATAGGTCCTCACATTCTTGACGGATATTGTCTTTAAGAGCTGCAAGAGTCTGAGGCTTGTTGACATAAACCCGCGACTTCAAAAAGCCCCACAAAAAGAAGTCTGGAGCGGTCAAATCAGGCGATCTTGCTGGCCAGTGCAAATCGCCAAAATGGGAGATTAGGCGTCCGGGAAATGCATCCTTCAGCATATCGGTTGTGGTACGTGCAGTGTGAGGCGTTGCACCGTCCTGTTGGAACCACATGTTTACCAATCCCAATTCATCAAGTTGCGGCAAAAAGAACTCGTTGATCATTGCTCTGTAGCGCTCACCATTCACAGTAACCGTTTGGCCCTCGACGTCTTCGAAGAAAAAAGGTCCAATGACTCCTCCAGCGAAAACAGCACACCATACAGTGACTTTGAGCGGGTGTAATGGCTCTTCGTGGGTTACACGCGGATTTTCAGTGCCCCAGAAGCGTAAATTTTGCTTATTTACGTACCCGCTAAGATGGAAATGGGCCTCATCACTCATGATTATTTTTGATGAAAAATCATCTTCATTATTGCTCAAATAAATAGTCACCAATATTCCGCGTTCTGGAGCAGTGTAGCGTAACATTGTTTATTAACGTGTATTTCGCTTTTGTCCGTGACTGTATGTAAAAAATTTTATTTAAGGTTTGCTAATTTCTTAAAATGATCAAGAGCCGGAGTGAGCATTTTATATCCTTAATTTCAGATATATATCTCCATTTTAACGATTTTTAAAGGGCTTTTCTCTCATTAGCAATTATTTGCTTTTGATTGATTAGTTATTAATTGCAAAGAAATTTTAAAATATAATCAATTAATTTCAATTAATTTTTACCATATATATGGGAAACAGAATATATTCTTAATAATTATTTTTGCAGATATGGTGGATTTCAAAAAATTAACTTCGAACTCTCTGTAAAATCTTATTTCTTTATAGTGATTAAATCATAAGCATTAAAATAATACTGGCAAATTAAACCGTTTAAAAGATTATGTAAGACCAATTTAATGAAATATTGACGATTTTTTCAAATTTAATGGACCGCTCAAAATATATATTCAGTGTATATATATTCAGTGTATACGAGACTCAATAAGCATATGGTTCAATTTGGATAAGCTGAAGTTAAAACTTTAAATATTTCTTTTGTTTTGTTTGTGGAATAACACTTTTAAATCAGACTCCATCTATTCATCTCTTAAGTACTTAAACCGCACTCTTTATTTTAAGTCGCGTATTTATCATTTTGATTTCTTATAGGTTTTTCTCTTCTATGGAGAGAAATGTGAGAAGCAAAATTTCTCTCTGTAATACAAGCTTTTTGGTTAAATCACTAACAAACTTAAGCGTTCACTTAAAACAACAAAAATAACTAAACAAATTTATACTTTAAAATACTTTGTTGCCAGAGAAGTTTTTGCTCATATCCCCATTTTTCAAGACAAAAATCCCCAAAAAAATTTAAATTCCCAGGTTAAGCAAATTCGGGTTTTAATCAAATTTTAAATAAAAAAAACAACATTTCTAAAAAAAATTTACCCAGATAAAAAATTTTTTAGAGCACCGAAATTATGATTAATTATAGACATTACCAAGGGCTTTTATTTACAACATAGTATGTTGTTTTGATTTTACATGAAAAAACTTTAATATTCCATATAACAAATGTTTTTTCACGATAATGAATTACACGTAATTGTGTACAATTTGTTTTCATGCAAAATTAGTATACATCAATATCATTTTTCATTTTGCACTATTTTATGGTTGTGTTTTTCTTACACTCACAATATATTTTCCGTTACCGACTGTAGTTTATTTAAAAGGTAATACGTAAAGTTTGTTTTTAAACGAAGAATCAACTGAAATTCATAGAAATATATTTTTAACTATTTGAATCAGACATTCAAAAAACAAACTATAAAAATTTGCAGACATTCAGCAGGAGTTGATATTTTCTGTTAAATGTTAAATTTTATGCTTCTGTTTCTAAAAATTGAAATTAATAGAATTCTTTTTTGTTTTTTTACCAAAATAGTTTGTATATATACAAAATTATTTCAATAAAAATTACAAAAAATTATTCAAAAATACATACACACAAAGTTTTAATAACATGCAAATAAAAAAAAACTTTCAAATTGAAAAACAAACCACAAAAGTTGTTTTTTTAGTAAAAAATTGTCAGTAAAAATTGATGGTTATTCTAAACAACTTTCTATTTTTTTACTATTTTTGTCGATTATTAAACAATGATTGAAAATAAACAACAAAATAAATATGATAAAAAATCAGTAGTCCTATTTTTTATTGTATTTTCGATTAATTTAATATGTATTTTAAGTTGTTTTTTAATGATATAATTTTGTTAGTGAATAAAATGAGAAAAAAATCAGTTTTACAATTTATATTATGAGTTCTGAAAACTTAAAAGTTCGAATGAAATATTTTCAGGAAAAAAACAATTTATTATGCTTAAGGGTTAAAAAGATCTCAAATAACACACTTTTTTGAAGACTTCTATCGTCAATTTCCAAAAAAAAAATGTTTGGCAAAAAATATTTCAGAATTAAATCGAATATTTTACCATTTAAAATATTAATTTTTTAGCCTTTAATAATTTTTGAACCATTTTGGAGTTTAAATATAAAGATCATATTTATCCAGCTTCATAGAAAATATGTTGAACCCTATTTTTCATATTATAAGAAAATCACAATCACAATGAACCGTAAATGTGACTTTATAATCAGAAAAATAATCGTTCTTAAGTACAGAACAAATTTTATAAATGTCACCTGCTTTAAATGGAGTATCCATTAATTGTAGCTAAATTGGAAAAATGGGTTCGGGTTCGGGTTAATCAAAATATAAAGTTTAGGTTCGGGTCCGGTTCAGGGTTCGGGTTCAACATTAATATGAAATTTATTAATTTTTCAAAGTTATTTTCGTAAATTTAAAATTAATATATTTTACAAGTTTTCTTAAATTTGTTCTTTATGGCGACAAAATGAATTTTAAGACTGAAAAGGCTCTCTCGACGCGTACTTGCTTTCATAACAGGTACTGCGAATATAATCTGAGCCGATACAATAATTGCGGTAACGTTTTATGTTGCTCCCAAAATAGCAAAATTATTTTTTTTTTCTTCCAGTCTTGGATATTTTTCATATATTTCAATTTCACTATTAACTAAGTTATCAATCGAAGCGGTGACATTTACATTTCTCACGCCATGAACAGCAAGAATTACTTTTTTTATATGTTTGAACACGAACTTGGATGAATTTTTGGGGTTCAAAGTTTTTATAAGCACCGAACCTGAATCCGTTTGGGTTCACGCAGAGAAAAAACATGGTTGGGACAATCATATTCGAAGAGCATCATATATTTTTGGGTTTATGATTGTGCCAACCATAGTCGTACTATAATATAGTTATCAGATTATGTAAATAAAATAACCATAACTTTACCATAATATGGTCCCTACAGTTATATTATGATTTAAAATTTACCATATTATTATTCTAAATAAACATATTATAATCTTGAATTTATCATAATATGATCGCATGTAATCATAGTATACACAAAATGATATATTATAGTTCACATACCTATATTATATCATCCTTCTTATTATATTACGATTATTAATATACATAATATGACTATCTAATATCATGTTATGACACATTAATAAGCATATTATGATTCTCATATATATATATATTATAAATATAAAATCCCAGCATTTAACAATATATGATTGTTTTTTTAAGACATTTTGTAGTAAAAACAAACTGACTTAACTGATAAAGTTTTGGTTTTTATGAGAACAAGACAATATTATGACTGTAAATTTCAAAGTCATGTTTTATTTGATGTATAATTATTTATTGATTGTTACAGCATTTTAACGTTACATAATTATCTTATTTTTTTATAGTCAGAGTTTTTGTTACCACAATATTGTTACCACAACATGATTGGCTATGTTATGAAATAGAAGGTCTCAATCATAAAATAGTAAAATATTTACTATAATAATGATGGTAGCGACAATGTTGATTGTTAGGAAACCAATAACATGGTTGTGACAACCATACCAATTTGCAGCAATCAAAATATATAAGCAGTGATCATGTCGCAACCATGTTTTTTCTCTGCGTGTTCGGGTTCGGTTTCAGTCCCTGTTTTTTTATAAATTGTCGAATTAAGTATTTTTGAAATTTTCCAAGTTTCAAATGCGTTACATATTTGGTTTGTAAAGTAATCAAGTATTTCAAATTATATCAAAAAATAAAAAAGGAATAAAATCCCTAATATTTCAAAAAATAACTTCAAATCCCCCATTTCAATAATCTATCCCAAAATGGAAGTTTAAATTCCCAATTTTGGGCTAAATCCCCTATCTGGCTACACTGAATTTGAACTTAAAATATGCAAACAGCAACAACATACATAAATCTATTGAAAAAAATACAACAACTTATCGTTAAACAACAGCATATTGAAGAAAACAACAGCACTTTGAAGAAAACAAAAGTAAACAGCAAACGAAAAAAAAACACAAGCAAGCTGATAATGTGTATAAGCTAACACTTAAAATATATCTCCAATAGCCGTGATCGTCTAGTGGTTAGGACCCTACGTTGTGGCCGTAGTAACCCAGGTTCGAATCCTGGTCACGGCAATGTTGTCAAGCAACATTGTCACGGAGGAGAATTTTTTTTTATAAATATTTTTTTTTTTATATTTTTTTTTTAATGTTTTTACGCTTAAATATCATTATAAATAACCTTAAATACCTAAAGATTGTGTGCGATGTTTAACAATCATGTATTTTTTTTTTTTTGTTGTGTTGTACAAACGCGCCAATTTTCTTACTTCTTGTTAACTTATCATTCAATCTCGTAAAACATAAAACACTGCTTTGGAAACAGATAATGAAAGGAATTTGTTCATAGAAGGAAATGTTTAAGCAGATGAATAGTATTTTTATTAATAATTTTGAAAACAAAAATATTCTGGAAGAAGTTTAATTATATCTTAAAGTTTTTCAATAACTTTAGTTTATATTTAATAAATTTTTGCCTGTACTTCAGAAATGTATTTCTAAATTATATATATTTTAATTTAATTTATAATTTGTTTTTTTAATTTTGCAGGGCTTAAAGTTATATCATTGTTAATTCCGGAAATCCAAATTATGTGATTCTATTGAAAAATAACAATTATTTTTATTAAACAACTAAATACTTGAATTTGATTTTGTATTTAATTCATTCTTTCAAATTTTTCTCTTTGTTAACCTGAAACAAAAAAGAAATAATATAAAAATGCCACAGTTTGTATTGTTTGTTTATTGTCCGTCCCGTCTGTTTTGGTTTTTTATATGTTGCTAAACATTTTAGAACACACAACAGAACAATTAAATTAAATAATTACAAGTCGTGAGTGAATTTCACGCGAAATCAAACACTGATGTATCTAAAACGATATTGTTAGTGCTGTTGGTTAAAGATTTTTTTCTTTTTCATATGCTATAACCATAATATGTTATTCATTTTAAAACATGTCACATTAGTTTGACCAAATGTTTGTAACATTAAAATTTATTTAATACTTGCCAGCAAAACTTTACATTACTATGTCATGAGCTTTACTCATCGAAATCTTGGTATCAATTATATATCTTTTTAGCGACACAAAATAATGTAATGAAATATACCTAAATAATTACCGTTTATAGCAACGGCTCTCAAATAGAGAGTCGCGCCCTCTGAGCGTCCGTTGTTAAAAAATTCTTCGAAAACAAATAATTTAAAATTAATCTTTCTATTTTTACAAGTAAGCTTCAAATATATATTATTATAACCCAGCCAAAAAAAAGGTAGTCATTCTTTGACTATAACTTCTTTCATTGCTTCCTAAACTTCAGTTGACATTCTTTTATGATTTTATGGTGTTATTCTAAGGCACTTCCAAAAGAATTCATGTGTTCATATTTCAAATGCAGTGATCTGGATATAAACCCGATGCATATCTTAAAAAATCGCTCTTCATTACTTCTAAAACATAAGTTATGGTATATCGAATATTTTTTGAATCTCAAGCATTTATTAAAATTAAAAAAAAATAGTTCTGATGAACTTTTTTAATTTTTTTATTAAATCATTTTTTATATTTTAGTTTAAAATTTCATGAGGGTTAGAATATAAGCAGTTTACCAATTTTAATAAAAGTTTTGAAAAATCAAGAAAAACTGTTTTTTTTTAACCTTTAATTGAAACTAGCTGGCCTGTCATTTGCATTTTTTCAGCCTTAAATATTTATGGGGACGCAATCTGTGTATTTTTGCATTATACTTATTATTTAACACTACACCGTTTCCAGTTTTAATTCAGAATTTATCAAAATAATTTTAAAATTGTGTAAAAATTATTTCAAATTGCCCAAAAATGTTTTAAAATTGTGCAAAAATTATTTTAAATTGTTCAAAAATATTTAAAAATTGTCTAAAAATGTTTTAAAATTGTACAACCAGTTTTTGAATTATCCAAAAATATTTTTAAATTTGTCTAAAAATTCATTGAAATTTTTTAAAAATGTTTCAAAATGCTTTTTTACTAATGCATAATTATTTATTTGTTTTGTATATCAATGCATAAATCTCGCTTCTTTAAACTTATTTTTCTGCATTCTTATGAATTAAATTTTTATCAAAGCTTAAATATTACAAAGTATATGAACATTTTCCACTCATGCATCAGAATACCTAATCATTGTATTATCTTTGCTTCCTTAGAGTAAAGTATGAGTAATGCTAGTAGCTACATTTGAATACTTCCATCCTATGACACGCTAATGTTAAGTTCATAGATGAAACCATTAGCAAAGAAGTGATGCCGTTGTCATAGTAGTGATGCTTTTATTGCTTCTTTGGCAGCTTCATTTTTGCTAGGAAGTTTTACATGATCTTTACAAAAACATTTTTACTGCCACAAAAAATTAGATTTTTAAAAACTTTTTTATAAAAAAAATTTTCAATTTTTTTAAGTTTTTCTGGGGCAATGTAAATGAAAAATTCTTAAATCTCTTAAATTTTGAAACATTTTTGTAACAAAAATGTATTTCTTTATTCTTCTTCGTACTGATTTTTTTCAAACCCATTTGCCCTGCCAATTTTACACATACATTCAGGACCTTATAAATTTAGATATCCAAGCTACATAACCATGCAATAAAAATCATGTGATAATTGAAAGTGTTGACTTCACAAGTTTATTAAAAAATTGTTAAATTTATTCTTCTATGGTTGCCGTATACTGTTTTTAAAACTTCAATTTTTGAAATTTTTTTGAACAATAGTTTTTACAGAAATTATTTATATGTAGAAAGAATTCAGTTTTTCTGAAAGTGATATTCCCATTTGGTTAAGGACGTATGGTAATAATTTTTTTTAAGAAAAAATTTTGTTGTTAAGTTTCCACGCTTTATGAAAAATTAACAGTTTCGATCAAGAAATTTCTTAATTTGTAAAAACTTTAATATTGTAAAAATTAACCCATTTTCTTTTAAAATGTAAATAATAAACTTTTATTTAGAGTTTGCTTTTAAATTAAGAATCAATTGAAATTAGAAATAGAAATATATTTTTTGACTATTTGAATTAGTCATTCCAAAAAAACAAAACGGTCTTTCAGTAGAAGTTGATTTTTTTCAGTTAAATGTAAAATTTTATATTATCTGTTTCTAAAAATCAAAATTCGGGAAGAACTTGACAACCTTATACTAAAATATGGGTAATGTGTATATTAAACTTCATAATTTTATAAATATTTTACTTTAGTGCAGTTTTTATATAAAATTTCGAATGTTACCGACATGCTGCCGAACAAAAATTACCCAAAAATGTCAGTATTTGTTCCCCCTATTTCATCTCTAAGAAAACCGAGGTTGCCAAAAAAAAAAGTGAGATTGATTTTTTAGATTCCATTTTTATGACATATGTGGTGTAACGGTAAGCGCATTAAACTATTACACAGAAGGTTGCGAGTTCGATACCCAGCCACATCAACATTTAATTTCAAAAATAATATGTACACCCAGAGAAAAGATTGTTTGCAATTTTATCAAATCCATTTACATTTATTTGTGAGGATTTAATTTTATTTGGATCAGTCTGTGTTGTAATTTCGTGTGATTAAGACGTAGTTGCGCTTCGACTAAATCGAAAATAAGAGATTATAACATAAACAAAAAAAATAAACAACAATTAAACGTACGTGTGAGAATGATATTAATGCTTTCAATTTGCAAGCTAAAATGAAAAAAACTAAAAATAATAGCGGTAAATCCGCTGTAAACAATAACAATTACTACCAGCCTCTGCAAACATTAGCTGATAACAATGATGAAATATTAGTATCAAAAACAACTAAACAACATATTCCTCCACTTACTGTACTCAAGTGCAAAATAGAACAATTGCATGAAATATGTAAAAAATGTAATATTACTGATTTTGCTATCAGAAAAATCTCAATTGGTTTGAAACTTTTTTGTCAAACTCGAAATGATTTTGAAAAAATTGCCGAGAACTTATCTACTAATAAATTAGAATTTTTCTCTTATGCTACAAAAGCTGATAGGCCTTATAAAGCATTACTATTTGGCTTAGAAAAGACTGATGTTTCTGTACTCAAAAATACACTAATAGGTATTGGTTTACAATGTATTGAGGTTAAAATGGTGCAAAAGCCAGGAAGGGGAAACACTGACCACATTTTTTATGTGGTATATTTCAAACGACAGTCAATAACTCTTAAAGAGCTTAGACAACAATACTCTTCTATTGAACATCTGAAAGTAAAATGGGAGTTTCATAGAAATAGAAGAAACAAAGTAACACAATGTTACAACTGCCAGATGTTTGGCCACGGTTCTTCGAAATGTGCTGTAAAATCTTTCTGTTCCAAATGCGCTGGTTGTCACAAATCTGATCAGTGCACTTCAGATATAATTAAATGTGTCAATTGCAGTGGTAATCATCAATCGTCTTCACCTGATTGCCCAAACCGTATAAGCTATATAGGAATGAAACAACGTATCATGTCCAAAAACTCGAGATCTCAAAAACATATCAATTATGGCAACCGCCAATTGAATAATCCGTCCATTCCTAATCATATCGGTGTAAACGCCCATTTTCCTCCGCTTCATTCAGGGGTTCCACCCACCAGGAGCTGGTCGAATCTAAATACCAACACTAATAGTAATGGTAATAATAATAATGATTTATTCTCATTTGACGAGATTAAAAATATAACATTTGAACTTATACACAAACTAAGAGCTTGTAAATCCAAACTTGACCAATTTGAAGTTGTGTCAAGTATTGCATTCAAATTTCTATCATAATGGCTCAGAATTCAACAACAACAATTTCTTCAACTTCTACAACGAAAATAATGATATGGAATGCTAGAGGCATCCGACATAAAAAAGACGAACTATTTGATTTTCTACTTACTTACAATATTGATATCTGCTTATTATCAGAAACAATGCTATCATCAGACGTGTCCATAAGAAATAATGATTTTTACTGCTACAGGAATGACAGAGAAAATTCTAGGGGGGGAGGTGTAGCAATTTTTGTAAAAAAATCTATACGCCACAAATTAATCCCAATTGTAAATACAGTGTTAATTGAAAATATCGGTATTAAATTAGAATCACCTGATGGTCCTGTTCACATATATTCCTGTTATTTTCCTGGTGGTGCAGCTGGGCCAGATGGATTAAAAAAGAATAATTTTGCGGCGGATATTTTAAAGCTAACACGAAGTACTGATGATAATCTAATATTGGGAGGTGATTTTAACAGCAGACATCGATCTTGGGGTTGCTTGCGCGCCAATTGTTGGGGGAATATTCTCCATGAAAAAATTGAATTAAACAATGTTTGGATTAAGTACCCATGTGATCCCACTTACGTACCATCAAACGATTCACACCAAGCATCAACATTGGATTTTTATCTGACTAACATACCCTTGAAAATTTCGGAACCTGTTGCATTGAATGATTTAAGCTCTGATCACTTGCCGGTAGTAATTGACCTTTACGATTCGTACTGCAATACGTCTAGTTTTGTTTATGATTTCAGTAGAACCAACTGGGCACAATTTAAGCAATCAATCAATCGTAATATATCTGAATCCCCCGTAGAATGTAGCAATAAAAACGATGTAAATATCATGATAAATACATTTAAAGATATAGTTAATGCTGCTGTAGAACGTCATGTTCCCAGAAAATTTATTCTACCCAAAAACAAACCTATACCTGATCATATTAAAACTATGATCATGAACCGTAATTTCTACCGACGTTGCTGGATGCGCAATAGACTTAACTATGATAAAATAGAAATGAACCGACTTAATAAAAAAATTAAGGAAGAAATCATCATTGAAAGAAACAAGTCTTGGGGCAATGTTTTGGCATCCCTTGATAAGGGTTCTTCTCCCTTTTGGAATATTTCAAAAGTACTCCGGAAGAAGTATAATAATATGCCAATTCTCAAACACAACGGCATTCGGTATACAACAGCACAAGAGAAATGTGAGGTGCTAGCCAACGAATTCAAATTGAACCATACGCTCTCAGCTAACTTAAGCGACATTACAACTATATCTACTGTTAGTAACGCATTAGATTCTCTTCAGCACGACATTGTCAGCCTAAGTAATGAATATTATGTTACAACTGATAAAATAACAAACGTTATAAAAAGTCTTAAAATAAAAAAGTCCCCGGGTATGGATGGGATAAGTAACAGAATACTAAAAGCTCTTCCAAAAAAAGGAATACAAAATCTAACCAATATTATTAACAACTGCTTAAAATTGTCATATTTCCCAGATTGTTGGAAAGAGGCTAAAGTAATTGCAATATGTAAACCAAATAAATTATCATCTTGTCCATTATCTTATAGGCCAATCAGCTTATTAGCGTCTACAAGCAAAATATTAGAAAAAATTGTTAAGGAAAAAATTGTGAAATATTGTGATGAAAACAATGTTTTCCCAACACAACAATTTGGTTTTAGAACTGGTCACAATACGTCCCATCCTTTAATTAGAATTAAAACCAAAGTAAAAACTAATTTTAACGAGGGGAAGTCCACGGGCATGGTGCTCTTGGATATTAAATCTGCTTTCGACTCGGTGTGGCATGATGGACTCATTTATAAAATGATCCAATTTAATTTTCCAACGGAGATCATAAAACTTATTCAAAGCTTTTTGAAAGGAAGAACGTATAAAGTATACTTAGGCAGAAACTGCTCATCTCAAATTGCAATATCTGCAGGCTGCCCACAAGGATCTTGCCTGTCACCAATTTTATATAATATATTTACATCCGATTTTCCTTCTTTGATCGGTTGCTCTTCATCCATATTTGCAGATGACACCGCAATACTTTGCCATGACGTACTTGCTGACGACATTAATAACAGTCTCCAAAATGCATTAGTAAGCTTAGAGGAATATTTCAAAAAGTGGAACATCCTCATTAACCCTCAAAAAACTCAAGCAATATATTTTACCAGAAGGCGTAAGGCTTGTTTTACTCCTCAAAGAGATCTCTGCTTTAACAACACTAATATCAAATGGAACGATAAAGTCAAATATCTAGGAATTATCCTAGACTCAAAACTTAATTTTAGCGATCACGTTTCCTACATAATTAACAAAATAAATAACACCACAAGACTTATGTACTCCTTTGTAAATAGGAAGTCAACCCTAAGCCAAGAGAACAAAATCATAATTTTTAAAGCTATTTTTATGTCCATAATGTATTATGGGGCCCCAGTATGGCATGATGTCGCAAACTGCCATAAAAAAAGACTTCAAATTAGTCAAAATAAACTGTTAAAAATGATTTATAATCTACCCTGGCATTTTTCTACCCAACGGCTGCATTCTATTAATTGTATCAATATGGTTGAACAAAGAATTTCGATACTTACACACAATTACGATCTCAGATGTCAATTATCTGAATATGCACATATCAACGAATTGACAGTTAATACATAGTCTTAAGTTTTATCTTAACATAAAATCTTTTTTTTTTTTTTTTTTTTCAGCTTCACATAGGTTTTTGTTACTTTTTGCCTAAACATAAACTGTTACTTTATCCTACTAGTAATTCTAATCTTCGCTAATATTTCTAAGTAGAAAAGGATTATTTAATGCCTGAACTCTTATCTATTTGTAATATCACTTGTAAAACTCTTCCTATGTTATGTAAATAAATAAATAAATAAATAAAAAAAGTACTCAGATCATTAAAAAAAAAAAAAAAATTTTATTTGGAATAACCTTAAATCCATTAATAAAGCAAAAATGTTGTATTGGGAATTCAAAAGTGGGAAAAGAAACCAAAAATCAAACCTATTATTCGTTTAGTATTTGTGTGCAGTGGAAGCAACCATTTATTAGAAATTTGGTACATTAGAAATTTGGTACAATCTAAAAAATTTATTAAAAAATTGTCGATATTCAAAAGTGGTAAACACAAGTACGGTTATTCTAATCAAATATATCATTTTATTAGGGTTTCAGTAGAAGCAACCGAATTGTATTGATAATAGATGTCACTATTAGGATAAGTCTTCATAAAAAAATCGTAGTATTTAGTTTCACGCAGAGAACAACCATGGTTGCAAAATGAGCACTGGTACTATATTATGCTTTCTGCATTCGTGTATGGTTGTCGCAATCAAGTTATTGGTTTATAAATACATTCTAACCACCGATATGGCCGCTATCATCATTATTATAGTAAAAATTTTATTATTTCTGTAACCATACTGTAGTCACAAAAATTCTTACTATGAAAAAAATATGATTATTATAAAACTAGAATATGCAAAAAACAATCGACAAATTATTATAAATCAAATAAAACACGACTTGATCCTTACAGTCATAATACTGTCATGCTTTTAAAAAGATAGATCAGATCAGTCACCCATGTAAATAATGATAATAAATGATCATTTTCGAAAATGCCTTATACATTGTAATTTACACTAATCAATTCATTGTCGAAAAGTTTTATTGACAAAAAAATTTTATATAAATATTTTATATTTTTTAATTGTTTTCATCAAAAAATAATATTTTTTTCACAAAATATGTTTATTAATTCCTATGTTTTTTGTAAAATAACGACTTTCTTGTGGAAGAAGTACTAAGAATATTAATATCAATCATAATTTTTTATAAGAAAAAGGTATAGAACCCACAAGTTATTTTTTTACGAAATGGTTTCTTATGCAAAATAGTAGATTCTTAGAAATTTTTCTGATATAAACATCTTTAGATTCCATGGACTTTTCCGTTAAAGTTCTCAAATTCTAAAAACTGTTTCTTAGAAAAATTCATATATTCTTAAAAAACTTAGATTCTAAAGCATTTTTTTGAATAAAAATTTTTAAATTCTGAGTACTCTTTATCATGAAAATTACTTGAATTTTAAGGACTTTTTCTAATTCTAAGGACTTTTTCTATAAGAACAATTCTAAGACTCTAAGAACGATCTTACAATGTCCTTAGAATTTAAGAATTTTTCTATTAGAAAAAGTCCATGTTATTTGTATTAAAAGTTATTTTATTATCATAATATGATATCTATCATACGACTATGGTTGGCACAATCATAATCCCAAATATATATGATGCTCCTGAAATATGATTGCCCAACCATGATTTTCTCTGCATGTTGGGGTTCTGGTTTTGTAGGTGTTCTTAAAGCTGCTTTAACAATTGATTATTTAACCCTCCGATGAGTGACAGTTCTGAACTTCACGGCCGTGTGAAAAGGTCCCTAAGGACCTTTTTTGTAAATCATGGTTTTTTTTCATATAAAAATTTGTTTTTGATTTTTTTTTGTTTTTATTGTTTATAACTAAATTCTACATACAAAAATAATTTTTTCAATTTTTTTAATTTTTTTTTTTTGCTTGAATTTTCTTGAGACTTTTATAAAAAAGTTTAAAAATTATTATCCCCCGCCCTGTGCGTAAGTGTTGCAGCGATGTAAAAGTGTGCTATGTTCTCCGCAAACAGC
Source organism: Eustalomyia histrio (assembly GCA_949748255.1). Lineage (NCBI taxonomy): Eukaryota > Metazoa > Arthropoda > Insecta > Diptera > Anthomyiidae > Eustalomyia > Eustalomyia histrio. Next base: position 121,273,954 of record OX456526.1, read on the forward strand.
GTTGCCGCAGCCGAAGCAGTATGCCCGCGTTTTCCGCTGCCGCCCGTACTCAGAACGGCAAAGGCTATATGACGGTCTACTTGACCTAGCCGCAAACGACGGTGCATTGCCTTCCATCGGTCTTGGTAATACCTGAAATGAAAAGAAAAATAAAAAACAAATAAATATATATTCTATTCTTGGATTTGAAGATGTTTTTCTTACCCTGACATCGAATGTTTCCATCGCATTGCGTATCCTTGGATATGAGGTTATATGGTTGTTCAGGGCACGTTCTTCGATATTTGGTGTGGCCAATTGTTTCGTTAGCAGTAACAAGAACGACCGCCGTCTGTCACTCCTTTTTATATGCTTCATTTCGTTGTAAATCGTAAAAGCAGCCAATGCAGCGACGTCCAGCATATTATAAAACATGGCCAACGGTCATCGTCGTGGTGCTCTTTTGCAGCTGTAAGTGCCTAGCATTTGATCCATGTTATCAACGCCGCATTTGTTGGCGTTGTAATCTAATATGGCATAGGGCTTCCGCTTCTCGGTTGCTCGTCAACGCGGCAGGTGTAGTGCATTGTGGAGAGCACGTTCACCACTTTATTTTGTTTCGGCACGTATGAGCATAACGCTATATCCCCTTCGTTCATCCAACGTGTACTACGGCGTACAACCATTTGAGCAACATCCAAATTACTTGCATCTGCCATATTTATATTTTTGTTTCTATCACACACGATTTTACTCTTCGCTGTCTAAACTTTGACTGATTTGGTTTACGAAACTACAACTTCTTTTATACTCTTTCGTACGTCTACCTGAACTCAAAGACATATAGGGATTACTTCATCATCATTATAATTTTTTTATTGTTTCAACACATAATTTACTTGTTCTGAACACAAAGACCTAAACTCAAAGACATTAGGGATGATGATAAAAACAAAAAATTCTAAGAACTGGTTTATTGCTAGCAGTATAAAATTAGAATATTGTGCCTTTCCTTGAAAGCAATAAAGTTCATGTCTTCGAATTTTTATTAGAATTTTTTGTTTTTATCATCATCCCTAATGTCTTTGAGTTTAGGTCTTTGTGTTCAGAACAAGTAAATTATGTGTTGAAACAATAAAAAAATTATAATGATGCCCAAAAACATGCATTTATTAGTGAAATTCAGTACAAGGTCCATACGGACCTATTCACACGTCCGCGTACTATTCTCACTAAAACCCCAATAACTCCTAAAGTAATGATCCGATCGGCTTGATTTTTTTTCCAAAAGATGCGCAACAAAATACTCTTAGAATACTCTTGGGGGGGGGGGGGTTGTAGTGACCGAAGTAGGAGTCATTTCAGTTTGAAAAGGCAAAAAGGTCCCTAGGGACCTTCTCACTCATCGGAGGGTTAAGTCATCAAAATATTAAAGTTTACTCATTCTCCATACAGTTCAAATCTGGCACCCAACAATTTTTTTCTAATGTCTTTTATATAAAATAAAATGCGTGAAACACTTACATCGTGTACCGAATACAAAGTGGCCCAAAACATACTATATTTTTTGATTCCACACATGTGTAAAATATGTATTAATTATTTTTATTTTCGAAAAATTAATAAAGTTTTATAATAATTTCTCTTGGATAATAAGTTCTCCAGTCAGTAAATATTTATTACTGTAGGATGTCACAAAACCGCTTCGACCAATGTATCAAAAATTTCCTTTTCCTTATGTTTTTGTTTGCTTTACAGGTATTTTAAAGTTTAATTTTGATGTGTTTTTTTTTTCTGTTTTTAAGGTTCTGAAATAGGAATTTTATACATTTTGCGGATATGTTATAAAAAGATTTTTTAAAATTATTTTGCTGAAATTTTCCTCTTATTTAATCTTTTTATAAACAGGCGTAAGTGCTAGAGATTACGCAGAAAAAACTCGGCAATATAAATAACTTGACATAACTTAAACTTAAAGGGTTGTTTAAAGATTCTTAGAAATTGTATATTAGTGGCAACAAGTTTTAATTTTTAATAGAGGGCAATTAAAGATTTAAAAAAAAAAATAATTTGAAAGTATTTGCACAATTTTAAAACAGACTTTACTAGCAATTTATATTAGGAATTGCGAAATTATTAGCCACAATCTTGTTTTTCTGTCCTGGTTAATTTTTACAAAAATAAATCTTGTATATTTGGCTAACAACAATTATAAATCTTAAACGTATGCACTAAAAATATAAGTAATTTTTAGCTTTTATATTTTTTTTTCTGATAAGTTGCCATCATATTTGAATTGCTAAATTTATGCATTTTTTAATAATACAAACTAAAAAAATTAACCTAATCTGAAGACTACACAAATAATATAAATTGCCACCGAAAATTCAAAAGTAAAATTTTTATGCCAAATTTCCATTATCAGACATTGTACAGAAAAACGCCCACGTGGTTAGTTAAATACTTAAAATTCAACAATTTTATATTTTTTAAACTATTTCATGCACTTGCCAACACTCCATGCGCTCTGCCATATTTGACTGCCCACTTCGTGCATAGTTTTAAAAATAAAAAATCCAATTTTCCACTTTTTTTTTTTTTGAAAATCTAATATACGTGCAACCTGAGGCTATTGACGCTCATACTAAAATATGCAAAACTTTTTGAAATTGATTTAATATGCACAAAGCGATTAATTATTTTGTCATAAGGCATAAAATAATGACAGCTCATTGTCAGACAATATGACTACAAAAATCTAATGAAACGATAGGGTGTTTGTGTGCATTAGGGGTATAACAAAAATTTTGTCATAGCACTACGTTATAATGAAAATATTTTATTTGTGATATTTTGGAACAAAAATCTCCCACAAAAATTTTCAAAATATTAAATTTTTTTATATCTTCTTAAAAATCCAAAAAAATATACTTATATAGTTGCAAATTTCAAAACAATAAAATGAAAGGTTGATTTGTGAACATTTAAAAACAATAAAAAACTTTTCCTATAAAATATTAAATTTTCTAAAATAGAACGAAAAACTCTAAACTCCAAATATGCAAAGCAATGCAAAATATTAACCTATTTAATTTAATCAAATCATAAATATATTAAAACAATTTCAAATTATTTGTCAAAATCATGTATAGATTTTTACCAATAACATATATTGGTATTGTAAAATATTGGCGTAATAATATTTTACAATACCAATATTTGTTATTGGAAAAAAATCTTTATTCCTTACTTGAATGTGCCGAACTGTTTTAATGACCGCGAAAAAGGAATACAATTATTTTTTATAGTTTTTCATGGCCTATTCGGTGTGGCTTGAAGCAATTTGATATTTTCAAAAATTGTTTAAAAGTTATGCCCCTAGTGTGCATATTGTAAATGACCAACTGCAAAGATTTCATCAGTCAGTAAGGGATACAAATTTGTATAAAATGTGATTTAGCATAAAATATTGTGTGGGTGTTTTTGGATGAATATGAAATGACGATGGGTGATTTAAGGTCTAGCGAACAAAAATACACCGGAAAAAATTTTGTATTCAGGGTGTAAATGTTTTAAAGAAATTAGCAATGAATTTAGTTCTTGAGATTTAGTTGCTCTATAGAACTTCTTGATAATCTCGGGATAACATAAATTAAATACTTTGTATCTGATAGGAAAGGAAAATTATCACAAAATTTTAAATACACTCTAATTAATTGCTGTTAAAATTTACCCAACTTATAGAAGGAAACTGTATTCCTACTATAAATTGGGTTAATTTACTATGTGAAAGTAAACGAAAAAAATACAAACATATAATGTGTAAAATGGCATTGAAGGCACGTAAAAATTAAAAAGAACTTGAAAATTAATTTTTAAATTTACTAAAATTGTGCGTAAAAAAGTTTGTTTTAACAGTAAATATACAAATAAAAGGACTAAAATATATTTGCTTAAAAATTGCAAAAATAAACCTTTTTTCTATAAGACAATAAATTTTACCGTTTTAAAGCTTGAACAAATTTATTTATATTTATAATTAATTGACAATTTTCAAAAGTACACTCACCAAAAAAAGTCTGTAATGGCAACTGAAAATTTTGCTGTTATTACGGGAAATTTTGCTAATTTGAGCCCAGCGGTATTTTTTGCTAATCTTAGCAACACATGTCTGCTGACGTGTAGTACAAAAAAATTAGTAGAAAAATAAGTAGTCGCTACTAAATTTTAGTAAACTTTTTGCAAAGTGGAATTTAAAACCTGTTTGCTAAAATTAGCAAAAAGAATTACTAAAATTTTTTTTTTTCATTTTATTTATTTTTTTTTTTAAAAAATATTTTAGACAAAGTTAAAAAAAAATCAAAGGCTTAAAAATCTTAAAAGTTGTTAAAACATAAACGAATTTATTATTTTGTTTTAAATTTGGTAATTTCTTTTTTGAAAAATGTTTGTCAATTTTTTTTTTACTTTTAACATCAAATTTTAATTGTTTTTAGGGCTGATTTTTAGAACTAAAAAAACTTTTTAGTGCTATTTTAAATGGATGTCGGTATATTCACTTCCGATCCTTTTATTAATACATGCAACATTTTATGGCAATTTAAGTTTGTAGGTGTAAGTTTTAATTAGAAATAACATTTCCCTCAATATCTACTTCTTTAAAATTATTAATTTTTTTGTTTATTTAAGCAAATCGGTTTTCAAAAATTTGTAAAATGATTTCTGAAATTAGCAACAAAAATTTGTTAATATTCTGTAATTTGTAAAATGTAAATAGCAAAAAGATTTGCTGAATAATATTTTTTTTACTAAAAATTAGTACAAAAATAGTAAAGTGGGATTGAAAACCGTTTACAAATTTTTCTACTAACTTTTTTTTCTGAGTGTAATTATTGGCTTTTGGATTTATTTTTAAATTCTTTTAATACTTTGCCAATTTCAAAATGTTTAAATATCAATTACTATTCTAGATTTGTATATTTACAATATTTGTGCGTAAAATTTTAATTTAGCATAAAATACGAATTAATTTAAACACTTTCTGTCTAAAAATACTTTGTGTCTGTATTTTTGTATATTAAATTGTGTACAAAACAGTTTTTTATACATTTGGTGCTAATATTTACTAAATATTCATAATATTACATAAAACTTCACATATTTTATAGCATCAATTTTACAAAAAAAAAAATTAAGGGGGTGTATATTATTTGATTTAAGTTAATTTTCTACAAAAATGTTTAAAAAGTTGAAGAATAAGTACACTCTAAAAATGTTTGTAAATTTACTACTATAAAGTGGGTAAAGTTTTATATAATATTACAAAAATTCGCGAAAACTTTTTTGCGAACACTCATATATGTTAAATAATATACATAATTGTAAACACAATGTGTTTACAATTAAACACATTATGGCTAAAATTATTTTGTATTATTTATATTATTTTGTTGAATAAAAATTGTACGCACAAAGTATGTAAATTTACTAATACCCCATTTATGCTGAACACCAAAATACGTATTTTCGTTATTTACAAGTTCTCGATTTAAAATTTGTATGGAATTTGAAAGTTAAAAACTGGAAAAATGAAAATACGTATTTTGGGATTCAGTATCACTTATAATGATAAAAAAAATACATTTTTGAAATAAAAAAAAATCGAAAAAAACTTTGTTTTTTATTTGTAAATTTTTGTGAATTACTAATCATTAACAACCAAATGCATAAGTATTTTTTTGATTCTTATACCAATTTTATAATGAAAACTTGTTATTATTTTACATGTTAATTTGATTTATAAATGTGTAATAAATTATTTTTTTTCTTTTTTTTTTTTGTGAATTACTAAAAACTAAATTTTGTGCCGTCACTTCACATAATTATTTTAAAAAAATCGATTTTGTATATCACTTGAATAAAGTAAGTGATTGCTCGCATTGAATCAGCTGTTCGTTACTTTATTTGTAAAGAGTGATTAAATTTTAAGAGCCGATGTTGAATGTGAACCACACCTAAACGTCAAGTTTTTTTCTGCATTTCGTTTGACATTTCTCAATTTCAGACTAACTCAATTTGAACCATGGAAAGATACACAATCGAGCAACGCGTTAAAGTTATCAGGCTTATTATAAAAATGGGCGTTCAAATTAAAATGCATTTTGTGATTTTTTTGGTCAGCATAATCGACCAAATGTGTCCACAATCGGGATAATTGTGCACATATTTCTGCAAATCGGGTCTGTAGGAAATGAGAAAACACCTGTGCATGCTCGCCAAGTTCGTTCAGCGGAAAACATAGCTGTTGTTCGACATAGTGTGGCAGAATAGCCGTCAACCTCGACTCGCCGTCGGTGTTTGCTATCGCGAGATCATAACGGAATTTTTAAAGCCAGAAATTAAGGATATGGATGTGCATGATATGTTGTTTCAACAGGACGGTGCCACTTGCCACACAGCTAACGAAACAATGGCTCTTTTGCACGACAAATTCAATGGACGTGTTATTTCACGTGGTGGCGATGTCAATTGGCCGCCAAGATCATGTGATTTGACACCGTTGAACTTCTTTCGTTGGGGTTGTTTGAAAGAAAAGGTGTACGTCGATAAGCCAGCAACAATTTAAGAGCTAAAGGATGAGATAATTCGGCACATTAACGGCATAGAACCTCAATTATGCCTCAGCATTATCGAAAATTTGGACCATCGGATGGAGGTGTGCCGCCGAGGTTGCGGCGGCCATTTGGCCGATATTTTGTTCCATACATAATTGAACCATACCATATTATCATAATAAAAAGAAATAACAAAAATTTACTAAATAATTTGTGTTGTATTTAAAATTAACATCGGCCCTTAAAATTTAACTTCCCTTTTCAATTTTAAAAATCACTGCGCTGAAAAATAAGTTACTTGGTATGTCAAAAACACCACATGAACTGTTTGAACGTTGTTTTGAAATTTTTTCAAACTATTTACAAAAACACACAATTTGTATTTAGACATTAATATTGTACCGTAAAAGACGAGGTATCAAAAAGTAACGAGTACATTTTTTATTAATTTTTTAATTAATTTTTTTTCACAATTCTGTATACAAGACTATTCATAATTTTCTACACAAAACACAAAAAAAAACCAAATTGTTATATATTTTATTTATTTAATTTTCAACCAGCTGTTAACATTGGTGTTGCCAATAGCAAAAAATTAGGGATAAATGTAATAAATCAAACATAAATTCCATATATGCATAAATGCAGGTAACACTGAAATTATTTTAATTTGACAATTAATGTGATAACGTAAAAGTCCAACGCAATGACGTAGTGATTAATAAAATTAATTTTTTTTTACATTCGTTGGCTTTAGAAAGTAAAGTGTAGGTGAAGCGTTGAATACAGGGGATTTACAAAATTTAGGCATTAATTTTTTATTTTTTGTTTTTACTAAACAATAAATTTATTGTTTTTATCCCAAAAAAAAATAGGCTGTTTAATTTTCAACATAGTGGTGGTAAAAATACGCACTTTAAATGTGTGTGCATTAATTTACGCATAATGTGTGTATTTTTTTCATTTAAGCACACAGAATAAATTTACCCAACTTTTAGGAGGATCTTGCACGTTTATTGTGAAACATTAATACAATAATAAATTTTATATTTTCTTCCAATATTTCGACTCCACATTGGGTGACTTCTTCAGGGAAGAAGAAGAAGTCACCCAATGTGGAGACGAAATATTGAAAGAAAAAATATATAATCATTATTTTTGTAAAAAGATCTCGAACTCAATTAAAAAGAATAATATAATATTCTTCATCGAATAAAAGAAAATAAACATACAATAATAAATTTATTCAAAGCATTGGCCGTCGTTAGCTATAACTTTTATATATAAATAACAGTACTGTCTCCTACACATCAACTCCAAATTTTATTGGAGTCTGAGTGTTTACATAAAAAATGTTTTACTTATGACAACCGGTGTTTATTTTGTATTTCACCTAGATAAAACCTTGTGTCATTTCTACAAAAAATAATATAACGTCTCAACTATGTGAAACACAAAATAAAGACCTTATTCTTCATTACCATTATATATGTTCAGCATAATTTTAATTGACTTTAATTTGAAATCTCGATAAATCTACTTTGAAAAACTTATTCATAAAATTGATTTTCGGTGTATGAAGGAATGTTGATGAAGGTCAGAAAATGGACAATCTGAGCAGGGAATTTATTTTTTGTGTACCAAATTTATTCTATCGAACCTCTAAAAAGTGTCTCCAAATTTAAGATGATTGTTTTTACTTTTTTATCAGTGTATTAACTAAAACCTACTGCATTTTTACTTCCGATACCTATTTTAAATGCATAAAAATCCAAAAATCTCGCCTCAAGGTATTTTTGCAGCAAGTTGATATAGCAGACATTTTCAAGTTATTGTATATGGGGGGGGTAACATAACACTGAATATACGACAGTTTTCTCCATGTAGTAAATACTATGTGGGTGTTTTCATATTGCAAGTTTATTATTTTTTTTTTTTTTAGTTTCAAAATTAACCATTTTGAAACACCCTAAAGTTATCATGCCTCATCATAATCTACTCTCGCCGTACAAAGAAGTCTTGTTATTACGTTATGTTGAAGCATTCAACCAATATACCTACATATGTATATATATTGTACAATGTGTTGATGTGTAGCAGTCAATTACCATGGAATTTTCAATCAAAATAAATGCCTGCAATTATTTCTGTTTCGCATTCAATACACAAGTGACTCAAATTAGTATGAACCATATTTTGTGTATACAAGTTTATGTGTATATTTATAACAAGTGTGCGTGTATTTGTTATTTTTTCCATAAAGTAACAATACACTATGGACCAGAAATTGTAACAAAGACACCTTGAACTTTTAAAAACTATGCTTGCATTAAATGATCATCAAAAAATCTTTTAAAATTTGCTATTTGTAATTCTAAAGAACTTCATCACGTTAATTTTCAAAAAATATGTTTTAAATGTTCTTTTTAAAAATTTGTAGTGAATTTCTAACCCATTGCTTTACTTAGTATATTTTTTTTTAGGTTAGAGGTTCATATAATGGGCATAATGATTGAGTGGCTACATGATGGAGTAAGTGTTCTTTTAAATGGATTTGTGATAGGGTGCATGTGTATGTGTGTTTGCGTAAATGTGAATGTTACAGTTTATTTACTCATCAAATATGTAGGCGTATACACAATAACATATACAAACATACTTATCAAACATATGGGCTATTTAATCCCTTGAGCAATTTACTAATAAATAATTTATTCACAAAAAATAATACATTTTGTTATTAAGTACCCACTCATTTTACTTTGAAATGATTTAGTTTGCCAAAGGTTTCCTTCAATTTGAAGGTATGATAAGAATACGATATTTTATTAGTACGGCTGTTGTGTTTGTTCTCTGTTATTTTTCAAACTGGGTAAAAATTTTGGGTTGACTTATACATTTCAGAAAATCTTAACCAAAAAAGTGCTTACTCTGAAATCATATTAATTTAAGAAACAATATTGAAAAAAAATCTGATGCTGTAGAATGTAGTTGGGCATTATTTAAAGCACACTTATTATTTCAGGAACCACAACAAATCGATGGGTTTTCTGAGCTTTTTTGATATTCGTAAATGTTAGGCGGCTTTTGCCGAACAACATTATTCACTTATATTATTTAAAGAGCCGCTAATTATAAATCTGGAATATTTTTTCATAATATTTGTGGAATTGTCAAGTTTAATTGAAATTACGACTACAAGGAGATTTTTTTGGGAAATCTGAAATCAAATGGGTGATCCAAAACAGCTGTAGTATATTTAAAAAAAAACATCAGTATATTATTTTATTATCATATTTCAAATACTTGTTTTTCTGGATTTCAGAATTATGATCAGCCCAAATAATGAAGATTTCAGATTAATCACGCAGAGAAAAAACATGGTTGGGCAATCATATTCGAAGAGCATCATACATTTTTGGGATTATAATTGTAGCAACCATAGTTATACTATAATATAGTTATCATATTATGATAATAAAATAATGTAAAGATGTTTTAACACCCATGAATCCAAATATAAAACTTACTAAGGAAATGCGTCCAAAATCTAAAGAGGAGGAAATAAAAGTTAATGTATTTAAGACCGGACATATCATATGCAGTAAGTGCTCTTAGTCAGTTTAACACCAATTATCGAAAACAGCTGTGGATCGCCGCGAAAAGGGTTCTCAGGTATTTGAAAGGGACACAATGCTTGGGACTAATGATTTCCAAATCGCAGTTGAGATAAGAGGAATTCGCTGATGCTGATTGGGGTGCAAATAAAGGGTGTCCCAAGAAGAACGAAATTTTTAAATTTTAAATAAAACACAGATATTTAAAACAAAATCGTGAAACTTTATTATATCGTAAAGTAGACAGAATGAGGTTATGTATGAAACAATATATCGTGCAGATGGCCGCCGCGGCTTTGCTGGCATGCACGCGATCTTTTAATAAAATTTTCAATGACCGTTTTGCATGAATGCTGCGGTATTTCATTAATGCAGCGTCCAATTTCCTCTTTTAAGGCTTGAGTCGTCGTCGGCTTATTCGCGTAAACCATCGACTTAAAAAAACCCCAAAGAAAAAAATCTAATGGTGTTAAATCGCACGATCTAGGCGGCCAATTCTGATCTCCAAAACGCGAAATAACACGACCGGGAAATGACTGATGCAGCAATTGAATTGTTTCTCTGGCTGTATGACATGTGGCGCCGTCTTGTTGGAACCACATGCCCTCCACATTCATTTCTTCAATTCTAGGCAAGAAAAAACTGGTTATCATTTCACAATACCGAACACGATTGACTTTTTGCGCTTGACGCTCCTCATTTTCATAAAAAAAAGGTCCAATGATTACTCCAGCCCAAAAACCACACCACACAGTGACACGTTGAGGATGCATTTGCTTCTCGTGAATCACTCGAGGATTTTCCTCACCCCAAATGCGACAATTCTGCCTATTGACGAAGCCATCAAGATGAAAATGGGCCTCGTCACTGAAGATGATTTTATCGGCAAAATCAGCATTTTCATGTTGTCTCTCCAATACCCAATTAACGAACTCCCTTCGCTGTCCATGGTCAGCTGGCTTCAGTTCCTGAGTCAATTGAACTTTGCATGCATGAAGATGCAAATCTTTCGTCAAAATTCGCTGCAAAGTGGATTTGGAGACACCAATTTGCTGAGCTCGGTGTCGAATTGAGGTGGATGGAGTTTGAGCAACATCATCACGTACAGCTGCGATATTTTCGGTCGATCGATCTGGTCGATGGCGCGTTGTTGTCTTAACATCACTAACAGACCCAGTTTCGGCAAATTTATCCATTAATCTCTTTACAGTTGACTCTTTTGGAGCATTATTGTAACCCCAAATTGATCGCAATTTGCGAACTGTAGCCGCAAAACTTTCACCATTTTGGTAAAACAATTTCACAATGAGAATGCGTTGTTCATTCGTGTAGCGCTCCATTTTTACTTACCTCGTACCTTCTACTAGCAAACAATAACAATTGTTCAAATGTCAAACAATGACACTTCGAATGTTGCCAGATTTAAAAATTGCGTTTTTCTTGGGACACCCTTTAGGTGATCGTCGTTTATATTCAGGATATGTTTTCAAGTTTGCTGATGCAGCAATAAGCTGGGAATCAAGAAAACAAAGAACAGTTGCATTATCTAGCACGGAAGCTGAATACATGTCCATATCAGAATCATCTAATGAAGGTATTAATTTAAAACGTTTTCCTACCAAAGTCTTATTATTGCAGGGACCTGTTATCATTTATAATGACAACCAAGACGCAGGATAGTTGTGCGAAATTCCCGTGTTTCACAATGGAACCAAACATTTTGACATCCGTCATCATTTTGTAAGAGAAACTATTGAAAGAGGTGATATAAATATAAAATACCTTTCTACTGAGAAGATGTCAGCTGATTTACTTACAAAAGCATTGTCAACGCCAAAGCACAATAAATGTTGTTTGCTGTTGGGTCTCAAGCCATTTTTATAAATTAAAGTTCAGTTTGAGATGAGGTGTTGAAGATTAAAATGTACTTTAACAAGATGTACTTTTTGATTTTCAACAATTATAAGAATCGGAGGATCATTTGTTTTATGTTTCAATATACAATTATCATTAAATTTTTTACTACAAAAGAAAACTGTAGTGTTTTATTTTGAAATACCAAGAATATTATTATTCGAAGCTATGAAATATAGTTCTTTAAATTTAAGAAAAGTTTTTTTAAGAAAACTTCTTTTTTTTGTATACCTTATTAAAGAAAAATTCTTCAAAAGAATTTTAAATTCTGAGGACTTTTTTAATAAAAAAAATATAGATTCTATGAATTTTTCTAATAGAAAAACTCTTAGATTCTAAAGACATTTTTAAGTTTTTTTTTAGATAGATTTTTCTTTAACAAAAAGTGCCTTGAATCAAAGAATATTTTTATTAGATAAAGCTCTTAGAATTTAAGTATTTTTCATGATGAAAAGTTTTCAGAATCTAAGAATTTTTGAGAATCTGTTTTTTTTTAATTATATGTGTTTTATCTTAGAATTAGTTTGCAGAATCTGAGAAGCTTAAAATGTTTATATCGGAAAAATTTATAATAAAAAATTTTATTTTGTATAAAAAATCTTTTTGTATAAAGCAACTATTGGGAATTTTTCTTATAAAAAATTATTTTAATAATATTCTGATTATATTTTCCACAAGAAAGTCCTTATTTCACAAAAAATTAATTAAACATTATTAAAAAAATATATAATTTTTTTTATCTTTATATAGAATTTTTTGACAGAAAATTTTTTTCAACAACGAATTGATTACTTTAAATTATAATTTTGTATATATAAGGCATTTTAAAAAATAAAACTCCCCAGGTGAAAATAGTCATATGTGTATTATCATTTTTACATGGGTGACTGAACTGATACAATTTTTTATGAAATTATAAAAATGTCAAAGTCATGTTTTCTTTGATTTATAATTATTTATTGATTGTTTTCAGCATTTTATCACAATTATCATATTTTTTTTAGCCAATCATGTTATAAAATAGAAAGTGTAAATCATGAAATAATAAATGATTTATTAAAATAATAATAGTAGCTGCCATGTTGACGGTGAGAACCTATTTTTAAACTAACAACTTAATTATGACACAATACCCGAATGCAGCAATTATTATATAGAAGCAGTGATCATGTTGTAACCATGTTTATTCTCTGCAGTAGCTATATTGAAAAAATAGGAATTGAAATTTAAGACATACATTTAGATCAACTTATTAAGCGATATCGAGTTTTACTGAGAATAGAATCACTTCATTACCTCAAACACTAGCTCAAACACTCGCTCGCCTGACTTCAGTCGAGACAAGATTTCATAAGTATCAAGCAAATCTCCAACCAGGCTAGTTTAGGATGATTCTGTAATGTTTTTTTAAGCTTTTCTCTATCTATTGTAAATTCTATTTGAAATAAGTGCTAATATGATCTTCAACCAAACAAGAATGACATTCATTGTAACAATCTTCAGATCAACCCGGCAAAACCACACATTAGGTAAACAACTATCGGTAACACAATTCCTTATCTTTCAAAATAATGCTAAATATAAGGAGTATATATTACAAAGTAATACATTATTCAGCCAACTGTCGGTAACTCATTACATTATGTTTCAAAATAATGCTGAAGATAAGGAAAATGTCTTACAAAATAATGAATTATCTATCAAATAACACTGTACAACAATTTCAAAGTTTTTCCAAAATTATGGGATTTTGACAATGAATTCAAGTAGAGGAGACAAACAAAAATATACGTATGTCAGCGATTTGAAAGATCAACTCGAAATTTTATGTTAGCTCCCTCCTTTGGCCTATTTGTGCAGTATATCGGTATTTAAAACTATGTGTTCTTTAGATCTGAGGTGTAGGGTATGTTCATCAACTTTGTAGAAAATATTTCCGCTAATATTTATTTGGAACGGTAATTTTAAGCACTATTCTAACAAATCCTAAAAATAACCCCTAATAAGGGCGGTGGACGGGAATGAAATGTTTTACAAAAACGTTGGCCATAAAATTTGACAATAAACTTTAAAACACACCAAATCCTTAAACTTAATACATACACAAAAAACCAGTAAAATTCGAGATTGCTCATTAGATTTCTAATCAGATCCGACTCATAATATGCAGGTCATATTCTTAAATCTTAAATAGAACTTTTTTACACCCGGAAATAATGGGTTAATTATATCCTAGAAAAATTTGTTTAGGTCCTCTAATAATCTGCAAATCATGTAGTATATACAGTGAGTAGCAAAAATCATGGTACCCCTGTCAAAATAAAAAAATTACTCAAGTTTCTCAAAAATTACGTAACTGAAAATGTGATATCTATTTTTTTTTATGTATTCACTTGTATACAACCGCACATCTAAAAAATATTACACTTGTTTTACGAAATTAAACTTATAAATATTGTAGACCTATAAAACGCATATTTTAACACAGCATAAGTCATGGTACCCCTAGTCACAAACGGTCTTATAAAGGCCGGTTAAATTTTAAGGGCCGATCTTGATTTTGAATGAAACACAAATTATTTAGGAAATTTTTGTCATTTCTTTTTACTATGATAATATTGTATGGTTCAATCATGTATGGAACAAAATATCGGCCAAATGGTCGCCGCGACCTCGGCGGCACACCTTGATCCGATGGTCCAAATTTTCGATGACGCTGAGACAAAATTGAGGTTCTATACCGTCAATGTGCCGAATTATCTTATCCTTTAGCTCTTGAATTGTTGCTGGCTTACCAACGTACACCTTTTCTTTCAAATAACCTCAAAAAAAGATGTCCAACGGTGTCAAATCACATGATATTTGCGGCCAATTGACATCGCCAACACGTGAGATAACACGGCCATTGAATTTGTCGCGCAAAAGAGCCATTGTTTCGTTAGCAGTGTGGCAAGTGGCACCATCCTGTTGAAACCACATATCATCCAGGGTCATATCCTCAATTCCTGGCCACAATTTGTTTGTTATCATCTCGCGATAGCGAACACCATTTACGGTTAATGCTTGGCCGACCTCATGACACACTATTACGAACAACAGCAATGGTTTCCGCAGAACGAACTGGGCGAGCATGTACAGGTGTTTTCACAGACCCGGTTTGCTGAAATTTGCCCTCAATTTTTCCGATTGTGGACACATTTTGTCGATTATGCTGACCAAAGAAATCACGAAGTGCACGATATGCATTTTGATTTGAACGCCCATTTTCATAATAAGCCTAAAAAACTTTAACGCGTTGCTCGATTGAGTATCTTTCCATGTTTCAAATTGAGTTAGTCTGAAATTGAGAAATGTCAAATGAAGTGCTTAAATAAACTTGCATTTAGGTGTGGTTCACATTCAACATCGGCCCTTAAAATTTAACCACCCTTTATTTGATTTACCCTATAAAATTTGATTGTAAAACTAAGGACCCTTGAAACCAGGATGAACAAACTACAAAATTTTTAGCCACTCATGATGCTATGAGGCCATGAAGCCATGATGCCAAATGATGCGACTACAAAAATTCTTAGCCGAGACCACAACATTCTTAACCGATTTTCAGAAAAACTTAGCCTCTAGCAAGGGCTGTAGCGCAAGTTCAGTGATTGTGATGTGAATACATACATGTTTGAATTGTTAAAACCCTTGCTAGCGGCTAAGTTTTTCTGAAAATTGGCTAAGAATGTTGTGGTCTCGGCTAAGAATTTTTGTAGTCGCATCATTTGGCATCATGGCATCATGGCTTCGTGGCATCATGGCATCATGGGTGGCTAAACATTTGGTAATTTGTTCATCCTGGTTTCAAGGGTCCTTGGTAAAACTGTTGGCATCCCTTAGATTCCAATTTTTCAAGAAGAATGTGTTTATGACAAGAAGTGAAGCCAAGTAATTTTTTGAAATGTAGATAAAAGAGTTAGCAATAAAAGAACGAAATGGGTAAATCATACAACAAACTGCTTAAATTATAAATAGGAACAAATCGATAGGGCAAAGAGTTATAATTCTTTTCCAAAGATGAATAAGAATTGACAATAAGCCACGAACAGGCCGTCCACCAAAGCTCAATAATAAAGATGGGCGAAAAATTGAAGGCATTATTAAAAAGACCCATACAGAAGTGCACCTGAAATATCTTTGGAGTTGAAGTAATCATTGGGAAAGCTGTTTCTACAGGCACGGTACGTGTGTGTATTATATTGAGTAATATTCTTAAATCATAAAAAAAAAAAAAACTTTTTGACATCCAAAAATAATGGGTTAATAATTTCATTATTTAATTCAATTCTAGAATATATATTAAATGAATATCATATTCTGCATTTTGGTTGCATCCACGCTAAATTTTTCAAGGCAAGTCCAATACTACATATATATTTATAATCTACAGAATGGGCACCAACAATTTTCAGTTTCTACTTTGAAATTTTAGCTGACGATATAATAATTTAAACAGGAAAAAAAAACTTAAACATAAAAGCTTAAACATTGCTAACCTTCTTTATTTTTTTTACCATCTTACAAATGGATTTTTATATATTCTGTTTTCCTCCAAATACCTACATATGTATATTTAAGGTATAATTTATGTTTTATTGTTTTTAAGATGACATTTAAATGAAGATAAG
The DNA here is from genome assembly GCA_949748255.1 of Eustalomyia histrio. Lineage (NCBI taxonomy): Eukaryota > Metazoa > Arthropoda > Insecta > Diptera > Anthomyiidae > Eustalomyia > Eustalomyia histrio. The sequence continues at coordinate 121,290,748 of OX456526.1, forward strand.
ATTAGGCCACATGTCGTTACTTTTGTTCTTTTCAAGTTGCTGCTGTTACTGTTTCCACATATATGTAGCTGCTGCATCTTTTACTGTCAACGTCTTGGGTTACTGTTGCCGATCACATAAACAAAGTGTTTTGAAACTTTAAAAGAAGCACTTTCGTTTCCTTAAACTTTAAACATTTTGTAAAAAAAAAAAAGATTGTTTTTTATATATTTTCTTAAGAAGTCGTATATGTAGATACTTACGTTAAAACATTCATTTTTACATATTATTGTAAATGCATTGTCCAGAAGTTTTACGATTGTCTAGAGTCTGCTAAAGTTATGTTTGTGATCACGCTTTATTACAGCGAAAAAATAAAATCACAAAAAACTAAACTGACATATTGACAAAGTTATGGCTGTTAACTGATAAATAGGTGTGGAGTTTATTATTCATTTTGAATAAAAATAAAATGTAATACAAAAGGAAATCATAAAAAACGAGCTTAGTTTTTTTTTAAGTCATTGTTTATAAAGAATTTAAATCTTATTCTAAACTATAAATCATTATAATTTAGTATTTATCAACAGATTACAAAAAAAAAAATAAATAAAAATGCAGATATGGTAAAACTCATTTGAAATTGGGGGCCTGAATTTATTTATAAAAAATTAAAAATACCCTGTAGGAAGCCTGGGGTCAAGTGTCTACAATTCACCACTTTTGTCGACTATTTTGAGTGACTTTTTTTACAGCTGCAAAGCTGTGCTTGTTCTTGATTTTTTTAATGTTTTATTTTGTTGACAGTACATGTACATAGCTGCAAGCAAAATTAAAGTTTTTAATAAAAATATAAAGAAAAATAAATTTAAAAGTTTAATATACAAATTTGAAAAAAATATATAATGAGCAAAAGAAATTACAAATAAAACTTGTGAAAAAAAAACAATCAATTTTGTATAAAAATAACAAGAAAGAGGCAACAATTTATTGAAAGTTGCATCTCTAGAGATTTTGTGCAGCCTGAAGAAATTTTACGGAGCCTGTGGATGATTTTGTACAGTCTTTTGAAGTCTTGTTTACTCTAAAATTAAATTTGTACGAATATTTTTTTTTAATTTATAAAAAAAAATTATTTATAAAATATCTAATTTAACAAAATAAATGCATCTGTTTAAACTTATTTCCTCCTTAGTGTGGAAATCTAGTGAAAATTGCTAAAAGTGTAGCCAATTTTAATTTTGTATTTTTCTCCGACATGTCTTATTTGTATCTGAGAAATATTATGCTTTTATATTCATTAGCGCCGACACTGGAGTTCATTGAAAAACACAAAAAACCAATTAAATATGCTTATTTTCAATACCACGTTATTTTTTCGGGTGTATGAATTGAGTCAAATTTTATATTTTTGATAGAAACTATAATATTTCAGCTTTAAAACGATGCCTTGATCATGTAGATATATCTATCAGAAAAATTTTAACAGCTCAAATCACGACGCACAAAAACAAGACTTTTTAGTTTTTTTATTTTGCGTGAACCGGTAGTGCCGTGTGCAAAAATTAAATCCTCTTGGATTTTGGTTTAGGAACATTTCCATAAAATTTTAACAAAATCCAAAATGGTCCAGCAACAATTTTTCATTTTTTTCGGTGTTTTCATATAGAATGATTCAATATCTAATTTAACAAATAAATGCACCTGCTTAATCTTATTTCCATTCTAGTGTGGAAATCAAGTAAAAAGTTCCAAAAGTGTGAACTATAATTACTAAAATGTACTAGTGAATCTCTGGTTCCAATGTCAACACCTAGTCAATAGTTGTGTAGATTCGCAATGACACGCACATGTTAAATGTCTACAGCAGAATGGGTCAATAGTACTGGTGACAAAGTCAATAGTGAATCAGTACAGTTTCACTATCGACATTTCTAACAGGGTAGTTATGAGCTTTATACACATATACTATTTTCATCATTATACCCTTCACCACAGGTGGAAGGGTATATATAAGTTTGTCATTCAGTTTGTAATTGCTAAAATATTGATCTTAGACCCTAGAAAGTATATATATTCTGGGTCCTTATGAAGAGCGAAGTTGATTTGATGATGTCCGTCTGTCCGTCTGTGTGTTGAAATGGGTTTTCCGAAGAACCCAGACATGATGAGGACTTGATTGTTATTTATTTCTGTTGCATGTGATCCATTTCTGTTTGCTATTGAAAATCAGACAGATCGGTTAATAAATGGCTTAATATGTATGCAGAATTTTACGCATAACAAACACATCCATTTGTTGAAATTCTTTTCTTTCATCTCCACCTTTTATACACAAACAACAAACACATACAAAGATTTGTCATTTAAATAAAAACCAAAGAAATCTCTAATGAAAGAAGACTTTTTATATATGTACTTCTATTAACGATGATTTTGTGTGAGCTTCAATAGCTCAGTTGTCTAGACGCTATGTCACAAATACTTTTTTTCTCTAAGGCCGCGGGTTCGAATCCCGGTCAATTCACTTTTTTTTTGTACATTTTTTTTTATTTTCTTAAGACTTTTTTTTTTGTTTTTTTTTAACATTTAATAATTCATTTATATAAAATTTTATATTAATAATTAAATAATCCATAAATAGGCTAAAAACATCAAAATTTGTATAAAAACCCTCTGATACAAAGAAAATACCAACGGTTTTATTTCTATTTTTTGCTCCGATTTAAAAGAATTTATAAAAAGATTTTTAAACCATTTTATTTCTCACATATTAAGAAAATTTGTTACATAATTTCCCTTTGAGTGCAACTATTTTAGGTCATAACTTATAATAATTTATATAAAAAAAATATAAACTATTTTCCTTCAAATTTTTAAAATTAAGCTAAAGAAATTAAAAACATTTTTTAATAAAAAAAGCGAAATAAAATCCCAAATGCAAATTTGCCAGCTAAATCAAACGTTTTTGTAGAAATAAAACACATGCAGTTCTAGTGATTTCTTTTAACGATTTGTTGAAATTCTTTTCTTTCTCCTCTTCACCTTTTATACACAAACAACAAACACTATTCTAGAGCTGTAATATGACCTATGGATACGTCTTATATAGCAAAAGATCGAAAATTTTTAGTATAACATATTTGCTGAAAAAACTCGGAAATATCGGTTCAGATACAAAAAAGTTATACCCAAAACATAAATTTTTTTAAATACCTATTTTCTGGAACCATAAATCTTCCCGAGTCCAAGTTTTATCACCAAACTAAATGGTTAATTTTCTCTTAAAGGCGTCCGTATATAAATCTGTCCATTTCATACAAGGTAGCGCAAAAGTAATCTTCCTATCAGAAAATGCTATAAATTTTGCGATTGGCCCCTAATGTCAGTTCTGTTTTGACATTTGTGTAGTAAACACATGCGAAATACACGTTAATAAACAATGTTACGCTACACTGCTTCAGAACGCGGAATATTGGTGACTATTTATTTGATCAATAATGAAGGTGATTTTTCATCAAAAATAATCATGAGAGATGAGGCCCATTTCCATGTTAGCGGGTACGTAAATAAGCAAAATTTACGCTTCTGGGGCACTGAAAATCCGCGTGTAACCCACGAAGAGCCATTACACCCGCTCAAAGTCACTCTATGGTGTGCTGTTTTCGCTGGAGGAGTCATCGGACCTTTTTTCTTCGAAGACGTCGCGGGCCAAACGGTTACTGTGAATGGTGAGCGCTACAGAGCAATGATCAACGAGTTCTTTTTGCCGCAACTTGATGCATTGGGATTGGAAAACATGTGGTTCCAACAGGACGGTGCAACGCCATACACTGCACGTGCCACAACCGATATGCTGAAGGATGCATTTCCCGGGCGCCTAATCTCCAGTTTTGGCGATTTGAACTGGCCAGCAAGATCGTCTGATTTGACCGCTCCAGACTTTTTTTTGTGGGGCTTTTTGAAGTCGCGGGTTTATGTCAACAAGCCTCAGACTCTTGCAGCTCTTAAAGACAATATCCGTCAAGAATGTGAGGACCTATCGCCGGAAGTTTTGGCCAAAGTGATGGAAAATGCCATAAAAAGGGCTCAAATGACAATCAACTGTGGCGGAGGCCATTTACATGACATCATATTCTCGACTTGATGTAAAAAAATTAAAAAACCAAATAAAAATAATCCACAAGAAGAATCAAAGTTTTTCATTTTTTTTTTAAATTACAGCCAATAAACATCGGAAGGTTTTTTTTTTGCGCCACCCTGTATATGTCCATATATAAACTTCAGTTTTTTCCCAACCATGGTGAAGGGTATATAAGATTCGGCATAGCCGAATTTAGCCGCTCTTATTTGTTTTTTATAATGTTATTGCAGGAGAGGGAAAATTATCGATTGTAATATGTCACAGAATTACTTAAACTTTCCTTTAAGTGCAGTTCGGTGCCAGGCCTTATATGTCATAGTACAACATGTCTCTAAAACTCTCCTAAAAGAAACAGTTTTGTGACATTTCCCAAGAGATTAATTTATCCTCCTATGGCAGCGCTAATTAAAAGTGAGGGGTCACATTCACATAAACGGTTATATGTAGTCAATTTATACTGCAAAGTTAATTTACAAAAAAAGTGGTTTAACTGAAATTAAGTAGTTAATTAACTTTTTACTAGATTAAATTACCAAAAACTAAACTAAATTTCTAAACTCAGCTTTAGACTCTGTAAGTAGTTCGCACAAATTTTCCGAGTAATTTTAAAGAAATTCATTGATAACATTGCATTAATTTGTTTTCTTATCAGTTTATTTTTTCTATATGGGCCCATTAAAAATAAACGCTTTCCCCTTTCTGCTTTTAAATGACTTATTGTTTTGATTTGTACTTTTATTGTACTTAATCTTTTTGTATATTTTATATCTGACAGATTTATCGTTTAAATCATGAGAATTTATTTTTAATTCTTTTTAATTAATAGTTAATATTGATTATCTTTAACAATTTTTTGTTTAATTGTTGTTTTTTATGTAGAAATTATCATAAATATTAAAATGCAAATTTTTACCCGCTTTCAGATTCATTGTAATCAAGTGTTGTATTTTTTATTGTACCTCGTATACAATCAATTTGTACTATTGTACTTAATAAATATATATATTTTTTATTTTAAAATTTATTGTTTAATAATAATGGAACCACATTGTGTCTTATATAAAGAATAAACTTGGATTATAATTTCTTTAATATTAGAGACAACGGCAATAATATTGTATTAATAAATCGATTAACATATAAATAAATCATGATTAAAGTCATATAATCAAGTGCCATTTTAACACTTGTGTGCTAAAAAAACGCTTTTAATATATTTAAAAAGAAAACTGGTCACAAATTGGGAAAGATAACCTAAAACTTTAAACATTTGAACGGTCTTTCTTTTTTTTTTATTTTTTTTTTTTATTTTGTGACTGAGAAGAAACTGAAATTTTTATCATAAGTTTTCAAGTTTTGTGTAATGCTTATTAAATATTTTTTGAATTAGCTATCCTTCCCCATGTACTATTTCATTAATTGAAACTTTGTAACTTAATGACATTTTATTAATTAATAACTTTTTATAATTTATTTATTTATTTAATCATACTTAACTACAAATAGATAAGATAAAGTGAAAGTATCAGGTAAAAATATAACTCAGGGCTGGTATTATATCAAATAATAAAGTAAATCTAACATAAAATAACAATTAATTTTACTGATTTTAAGATTTTCAGGGTGTTTGAATATTATTTACAATTAAGATACTCATTTTAAGACCATTGAGCTTAAAATATAAAATAGTTAAAAAAGTTTACTTAGGTGGTAAAAACAGGATACTTAAAACCCTTTTTTCTTTGAGAGACTTACTTAGTTTTCGACATAATCATGATCTTAAAATCTATAAAAGCTAGTCACTATTTGGAATCAGAATTAGGAGTGGCTAGGGATGTGGTTGGCCTCTGTTATAAGAAAATATGTTTATTTTTATTTTTTTTTAGCATGAAAATATGTTTGTTTTTTAAGATATCAATGATTAAAGTTTAATATTAGCGATTGTTTTCTCAAATAAGTTCCTGGATAAAATAACTTGATCGGTCGCTATATTTTATAATATCCAATTTGATATTTTTTATTATCTGCTGTAAGATATTGTGAGGTCGTGCTAAAATTTCAAACTTTACTGTGTGAATAAAATTCTACTTGTACTTTTGGGATATTTAAAATTTAAAAAAAAAATCACCTAGGAAAAGTAATTCAAAAATTTTTAAGAAAAAAAATTAAAAAATTAGATGTTTGATTTTGAATTGGAAAAGGAGATAGATGGAGATTTGAAAAAAAGGAAAAAGATTGAAAAATTAAACGTTGGTGAGATTTGGATACGAAGAAAATAATTGCAATAGATTAAAGATTGTAAAATAATAAATATATGTATAATAATTGCGGCTGTAGAGGATATTGCGGCATCTTTGTCATCATAACAGGCATTTTCGTTCGGCCATAAGTTAGAACCAGGAGTATAAATAAATCTAAGAATTGTCATGTAGTTATTTTCCCACAATCAAGTATTAAAATTGCATCGGATAGTCGCAGTGTTTTATTTAAGCGCCATAGAAACCCAAAAGCGTTGGATCCCGTAGAATTTTAAGTCAATGAGTCATCTATAGAGAGGATCAACCTACGTTAATGGAACATTAGCAAACCCAATGCAATCCATGTTCAAATTTATATTAACAAATAGAATTCTAAATATCGGCTTTAAATTAATCAGTTACATACTTTCAACACATTAACATTTTCAACATATACCAGTCACACACACATACAGTTTTTTTTTTTTGCAATATTCATTATATCCATTTAATCCACTTAATATATTAAAACACTTATTCTAAAATACTTTTAACTTAAAGTTATTTATTATAAATTAAAATTGATCAAAACTCTGAAAACCCAGGACTACATTCCCGCAGTGGTCGTGGCATCGTTAAATGGTGAGTTTAAATAATTATACTTATTAAATTATTATTCCGTTATAAATAACTTTAAACCAAGTTTAATTTGTATAACCTGTTAATATAGTATAAACAGGAAAATACAGTCAATTAGTTAACATTTTTTTTAAATATTTGAATTGTTGCTTATCGGTGTTTCAATTTCATGGCGTTTCATTTGAAAAATTTTAAAATGTGTAATATATCTACTCTAAATTAAGTTTCGGAAAATCTGAAATTTATTTATTTAAATTCTTTTTCTTTAATTAACGGTTTAACTAGATAACAGTAGTTCTATATTCAAATATTAAGAAATAAGACTTCACTTTTCACCTTTCCCTTTTACATTTATTTTGATGTTATTTTTTCACATTTTATTTTAAATTACTTTTACTCTTGAAAATATAATTTAAAAAAAATTCTTTAACCTGTATATATGTATAATCATGGCTTGTGTTAAGCATGATACTGTTCTTTTGTTTTAAATAAATTTGTTAATCTATATAATGGAATACTAGATATGTTTCAATCCCACGATACATTTATTATTGGGTTAAAAATGGGCTGTCTAAACAATTGTATATAAGATAGCAAGGTTGGGTGGGGTTTCGACTTGAAGAGGACAACAACTTCATACCCTTCCAAACTGACTTCATCATCTTTTTCTTTACTTTTATTAGTTTTTTTTTTTTCAATTATCTTGAGTTAAAGCTACATAAATTTTAAGATTTTCGACTCAGAATCTTGCCTAAAAGAGACAAGAACTTCCCACCCCATTTTCCTGAGCACAGTCGGTTCAATAGGTAGCGCAGTCTCATAAAAGGTAAGGCCAAATGGTTATGAGTCGTCACAATATAGATGATTTTATTTGATGCGAAAATGATAAACCTTATGGCATGTAGTAATATCTAAATTTAATAGAATTTAGAAATAAGTAAGATCTTAATTGATCCGAAAAATGTCAGGTCAAATTGGGTCCAGCAATACATATATATAGGGATTTAGTAAGATCTAAAGTGATCCAAAAACTCGCAGATCTAATTGTATTATATTAGATCTGGTTTATAAAAAATTTTTAAAAATTTTAATTTAAAAGAAATAAATTGAGTCTTAAAGAAACAATGACCTCGCAGGATTTAAACCCAGTATGCCAGAGTTGTAGTCGACCGCTTAAATTACTCAGCCGTACACTGCTAATAGCTGAACTTATTAGATTACATTCTGAAAAAAATTTGGTTATCACAATGAATCTACTTTCTCCTTCACCACTTTTGGAAACAAATATTATATATTTTTATCTAGGAAGTTTATTATAAAATAATGCTACCTTATATTACTTGAATTTTATGACCGGTGGTATCGGTCATAATTACAATAAAAAAAATAAATAAAATTCCGATACGATCTTTGAAAACGCCGACACAAGTATAATTTTTTTTTGTCTCCTCTATATTTTCAAAACCATTTTTTTATTTGTAAAAAAAATATATTTAAATAATTATTTTTGTGTTATATTTAATATTGTTGACTTTGGTGTTGTTATATTATGAAATTGTCATAAATTTTTAAAAATAAAAATCCAAATATTTTGTATATTAATTTTTCCGATATTTCGATTTGCATCGCAAATCATCTTCAAGGGATCTGACAAACATACATAAATATATAATTTTAATAATTTTGCTAGCAAAACAAATAAATTAATAATAAACGCAACAATTTATCCACAATAATAATGACATTTAAAAATATATTCGACTGTCATTGTGAGTTGAAAAGCTCTTGCTTCTTTGTAAGCTTATTAACAACAAATCTTGCCCTCGATCGTCTATATTTGTCAATTGTATGTCTGTTATGCAAATCGAAATATCGGAAAAGGAAAATATTAAAATTAAAATTCAAAATATTTGGATATTTATTTTTAAAAATTTATGAGCTAAAGCCAAGCAATTTCATAATAGAATAATAATATTTTTTTTTATTAATTTTTTTTTTAATTAAAGGGTAAATATTGGCATACGTTACAAAAATATTTTCTTCACTGTTTATAGTTATTTTTACATAAAAATTCAAAGTTCTATGTAATATTTTGAAAGAAATTGGATTGTATTTGTTTACATATATGATACATACGTATACTTTATTTCAATGAGCATTGCAATAAAGTATACGTACCATGTACCTAAACATGACAAATTATTTCATATAAATATTTAGTTAGGATCAATATCCTTCTACTTTGAGTCCAAAATCTAATATTAAATTTTGACCAGAGATGTCTGTTTTAAGTTCATTACTTCGACTTATATAAATATTTTATACATCTTTGAATAGATAAATGTCTTCTTTATTAATTTAAACAAAAATACTAAAAACTACATATTTAAACCAAATTCATCGGATTTATGTTAGCACCGAGTGACTATTTCTTGTGTCCAAGGGGCTCGGCGGAAAGAGACAAGGATAAAAAATTGGAAGGATAAAAAATTGGAGAAACATTGGACAAAGTATATAGAGCTCAAAGGAGATTATGTTTTTTTCCAGGAACCTGTGGTTCATTCAAAAGGTCACAGAATTATTGATCCACCCTCGTATGATGTTAAATCCAGACAAAATAAAATATTTGAATTTAAAAAAAAATAAAGATGAAATGTGCATTTATTAAAGAATTAATATTATAAGTGTAGGTGAAAACAGTTTTTTATCCGAGGGTCGTGTGTTTTTTTTTTTTCTTTTTTACATATTTTTGATTTTTCTAGCTTGTATTGGATTTTCCAGTTTTGATCTTTAAATCAGCTTATGCTTAAGATTTTTGAACTTTAAATTGTGTTTTTTTTTTTAATTTTTGGCTTAGTACTTTTTTATAATAAAACAAATATTTTTTTGCTACTTTAAAAAAAGGCGTTTTTCTCATTTTTTGTTTTTGCTTTTTTAATATTATTTTATTTTTAGATTGAATTTTTTTTTGTTGGTTTTTCTGGTCATAAACCATACATAGATAATATCCATTTCAGATTTAGGAATTATGCCCGAAAACGTATTGGTCATAGTCCCCAAATAAGGGCTATGGCCTGCCGGGCTTAAGTGTTTTCCTGTCTGCTCCGCTAAGTTAAGCTCTCCTTCGAGCCGGCCTACTCCCGGTCTTGGAAGTTTTTTTGGTATGCCCGAAGCCAGCTTTGATGAAAGATTTTCTGCATAACGGCCTTTTGGCTAAAAATGGAGATAATGACGAAAAATTTTTGTCAAAACTCCCACAACAAATCGTTACTTAAATCTACTGGGTACTATGACCGTTTTGTAAAAGAACATATATGATTGAGGTTTATATACGAAAAATTTCAGTTATAATCTCTTTAATGGCAATGGGAATAATTTCTGAGAAGGTTATAACCTGATACCGTTTTTTATATGAAAATTGTTGTCAAAATGTCGGGGCTTTTAAATTAGCTCGTATTAATCGAGAATTCGTCTTACGTATGTTCTTTTAAATCGAGTTTTACGATATTTTTTACCTCACACAAAATCCTTATTTAAAAAAATCATTAAATGAAAATAATCGATTACTAGATATATCTTCAAATTCGATACCATCGAAGTAGCCCAGTAGTAAATATGGTATTAGATAACCATGATTAGTATAACAAATAACTTTTTGATTATATTAAATGATAAATTGTTTAATTATAACAACAATCACGTGTTTAAATTGTATATTTTAAGCAATGTCTTGTCGCAATTGAGTAGCATAAATCAACTGTGTGTTTTTCATTAGCCGCGCTTCAATCAATCGCATCAACCAAAAAAAAAAAAAAACAATAAAACAAAAACAGATAGTCATTATTCAAATTAATAGGAAACCCCTCACATAAAAAGACATTTAAACAAAACAAAATAAATTGAAATGATATACACAACCATTGGGCTACCGCTTAACTTGCAAAAATAAAAGAAACAACAGAAATTGGAAACTATTTTTTATATATATTTTTTTTTTTTGTATTCATAATTGTTGTCATTCTGACGTCCATAACTCTTTAAAGTCATGGTAGTTGAAAGCACAACTTGAATGTAGTTAGCTAAAAACTATACGTTACTAAATGTATTTTGTTTCAGTTTTTTTATTTTGATTTTGACTTTTTAACCACTAGAAGATAGATTTGTATATTGAACACATAATTCATAACTTATGCTTAACGTAGACATCATAAATTACTTTACCAAAATGAAAGACAATAGAAACAAAAATGGGGACAAACATTAATCATTTCGAAAAAAAAGTAATAAAAAGAAGAAATAAATAAATAAATGTTAAGCAAAAAAAAATACCTAAACATATTTTAAAAACTAAAGATGTTAAGAATTTTTTTTTAACTAATTGCTACTAGGGAAGAGGTACATAAGTAAAGATCAAACGATAGAGCAAAATATGGAATTATCGAAGCGAAGGCTCTCGAGCAATACATATTTTTCATATGCTCCATTAGATATCAGCATGAAATCAGTAAACCTTAAGTATATATTAACTCAATAAATCAATATGGAGAGGGTTATTTTCCTTTAACAATGAGGGTTAAATAAGAGGTATTTACTATTAAATACTATAGATTGGGAAATTACCTCGAAATTCCGAAGTAATACACAATTAAGGAGTATGACAAAAAATGAATAAATAAATAAAAATGTTCATGATCTCGAAACGAAAAAATAATCTTTACACAGATCAACAATAAAGAAAAAAATTCACTGTTGAAAACGATTTCCCAAAAGTACCCCGCAAAACCACACATTTCCAAATAATGTGTAAAGTCATGAGTAGCCATAGGGGCTCATGAATTACTTTACACCTTACTTCACTGATGAATTTTACAAGCGATAAGCCTCAAAGTATGTATATACCCATTACTTTAGAGGTGATTATGTAAGGGGTTACTTATATGGTTACGAGAATGGAAAAAGTAATGTGTCTAAAAATAGATTTTTAAAAAAGAGGAATTTTTATTAAAAAAAAAATTGTTACAAATATTTTAAACGTTATTAAAAATAATGTGGTCATGTCGGGAATCAAACCATGTAACTCTGGTTGCCAGCCAATAACTCTTCCCACTGAGCTATCGACGCATATAGTATTTGATTGCTTTAAACTTAAATGAATTGTTGCACTTCGTTTTTTCGCTAGTGTTGTCAAAACAAACATACATTAACATTTTGCTTACAAAAAAACACAAAGTAATGTATCTAAAAATAGATTTTCAAAAATATTTCAATTATTACTTTAAATTTATAAATCATACATTACGTAATCAATAATGAGTAACTTATTACTTTATGCTTGCAAATAATGAAAAAGGTAACGAGCTTTCATTACAAGGTAATCCATGAGAATATCGCACCCATTACCAAAGTTTACCAATTCCTTAAAAATAAATGTTTTTTTTTTCATTTATTTGAAATTGTTTCCCTTTTTGTTTTTTTTAATATACTCGTACAATTCAAAATGTATGTATTCATAGCTATAGACACTTTTTGTGTGAATGTGTTTGTATATGTATGTGTGTTTATGAAGTTCATGCAATTTGTATTGCAAAATTTTGTGTATATATACAATTTAAATAAAAAAACAAATTGAAATTTTTTGAATATTTTTTTTTTTTGAAACAGACAGCAAACAAAATTTAAATTTGTTAACTGAAAAAAATGGTAAATGATAGTAAATTATTTCGAATAAATGTATAAAAAAGTTAATATAGATATTTCTTTGAAAAATTAATGTATGTTCCTTTATTTTTAAATGGAACGGAAAACTTTTTTATTAAACTACAAACAGTTTACTACATAATATTCTGAGTGTAATTGCTTTTATTTTAAATAATTTAAGATTTATGGATTTTTTATATTTTTATAATTCAACTTTTAACTTCGTATTTACTTTTGAAAAATAAAATAAATTACTATGAAAATCAAAGGTCATTTTAAGTTGACCGCTTTTTTGTGTCTCCTAATTATTATCTAATACTACTAATAGCACTTCATATTAACACTCAAATGGTTTACAGGTGCAAAATCAATAAAAATTCAAAAACGCTGTAATTTTTACACAACTCTTTTTACCGTTTCTCTTCTATTAGTTTAAAAAACCTATACTTCGTTACAGGTTCTTTTAGATATCGAAATATTTAGTCAATCCCAAAAAAAAAAAAATGATCCGGCTAGATACAGTGACAATTGCCGCCCAATTGCAATACGTTTTGCGCTCTCAAAGGTTACGCAGAGCATGGTTAATTATAATCTTGTAAATTATCTACAATCCAAATAACTTCTCAATGATCTACAGTATGGCTTTCCTAGAAATTGTTCTACGGGAGACCCGATGGTGTTCCTTTCGGAGCATTGGTTTTGGTCCATTTACCGATTTGGTAAAAACAAAGTGGTTTCTCTAGGTTTTTCCAAGTCATTTGATTGTATGTAGCATAAAGCATTCGTGTCAAAGTTTAATGCTTTTGATGTCGTGATTACTTCTCTCTCCTCTCTAATAGTTATCATTTTTAAAATTAATTTTGACTAATTTAATATATTTTTCACAGATCTTCGGTAAAACAAATAGATTTGTAATACAATTCTACACCATATTTATTTATTCTTTAAATCCTGAAGCATGGTAATTTGTTGCAAAAAAAAATTTATTTTAATTTCGATGGTCTCAGAACGTAATTTAAAAACAAATAATTTTTCTAATCTGTTAGAAAAAATGTCACTTTTTCACCGAAAAATAAAAGGCTTGTATATTAAATTTTGAGTGTATACAAATTGTTCCAAATTTTTATTTGAAATTCGTTATCTTGATTTTTTTTATATATAAAGTACAACATTCTTTTCATGAAACCCCAAAAACTTACTATCCCAGCAAAACTTTAGTCAATAGCTCAGTGGGTAGAATTCTTGGCTGGCAACCAGAGTTCCCTGGTTCGATTCCCATCATGAGCACATTATTTTTAATAACGTTAAAATATTTGTAATAATTTTTTTTTAATAAAAATTCCTCTTTTTTGATAATCTCTTTTTAGACACATTCCTTTTTTTATTTTCGTAACCATATAAGTAACCCCATACATTATCACCTCTAAAGTAATGGGTATATACTTTACTTTAAGGCTCATCGCCTTTAAAATTCATCAGTGAAGTAAGGTGTAAAGTAATCCATGAGCCCCAATGGCTACACATTACTTTGCACATTATTTGGTAATGTGTGGTTTTGCTGGGATACTTTAGATGAACATGAAAAATCCTAATTCGCACCTGTGTGTTGTCCATTTGTATGTTGGATGGTAATTTACCGGTTGGCGGTTAAGGTTGTATTATAAATTAATATCGTTTTAAAAATAAGCAATATTTTTTATATATATTTTTATCAGTGTTTCCATATTTGGTTAATCGATTAACTGATTCCTCGATTAATTCGCCTCTATTTCGGTTAATGTCGTAATAAATAATTTAAAATTCAAATAAATATTGGACCCGAATAATCGATTAAAATTGGTCGATTTACCGGTTAAAATGTTAATATCAACTAAAATACAATCGCATTCTTTTCAAATCGACTGAATCAAAGCAAATGTTATATAGGCTTTAGGAAATACATAAGATAGACTATTTTTATTTTTGTTTCAATTCCTTTAACAAAAAAGTTTTTAATAATATAAAATTATATTTTCATATCCAAAAAATTGAATTAGAGCTTTCAACCTCCGTGTACATGTATTTAGAGCTGAAAATAGATCTCATCAGAACGCGAAGTTTAAGAAAAGCTAGAGCCTCTAAGCAGAGCTTTGACAAAAAAAACCTATTAAACTATATATTTTTCTCCTTAGAAAACGTGACTGGGTATATTCTTAACAAGCACTATGACGTTGCTTATGTTATTAAATTATAATATAAAATTGCTTTAAATTTGAAAACAGTATTTTTGAAAAACAGTTTCATTTAAAATTCTATGAAAAAATTTATAAAAACTAAAAAATAAACATGGAATTTTGTTTCTTATTTGATTTATCAACAAAATTTTGATGACTTAGGAGCTTTAGTACATATAATTAAGTTGTGTAGTCAAAATACTTTAAGAATTCGCTTATTTGAATTCTTGATTGCACAAACATAGAAAAATCGGTAAGAACTTGTTAGGAGTATGCGTCATTTTTATATCTTTTCTAATAACTCAAAAGCTTAGCTCTTAGCTAGTGAAAGAGTCAGGGAACAGTGGAAGTTTTTTCGAACTATTCATACCATATTTTTGAACAGCTTTTGTTTATGTAGGCATTTTTTTCTTCCGTACAATGTCATATAAAGAAAATAAAAAACAACTTTATTGACAAAATGTCCCACTTCGGTAAAAAAAAAAACTATATGTACTGCGTTTTTAAAGGTTTAATTGCACTGAACACGTCTGACAATTTCTTTTTAAAAAGTCGAATCTGACGACTGAAAAAAACCCAATATTATAAGGCATGATTCTTAAAAAAATCTCACACTTTAGAAACCAACGCAATAGACTTAAATTGATATTTTAATAAAAAGCAGCTCTTTGTGTTCTTACACTCAGAATATTATGTAGTTAACTGTTTGTAGTTTAATAAAAAAGTTTTCCGTTTCATTTAAAAATAAAGGAACATACATTTATTTTTTAAAGAAATATCTATATTAACTTTTTTATACATATATTCGAAATAATTTACTATCATTTACCGATTTTTTTCAGTTTCATTTATTTTATTCATTTGTTTGAAATTTAATAAAAATTTACCCACAAAACGGAAACTTGTGGTTTATTTGTGTTCGTAACAGTTATTACAAATTTAAATTTAGTTTGCTGTCTGTTTCAAAAAAAAATATTCAAAAAATTTCAATTTGTTTTTTATTTAAATTGGTTGAATATATACAAAATTTTTCAATACAAATTACAAGAACTTCATAAACAAACATACATACACAAAAAGTGTTTATAGCTTCATATGCATACATACATTTTGTATTATACGAGTATATTAAAAAAAACAAAAAATACAAAAACGGAAATAATTTCAAATAAATGAAAAAAACAGTTATTTTTTAAGGATTGGTAGGTAAAATTTTGACATTTATTTTAACTGATTATATCAGTTGTTTCTTACGGATGTGTCAGTTGATTAATCAACATTTAAAAATAAATAACAAATGACATTTAATTTAAATGAAAATTAAGTAGACCAGTTTTTAAATGAAGTATCGTTTCTTTTAAAGGATATTTTCAGTTATTTTAACTTACAAACTTTTTTAAGTGTATTGATGAAAGAAATACATCTATTTTGCATTAAACGATTAATCGATTAATTGCAAATTTTAATTAATTTTCATAATTTTTCGAATAATGACCTAACCGATTAACTAGCCGGGTGGAATAATTGGAAACACCAATTTTTTATTCACATAAATTACTTTTTCTATATAAAATCAAATGTCAATATTTATTTTAGTAAATATTTGCAAAATATTTAACTCTTTTATTTTGTGTTCTTCATTTGTTGTCTATTTATTCGTTTGTCTCTTCGTTCGTCAGTCTATCTTTTGAACTTATGAGTACTACAAATGATATTCTAATATTTATTTATTTAGTTTCTTTTTTTATTCTGTTATATAGAAGCATTTATCATGTCTAAATTGAAATTTATGTATTATTTTCTATTGTTAAATAAATTCTTATTATTGACAATAACACCTAAATTATTATTAATTTCGTGGGTTTATATTCAATAGGGACAATCTACGATTTTCAAGAAAATTTGTTTTTGTTGGCAAGCGTATCAGTTGTACAGTTGTGATATATGAAATGATTTTGGACTGAGAAATAGTTATGGAACCACTTTTTCTTATTTCAATTATTTTTTTCTTTATGAATAGGATATTTATACCAATTTTATTTGGCGATATCCGTATATCCGCAAACATTTAAATGAAATTGATAAAATTTGTGTTCTGACTTACATACCAAGCTAAACTTTGGTAATGGGTGCGATATTCTCATGCGTTACCTTGTAATGATAGCTCCTTACCTTTTTCATTATTTGGAAGCATAAAATAATAAGTTACTGATTATTGATTACGTAATATATAATTTATACATGTAAAGTAATAATGGAAATATTTTTGAAAATCTATTTTTAGATACATTACTTTGTGTTTGTAAACATTACTTTGTGTTTGTAAACAAACGGATAAAGTATGTTTGTTTTGACAACACTAGCGAAAAAACGAAGCGCAACAATTCATTTAAGTTTAAAGCAATCAAATAATATATGCGTTGATAGCTCAGTGGGAAGAGTTATTGGCTGGCAACCAGATTTCCCTGGTTCGATTTCCATCATGACCACATTATTTTTAATTACATATAATTCAAATGAAATATTTGTAATTATTTTTTTAATAAAAATTCCTCTTTTTTAAAAATCTATTTTTAGACACATTACTTTTTCCATTTTCGTAACCATATAAGTAACCCCTTACATTATCACCTCTAAAGTAATTGGTATATAGATTACTTTGAGGCTCATCGCCAATAAAATTCATCAATGAAGTAAGGTGTAAAGTAATCCATCGGCCGCTATACATTACTTTACCCATTATTTGGTAATGTGTGGTTTTGCTGGGTAGGCCTAAAAATAAAGCCTATTAAAATTGTTCAATATATAGACCTAGTGCCACATAAAAATTGACAATGATGTTTTTCGCATGCTACAGGTCGCAAATATACATTTATTTTAATAAAATTTGGTGGGCTGACTCATACAAGTTCAGGGACAAGTCTAATTGATTTTATTTAGAATCGATCCATTTTCAGATATACTGCCATATAAAGGATACCGAAAAATACACTAAATTCTAAAGACCCAATGACAACCAATATTTATTTTTGTCAAAGCCAGTCCATGTTTGGACTTAGTGCCCATATGAACCATATCTCCGTTTTTTCATAAATATATCTGACATAAGGCAAACTATAAATTTCTGAGTTTTTAATTTATACCAACCCAATCCCACCTTTAAGGGTTACAAATTTTTTTTGCGGAGTAAAAGTACTCGAAAAAACAAAAAACTTGGTACCAATATCACCTATATTTGGACACAGGGTTGCCACAATTTTAAAATTTTGTAAATACGGGTGAAAAAGCTATTTGGGGAAAGTCGAATTAAAACCATACGATTTCAAATATCAAAAAACCCTCAGACACACCTTCGTCGAAATAAAATAGACTTCAATATATGTGATTTGGAGCTTAAAACAATTGCAATTCCCTTAAAAAAGTAAAATTTTTTTAATATTCGAAACAGACTCTTTTGACTAACAAAAAATATTGTACATTTTTTAAAACATTTATACGCATGATTTAAACGCGCCTTCAAAATATCTTTAATTTAATATATATATCGTGTATAGTTTGTCTGAAAAGACAGGCAAAAAGAACGTAAAATGAGGTTGTTTTAGACCTCACTTTTTAACCCATAAACGTGAGATTGGGCAGCTATAAAAAATACGTGTCTTTTATTTTTTCTCCTTTATACACATTGCTGATCTCTGGTAGGTACTCTATATTTTTGCAAATAAAATTTACTTTATTAAAATCTTTTCTTTGAGCTATCCATATATAGCTCCAGAATGAAAAAAAAAATATATTGAAAAATTCCTGTAATATTAATCATTAAAAAAATTCAAAGAATATTTACCAAAAATAAAAGATATTCAAAGGCAATTAAGCGTATCTACTATTAAAACGCAAAAATGTTGTTAAATATTTATAATTCGGCAGTTTTTTAACAAAAAGTTGTGTATTCGCAGATAGACCCTATTAAATATAAGCCCTCAATAAATATATTTTCTATATTTGTTTATTATTATTTTATTCTGTGGTTTGTTATTTATATAAGTGTTTATGCAAATTATATGTGTAAATATCTGTAAAAATTGTATATGTCTGTGTGTGTGTGTTTTTTTATTATATATGATAGTATTGTAAATTTGTTATAATTTAGTATTATTTTATTTACGTATAAATTATTATAAATTGAACACAAAATTTAGTGACAATTTGTTATTGTATTTATATGTAAATTTAGGGTAATAAAATTTATAGTTTTATTACTAATGCTAATGGAGTCATAGAAATAATTTGAAAATGTGAAATTGAATAAATTTTATATGTGTTTTTTGGAACTGTTAAAGTGAAATTTATACATAATATTATGTATTTGTTATTCATATTAATACAAAAGTTATGTTATTGATCAAAGTTAAATGACGTTGTTCAATATTCAATAAGGTGATTAAAATTATTATTAGGTTTCAAATTTTTGCATAATTATCGTGTCCACCAAGCGAAAAACTTTCTATTTCTTCAGATATTTTAATTCTTAGTTTATACCAAAATAAAATAAGTGTTTTTCGGCTATTTGTAATTTCAGTGCTATTATTTTAAAAACTTTCCAAAGAAAAGTTATCCATAGAAAAGTTTTAATATACACTTATAATATTTATGCAGTAACTAACTGTAGTTGATTGAAAAGTTATTCGTACATTTGTTTGTAAAATATTCAAAATACATAGAAATATATTTTTAAAATTTTTGGCATTTAATTAAAAAAAAAAATTACATATGTACATAGAAAAAAGTATACCAAATTATAAGTAAAAAAATCAAATTTGATTTCTAAATTTTTTTGTTTAAAATGTTAGTAAATTGTTATTTTTTATATAAAAAATCTTTGATAATAAAAATTTAAGTTAAAAAAAGCAACAATTTTTTGCATTTACAAATTTCATTGTTGGTGCCTTCTTAAAAAATGTTTTATTTATATTTACAAAAATATTCTATGAAGGATGTTAAATATTACAAACAGAATTTTGTAATTTTTTTCTGTGTAAATTTATATATATGTATATTTTTTATAGTTAATTACAGTTAAAATGAACACACTAAAATGAATTGTCGTTTATTTTTCAGATTTTTTAGTTTATTTTTATGACATTAAAAAGTAAAAAATAAACGAAATATAACTTACTTATTAATTTATTTATTTATTTATATATTTATTTATTTATTTATTTATTTATTTATTTATTTATTTATTCATTTATTTATTTATTTATTTATTTATTTATTTATTTATCTATTTATTTATTTATTTATTTATTTATTTATTTATTTATTTATTTATTCATTTATTTATTTATTTATTTATTTATTTATTTATTTATTTATTTATTTATTTATTTATAATTAGCAAATAAAATAACTAAATATAATTTTTTTACGCATTTGTAGTTAGTTTGTTAACAGGTAAAATTAATGAAAAATCATTTGACTATAAAAAAAAAAAAAATTTGCAAAATGTTTTAAATGAAAATCTGTATTTATATGTAATTTATATTTCAAATAAATTCCCAAGAAGTTAAAAAATACATTCTTTTGTATTTTAACTATTATATAACATAGTTCAACACAAAACAAAATTACAGGGTTCCGATGATTGATTCTTGTTAAGGAGACCAACAAAAATATAAAAATATAGTTTACATCGGAAATTCATTTTAGAGGCGATCAAAGTTTTCCAGCTCTGGCCTGTTCTTGCAGCATATCGGTATATAAAGCTATGGTTTTTTTACATCTTAGGTGTAGGGTATGTTCAGTAACTTCATAGATAATGGTATGACAAAAATTTTTAGAACATATTAACCCTCTAACTCCCCCACATAATGGCATTTTTTCGGGGTGTTTTTTATAATTGTTAAGAATAAAGCCAATAATTGCCGTTATGAGGGAGAGTTAGAGGGTAAATATGTTCTACAAAAATATTTTCCATACCAATATCTACAAATTTGCTGAACATACCCTACACCTCAGATGTAAACAAAACATAGTTTTATATACCGATATGCTGTAAGAACAGGCAAAAGCTGGGAAACTTTGAACGCCTGGCAATTTTAGAAATCCCATCTAAAAATCGAAATATATATGAGCATACATGATCATACATGGGCCTGTATATGATCATACATGGGCATACATGGTCATATACGTCCATACATTGTTCAATATATGACCATACATGATCTCATATATGATCATATATCTTCGGATCCGAAATTTGAGGGTATATGGACGTATATGATCATATACGAGCATACATGAATAATATATGAGCATGTATGATAATATATGCACATATATCACCATATACCCTCAAATTTCGGATCCGAAGATATATGATCATATATGAGATCATGTATGGACGTATATGACCATGTATGCCCATGTATGATCATATACAAGCCCATATATGATCATGTATGCTCATATATATTTCGATTTTTAGATGGGATGTTAAATATTTATGCCCAAACTTTTAATGAAATCCAATGATATGCATTCTAAAAATTACTTAAATCGTTTTGAAAATTTTTGTAATGGCACAATATTGATTTTTAAGAAGCCTGAAAAATGCTTAAATAAGTCATTTTACTTAGCTAATATGCATGTCAAAATTTAAAACAAATTAGATATATTCTTTTTAAGCAACAAATAAAACAAAATATTTTATACTTAAACTTGCGGAATGTGTCAACAAGAAATATTTATAAAGGGTGGTTAAATTTTAAAGGCCGATGTTTAATGTGAACCACACCTAAACGTCAAGTTTTTTTCTGCATTTCATTTAACATTTCTCAATTTCAGACTAACTCAATTTGACCCATGGAAAGATATACAATCTAGCAACGCGTCCAAATATGCGTACATCGGAAAAATCATGCAAAAATTTGGGCAAACCGGGTCTGTAGGAGATGTGAAAACACCAATGCATGCTCGTACAGCTCGTACTGCAAAAAATATTGCTGCTGTTCGCGATAGTGTGGCTGAAGAGCCGTCCACCTCAACTCGTCGTCGTGCCCAACAATTGCAACTCTGACGCTCGTCGTTGATGAACATTATGCATAAAGAAAGACTTGCTTTTACACGCTTACATGGTGCAAGTGACTCAAGAACTAAAGCCTCTTAAACATTCCAAACGTCGTCAATGGTCAGAATGGTGGCAAGAAATGGCAATCAATTTTCGAAGAAAATCCTCTTCAGTGATGAGGCACATTTTCACCTCAGTGGATTCGTCAATAAGCAGAATTGCAGCATTTGGGCTAATGATAATTCAAGAGTGATTGTCGAAAAACTAATGCACCCACAAAGAGTGACTGTTGGGTGCGGTTTATGGGCTGGCGGCATCATCGGGCCGTATTTTTTCCAAAATGAGGCCGGTCAAGCAGTTACTGTGAATGGTGTTCGCTATCGTATAACGAACTTTTTATGGCCCGAATTGGAAGATATGGATGTGCACGATATGTGGTTTCAACAGGACGGTGCCACTTGCCACACAGCTAATGAAACAATGCTCTTTTGAGCGAGAAATGCAATGGCCGTATTATACCACGTGGTAGCGATATCAATTGGCCGCCAAGATCATGTTATTTGACACCGTTGGACTTCTTTCTTTGGGGTTATTTTAAAGAAAAGATGTACGTCGATAAGCCAGCAATAACTCGAGAGAGCAATAACTCTAAGGGATGAGATAATTCGGCACATTAACGGCATAGAACCTCAATTATACCTCAGCGTCATCGAAAATTTGCATCATCGGATGGAGGTGTGCCGCCGCGGTCGCGGCCATTTGGCCAATATTTTGTTCCATGCATAATTGAACCATACCGTGTTATCATAATAAAAAGAAATTACAATAATTTCCTAAATAATTTGTGTTTTATTCAAAATCAACATCGGCCCTTAAAATTTAGCCACCCTTTACAAATACTGATTTTATTTAGTATAAGCATGAAAAATGTGCAAGCAATTACTTAATAAATAAACGCTGACAGTTTTAATCTGTCATGGCAAATTTACTACAAACAACTAAAAGAACGGACATCAAATCATAAAACATCTTGATGGTCACTCACATTTTCAATTTTGTCAGTAGCCATGAACACAAAATAAGAACAATAAATAAACAAATATTCTTAAATTTAGCATTTAAAATTTTATATATTTACATATATATATATATTTTTTTCTTTAAGAAAAACATCAAGTTGAAAATTTACATATAAAAAATAAAGAAAAATATTTTTATTTTGAAAATGATAAACATTTTAAATGTCCACCAACGTTTGTCATATATCAGTTTTGTTTTTTTATTTTCATAATGAGTGTGTTTACTTGGTTGAATTTCTAGTGAAAATCGTGGGTTTTTGAAATATATTTTAAAATTAATTATAATGACGATGTTAATACGATTGTTTTTACAGATCCCCATAAAAATCTTCACACATTCATACTGATCATTCATTAGAATATTTGTGTTAATCACACACAATTTGAATATATTTCACTGTTTGTGAGTGTACATAAATTTTGAAATTTTTTTAACATTAAAAATAATATAAATATTTATTTTAATTATAATGTCGCGACATTTAGCAATTTATTAAATTTTTGGTTTAATATTGTGTTTTTTTTTTTAAGTTTCTTCTCATTTGAATTATAAAATGATTTTTTAATTAAATTTATTAATCGTCCATAATTATTGTGTTTATTTTTAAATGAGTTTTAATAATTTTAAAATGCTATTTTATATTATTTGTTTAATTCGAAACAGGTGTGAGTCCACTTTTGGTCGAAATTGAGATAATGAAAGAATCAAATTTCACTTTGTGGATTTATGATAAAGAAAGTTTAAACACTCGATAAAAAAAAATATCTCTTAAATATAATTATATACACTCCACTTTAAAAATTAATATATAATTATATCGAATTATGTACACTGAAAGAATTATCTCAGTGGGTTTTGGCATTCATTCGCTGAAAATCGTCCACTGAATCCTTTCATTAAATTCTTGCGTTTTAAAATAGCTGCTTCGCCCTGACTCATTTTAACAAATTTTAAACAGTGAAGAAAAAATCAATACAATTCTAAAAAACAATCCAAGTTTTCCTAATTTTTCTATAAAAATCTTAAATTTCAAAAAAAAAATTTTCCCACAGAAAAATTATAAGATTCTGAGGGCTTTCTGCTTTAAAAAATTTAAGGTTAAGGTTTTTATAAGCCTTGGACTTTCTATATATAGTTTTTCCAAAGGTTTTTTTTTTGTAATAAAAAATGAGTTTTTTTAATTTTGGGAATTTTTTACAGAAAGAATGAATATATTGTGGTATTTAGAAAAACAGTCCTCAAAATCTGAGAGCCTGAGAAGATGTTTACTAAGAAAAAACACTTAGATTTTGAATACTTTTTTCTATAAAAAAATACCCAGTTGCAACTTGATATTTGAAATTAATTTATAATTAAAGGCTAGTTGACACGCTAACCATCATTGTTCACCCATGCCCATTTAACGACATCCACCCTTCTGTCCATCTAAGCCTTGTAATCAAACTACACATGTCGCAAATAAAAAGTCATTCAAACAAAATTTGGAATATCAGCGTTTTATAGGTTCGATTTTCGAGTAAACTATCTTTTAATATTGTATATTGCAAATATTTCGTAAAAATTATTAGTTGATTTATATGTTGGGGACACCCCAACAAAACTTTGGTAATGGGTGCGATATTCTCATGCGTTACCTTGTAATGATAGCTTGTTACCTTTTTCATTATTTGCAAGCATAAAGTAATAAGTTACTGATTATTGATTATTTAATATATGATTTATAAATGTAAAGTAATAATTAAAATATTTTTGAAAATCTATTTTTAGATACATTACTTTGGGTTTTTTTATAAGCAAACGGGTAATGTATGTTTGTTTTGATAACACTAGCACAAAAAACGAAGCGCAACAATTCATTTAAGTTTAAAGCAATCAAATATTATATTATTATATTGATATTATATCAGTGGGTAGAGTTCTTGGCTGGCAACCAGAGTTCCCTGGTTCGATTCCCATCATGACAACATTATTTTTAATAACGTATAAAATATTTGTAATGAGTTTTTCTTAATAAAAATTCCTCTTTTTTAAAAATCTATTTTTAGACAATTACTTTTTCCATTCTCGTAACCGTATAAGTAACCCCTTACATTATCACCTCTAAAGTAATGGGTATATACATTACTTTGAGGCTCATAGCCTGTAAAATTCATCAATGAACTAAGGTGTAAAGCAGTGATCGGCACTCATAGCACTCAGGGGCCGAACACAATCGGCAATTTACACGTACACAACACGAATGTCTAGAAATTTCGCAGCTAAGAGCATAAAAAAATACAATTATTTCATTCAGTAGTACGCTAACTTTCAACAGAGCAAGTATATGCCGCTTTGTTGAAGAAATAGAGTACACTCTAAAAATTTGTTTTTTTTTATTATAGTTATTTTTTTATTGTAGGTATTTTTTTGTTTTTCGTTTACATTTTAAATTAAAAATGTGAAACGTTGAGTGGGAAGATTATTTGTTTATTTTTGAAATATATTAAATGAGGCAAAGTGCCTTGTATGCAATTAAAAATTATTATTATCATTACTATGAATTATTTTAATTTTTTATAATAGAGAAAACTCTTATCGATTAATTCATTTATAAATTTATTCATTAATTTATTTATCTAGAAAGATAAAATAATTTCTTATAGTGTAAAACACCAATACAAACATATTCTCTCTTTCTGCCGACCACTGGTGTAAAGTAAAACATCGGCCCCTATAGCTATACATTATGTACTTTACAACACTTGGGTTCTTTAAACTTTTTCTTATAAAAACTTATTTTATTAATATTCTGAGTAGTTTTTTTCACAAGAAAGTCGTTATTTTACTAGAAATTAATTAATAAACATATTTAAAAACAAGTAAAAAAGGGCTAAATTCGGCTGTGCCGAATCTTTGAATACCCTCCACCAATATCCTAAAAAGATGTTCTCTTCTGTTTTTGATACAAATAATATAAAAAAACTTTAAAAGTAAAATTATGTAGGTGAACAAATTTTTTGAGGTGAAAAACAATTCTAGTGGTGAAAAATGTTTGAGGTGAATACAAAATATTAACTGCTAAGCGACTGGTGAAAAAATATGAGAAAATATGTTAAGTACCAGTCGCTACTATGAAATTGTAGTAAATTTGTATAGGCAATTTAGAGACACCTTACATTTTCACTTGTTTTTTTAAACATGGACTGCACAAAAAACTCATTTTAAAGCATAGTTTTTTTCAAATACTCGATTTCGTTCCGGCTAATGTGAACTAGCTCTGCAGCTGAATATGCCTAATGTATTTTTGAGAGTTGAGGGATTGGCAAATGTATATGTATGTTAATGTTTTCTTTTATAAACAAATACAGATGAATAAAGTGCGATATTGTGCTCTTAAAAATCTAAATGAATATTGATTTAGAAAATTAAAGTATAATATACACATAAAACATATATTTTGCATAGCTTTTGGCAAACATTCTTTTATGTTATGAACGAAATAGAAAATAAATAATACCCTGTTGTATATTGTAGCAGAATATGCCTTATAGGAAGAATTTTTTTTCAGATGCGCCACCTATTGTGAAATAGTTTCAACTAATGTTCTTTCTTTAACAAATTAATGTCTTTGATTTATGTAACAGAACTTTTGTTATTTTGTTTTAGTAAGGTCTGCTCTGTTAGCGACTCTAACATTTCTACTTACTTAACAGAAAAAAAATAGATACAGAAAAATTGTACCAATTTGTATGGAAAATTTAGAGGTATCTTCACATTTTCACTCATAACTTTTGAACCGCTTGACCGATTTTGCTCATTTTAAATACCAAACTGCTCGGGAGGATGTTTAATAATCTGGGTAAAAATAGGCAACCCCTCTTGCGTCTTCGCGTCGTGATCGCCATTTCAACAGACAGACAGACAGACGGACAGACAGACTGACAGACAGACAGACAGACAGACAGACGGACATCGCTAAATCCACTTAAAATTGCATAAGGATCACGAATATATATACTTTATGGGGTCTTAAACCTATATTTCGACATATTACAAACGGAATGACAAACTGATATATACCCTCACCATATATGGTGGAGGGTATAAAAATGTATTATTGTTTTTATTGAAAAGCATGAAAAATTAAAAAAAAATTTTTGGCAATGAATATTTTCGTCAATTATTATAATATTATAATTTACACGCCAGGTGAAAATTATCATATATTATCATTTTTACAGGCGTGACAGAATTAATAAATTTTTTATGAAAACAAGACAGTATTATGACTTTAAATGTCAAAGTCATGTTGTATTTGTTTTATAATTATCAAATTTTTTTCATGGTCAGAATTTTTTTACCACATGTTATATAATCATGTTATAAACTAGAAAGTGGCAATCATGAAATTATTAATTATTTTCTACAATAATGATGGTAGCGACCATATTGATGGTTAGAACCTATTCATAAACCAATAATTTGATTGTGACAACCATAATGCAGCAGGTATAATATAGCAGCAGTGATCATGTTGCAACCATTATCCTAAAAATGATATCCACTCAAAAGCGGGATAATAAAAAAAAGAATTTTCTTTTTTGCTTTTCATTTCCCAATAAAAAAAATGAAAGCTCGATTTTACGAATAAGCGTTTCATCGCATTTCAAACTGAATAACCTTTAATTTTCCCTTAAATTTATCGCAATGAAAGAATTTAGAAAGTGTTTGAACTTTTTTTTAGAAACTTTAAATATTTTGTGGATAATTGAAACTTGTTAAGGAAATTTGAACTTGTTATTTTCAGCATAGAAAAATTGTAGATACTGATTTTTTTTATTTTAAAAGTATTTCCAATTCACATTTATTTTTAACAAGGAACAATTGTTTTTTTAATATTTTATTATATGTATAATTTATCGTTTTTGATAGTGAAATCATTTCAGTGGAGCTTGGGCCCTCTACTGGTTATAGTCACGCCCGACCTTAATTTTTTTACTAGTTTTCATTCTGAACCTTTATTCATTTTTTTTCATTTCATTTTCAATATACATCTAAATATTCACCCAAAATACAGATTCATTTTAACAACCGAATTTGCTGCCAATAGAAAGGTTCAGCTGCAGCAACCGGATTTTTTGATTTTGGCTACCGAATTATTATCGAGACAACCGAAATACTGTTGTTGTTGTCAAATAACTTATGTCTCAATTGGTTTTCAATTGTCACTACCAAAAAATTCTGTTACCACAACTGAACCATTCGATTGGCTACAAATTCGGATGGCAGCATGAATCTGTTTTCTCTGTGTTGAATTATACACTCAGAATATTATGTAGTTAACTGTTTGTAGTTTAATTAAAAAGTTTTCCGTTTCATTTAAAAATAACGGAAGATACATTTATTTTTCAAAGAAATATCTATATTAACTTTTTTATACATTTATTCGAAATAATTTACTATCATTTACTTATTTTTTTCAGTTTCATTTATTTTTTTCATTTGTTTGAAATTTAATAAAAATTTACCTTCAAAACGGAATCTTGTGGTTTATTTGTGTCCGTAACAGTTATTACAAATTTAAATTTTGTTTGCTGTATGTTTCAAAAAATTTCAATTTGTTTTTTTATTTAAATTGGTTGTATATATACAAAATTTTTCAATACAAATTACAAGAACTTCATAAACACACATACATATACAAAAAGTGTTTATAGCTTCATATGCATACATACATTTTGTATTGTACGAGTGAGTATATTAAAAAAAAACAAAAAATACAAAAACGGAAATAATTTCAAATAAATGAAAAAAACATTTATTTTTTAAGGATTGGTAGGTAAAATTTTGACATTTATTTTAACTGATTATATCATTTGTTTCTTACGGATGTGTCAGTTGATTAATCAACATTTAAAAATAAATAACAAATGGCATTTAATTTAAATGAAAATTAAGTAGACCGGTTTTTAAATGAAATATCATTTCTTTTAAATGATATTTTCAGTTATTTAAACTTACAAACTTTTTTAAGTGTACGAATAAAAATATTATTTAATATGAAAATAATTGTCGTAATCGCAGGAGTTCGATGGCTGAATTCGGTCTCCACAACTGATACTGTTTTTTGGATGTACCCTTTCTAAACAAAAGATTGGAGTTTTACAATAGGGCCTCCAAATGTTTTCAGAAACACTAACCTATAAATGACGTGAATGAATCAAAATCAACACCAAAATCAAGTGTTGATTTTACTCTTTTCAGATTATAATTTTTCTCCTTAATACGGGCTTCAGTCCGTATTTTAAGATTTAGAGAGTTTTTAGCTTTTGTTTGATACAATTTTGTTAAAAAAGTGTTATTAATTTAGATTTGTTATTTCTTAATTATTTAAATGTCAAATATATTCGAACTTGACTCACCTTATAACATAATATACCCAATGATTTATAAACTTGCTGTCCGTTCGTACAATAAAATACAATTCTTAGCTTTAAATACAAATCAACAAAAATAGGTTTTAAGGACCACCTCTTTTAAATTTGATATAAAATCGGTCCAAATTTAGACATACCTCCGAAATAACATATCGACTAAAAAATGGAAGTTAATAGCAAATAATTTGCAATTAAAAAGTAGAATTTTTTAAAGCAGTATTAAATTATTCATATAAATCTTACGATTCCAATATTTTTCAAGAAGTTCCTTGTGTTTCATATTAAAATCTTAAAACAAAGAAGAAAACTTAGAAACATTTCTAAATTTTAATTAATATTTCAGTATATATTTTATACATTTTCCATTCACATTTTTCCCTATACTTTTAACAAATTTTAAGCGCCTTAAAAAAAAACTTCATCCTCAATCACACTATTAACTTTCATTTAAGCCGACAAACGACTAAACGCGCCAATACAAATGTTAAAATATACTCTTCTTTTTAGCAAAGTAGCAAAAGAAGAAGACCTTCATGTTTGCCATAATTTCCTTAACAAAATAATACACAAACACAATCATGAATGATGCGCAATGCATTTGTTTAAAACTCCAGCAGAGTTTTGGCATCTCACCACCACCGCCACCGTCGTTAATAGTTTAAACATGGGCGCTACCATAACTTTTACTAACTAGTGACAACATATTCGTTAAAAAGAAGTAACAGCAACAACATAAAAAACCAATAGAGTTGGAAATACAAAAAAAAAAAAAACAAGAGAAAAAACTAACTAAATACGCGAAAAACAAGTAAGAGAATTGAAGGTGGTCAAGAACGTTTACTTAATACCTTAATCTCAGGCTTTTAATAATCATGTATTTCTGTGCCTGTGGAAAATTGTAATATTTTGAGGATATTAAATTTAAACTTGGTTCCTTAAATTTCAAAATTGGCTGATGAACAATCGGAAATTCTGTTCCGACATTTCAGCACTACGAGTATTTTTCGTCATGGCAATTAAAATTATATTATCCAAACTAAGTTTAAATTATCAACACTGAAATTTTGATAGCTACAACTAATATATTTTTTTTCACCATATTTACTTTTTCTATATGTTGCAAACATGAAAGTGTTCTTATAATATCATAGTATAGCGTGAACACAAAAAGTAGAACTGAAATAAGAAACCATACAGAAGGATGATGATAAAAATATGGAAGATATTCATTCGTTATTTTTTTTTAACATTTTTAGCGCTTTTTTCTGTATGAATTTTGTTTTTAGTCTTGTACAAATGAACGTAGAAGTTATATGTATAAGCGGCATAAACGACCTAACAACATGACAGCTCGATTTAATATTACAATTTATGTTGGCCATTAAAATGTCGGATGGTTTCGCTTTTTATTTTATGCGATTATAATAACCAGCAAGAAAAAATACATGAATAAAGTAAAACAAAAAAAAAAAAAAAAACTAAATAAAAGCAACCAAAGACACCATAATCAAAATCTTTTTGTCTAGAGAAATCAAACTGGAATAAAACTAAAACTCTTCCTTCATTCATATTATTTTTATTATTTTTAAAAATTGAAGTATAGTAAGAGCTGGAAGCAGAGGGATAGGAAGCTCGCAAAAAATATTAATTAAAAATCTTAAATTTCTCTATTAAAATATTACATAAGTATTCTATTATAAAATGACCTTCTAAGGGAATCCTCTCACCATTTTCGTTTATGGCCAAAAATGTGTTGTCATATCCCCTTAACCAAAATGAAAGCTGTGACCAACATAAAAGGCACATGGTCACTGCTACTATATTATGATTGCTGCATATACAATAAAGTAACTGCTTTATAAAAAGGTTCTAACCATCAATATCATCGCTACCATCGTAATTATATTATTTCATGATTGCCACTTTCTACTTTGAAACATGTTTGGCAGTAACCATACTGTGGTAACAACACTTCTGACTAAGAAAAAAATATGATAATTTTGGAAATATAATATGCTGAAAACAATCAATAAATAATTATAAATTAAATAAAACATGAATTAACCATTCACAGTTATAACACTGTCTTATTTTCATAC
This sequence comes from Eustalomyia histrio, assembly GCA_949748255.1. Lineage (NCBI taxonomy): Eukaryota > Metazoa > Arthropoda > Insecta > Diptera > Anthomyiidae > Eustalomyia > Eustalomyia histrio. The sequence goes on from OX456526.1 coordinate 121,322,321, forward strand.
ACAAAATTGTATCAGTTCAGTTACTCATGTTAAAATGATAACAGATAATCATTTTCACCAGGGCGGTTTTATTTTCGAAATTGACTTATATGTATAAAATTATAAATTACACTAATCAATCATCGTCGAAAAGGTTCTATTAAAAGATTTTATATTTTTTTAATTCTTTTCAACAAAAACAATAATAATTTTAAAAAAAGAAAAATATGTTTATGGAATTAAATAAATTCGTGTAAAATATTGAATTTCTACACTCACCAAAAAAAGTCTGTACTGGCAACTGAAAATTTTGCTGTTACTACGGGAAATTCTGCTAATTTGAGCCCAATGGTATTTTTTGCTAATCTTAGCAACACATGTCTGCTGACGTGTAGTACAATGAAATTAGTAGAAAAATTAGTAGCCGCTATTAAATTTTAGTAGACTTTTTGTTAAGTGGAATTTAAAATCTGTTTGCTAAAATCAGCAAAAAATTACTAAATACTATTAATATTAGTACAAAGTTTTAGATTAATTTTTTTTATCGAGTATCAAAAATTTTGATTCTAGTTTTTAAAAAATATTTTATACAAAATGAAAAAAAAATCAAAGGCTTAAAAATCTAAAAAATTGTTAAAACATAAACGAAAATATTATTTTGTTTTAATTTGGCAATTTTCTTTTTGGAAAATATTTAAGTCAATTTTTTTTTTACTTTTAAGGTTAAGTTTAATTGTTTTTAGGGCTGATTTTTAGAACTAAAAAACTCTTTTTAGTGCTACTTTAAGTGGATGCCCTATTTTCAGACATGAGTCGGTATCTTCACTTTCGATCCATTTTTTAATCCTATGTAAGATTTTAGGGCAATTTAAGTTTGTAAGTGTAAATATTAATTAGAAAAAACATTTACTTCAATATCAACTTTTTTAAAATTAGTAATTTTTTTGCTAATTTTAGCAAATCGGTTTTCAAAAATTTGTAAAATGATTTCTGAATTTAGCAACGAAAATTTGTAAATATTCTGTAAAAATTCTGTAATTTTTAAAATGTAAATAGCAAAAAGATTTGCTAAATAATAATTTTTTTTACTAAAAATCAGTACGAAAATAGTAAAGTGGGATTGAAAACCGTTTACAAATTTTTCTACAAACTTTTTTTTCTGAGTGTAGTGGAAAAAGTACTCAGAATAATAATACAATTATTTTTTGGTTAAATAAAAGTCTGTAGAATCCAAAAGTTGTTTTGTACGAAAAGCTTTACTATACAAAAGTTCTCCTGATAAAAATATTTTTAGTTTCTATGAACTGTTGCTTAAAGTAAAATTCTCAGATTCCACAAACTGTTTCTTAGATAAAAAAAATCACATATATTTAAATAGAAGACTTAGATTCTAAGGCCTTTCTTTGAATAAAAAATTCTTAGATTAATAGGACTTTTCATCATACAAACTACTTAAATTTTAAGGACTTTTTCTAATACAAATAATCTTAGATGCTAAGGACTTTTTCTAAGAGAAAAAATTTTATAATTTAAGGACTATCCAAAAATCTTCAAAATGTTCTTTATCCAAGAATCTTTTTATTAGAAAAAGTCCATAAAATCTTTAATTTTTATATAAAAAAGTCCTAAGAGTTTAAAAGTTTTTATAGTATTTTTCTTTAAAAAAATCCATAAAATCAAAGAAGTTTTCTTGAAAAATTTCTTAATATCAAATTTTTTCTTATAGAAAAATATTTCTTAAAGCAATATTCTTAAATTTAAACAACTATTTCATATTTTTTATTATAACTGTAGGGATCATATTATAGTAAAATTATGGTTGTTTTATTATCATAATATGTTAACTATATTATTGTACAAATATGGTTGGCACAATCATAATCCCAAAAATATATGATGCTTCTCAACTAAGGGGCCTTTAACTGTGTGGTATGTCCGAAATCGGCTTGGATGAGTAAAGTCTTTCTACTTATCGGGACTACGTCCGGAATAAGATATTTTCTACTCTATGGTATGGTTAAAGCCGGCTTAGAGGCTTTCTATGAAATCTCCGAAGCCTGCTTCAATTTTTTTGCAGCGTATAACCTTCAGCCGATAATTGGGCATATTTACAAGGGGCTTTGTCAACAGGCATATACAGGTTGGTTGAAAAGTTCCTGCGCTCTAAATGAAAGAATACTGTTTTTGTTACGAAATATATTTTTTTATTCAATATAATCTCCTAGAAGCTCAATACACTTGTTCCAATGATCTTCCAATATTTTTATCCCATCCTTATAATGGTTTTCCGGAAGCTCTGCAAAATAACCGTCTACGGCTGCTATGGCCTCTTCATTCGACGAAAAATGCTTTCCACCAAGGAATTGTTTGAGATTTCTGAAGAGATAGTTGTCACTGTTAGCCAAATCTGGTGAATACGGTGGATGTTCAAGCAATTCGTACTTTAATTCTTTGAATTTAGCCATCGTCAAAACACTTTTGTGAGCAGGTGCATTGTCTTGATGAAAAATGATTTTTTTTCTTCTTTAAACCAGGTCTTTTCTCACGAATTTTTTCTTCCAGCTAATCCAAAAGGCTGCAATAATATTCTAAGTTCATTGTTTTACATTTCTGAAGATAATCAATCAACAAAATTCCTTTTGCATCCCAAAAAACTGATGCCATAACCTTCTTTGCTGATCGTTGTGACTTCACCTGCTTTGGAGCTGAACAACCAGCTTCAGTCCACTGTAAACGTTCTCGTTTCAATTTAGGATCATGGTGGTAGATCCAAGTCTCATCCATAGTTATAAAACGACGCAAGAAGTCGGTTTTATTCGGCTCAAAATGCTCCAAATTACGCTGAGAAATTTGTTTTCGATCCAGTTTTTGTTGAATTGTTAATGTGTACAGCACTAACTTTCCAAACAGTTTTTTCATACGTAATTCTTCATGTAAAATATGGAGTACTCGTTCGTCTGAGATGCCTATGGCATTAGCAATTTCACGCTTAGTCAAACTTGGATCATCACTAACCATATTATGTACCTGCTCAATGATTTCTGCTGTGGTTGCAGTGTTTGGTCGTCCTTCGCGTGGATCGTCTTTAAGGCTGGTACGACCACGTTTAAATTCGCCAGCCCAAAATTCAACGGTGTGTTTTGAAGGTGAGGACTCCTTATACACTTCTAACAATTGTTCATAAATTTCCTTTGCTTTTTAAACCTTCAAAACAAAGAATCTAATGACTCCACGATATTCAATTTTTTCATATTAAAAAAAATCAATGACACGTCAACTTCAAATGGCTTGTAAACAAAGAAAGAATTGACATAATGACTTGCAACTTTGCATGTGCTTGGAGCTAGCAGTACCATCTCTTGGTGAGCGCAGGAACTTTTTAACCAACCTGTAGCCTACTCTCTGTTTGAAAATTAGTCGGGAAAATTTCGGTTGTAGTAAAGGTTTTCTGCTGTCCCTGTCTTAAGACTAGAAAGAGGCATATCTGACATTTTCTGGTGAATATTAAGCTGCTTGCATAGAACTGATCTGGGGCAACTGACGGGCTACCTGAAGGACTAAAAATACATGTCATACACCTTTTAGCTGATCAAAAGGAGCAAATAATCATTCCTCTTGTTAATATAATCTATGTCTAGATTTTGTTGAAAAAAGTGAGTATACTGGGACTCTATGCTGTCCGAGTGTACTTCACATTTTAGTTCAAACAAAATGAATGTGAAAATTGATTATATTGCTCTTTACATATAGTTCTTAAACACATCAGTGCCTGAAAAATCAGTCGAAATGTTCAAAATCGGTATATTTTAAAAACACCGATAGAGCAAGATCACACTGCTTGTGAAGGAGGGTATGATTCACTTTTTTTACTGGTCCAACCAAAATTTAATTCAATTATTTTATATATTACTTAGCTAACAAGGAAGGTATTATAACTTAACACTTTTAATGAAATTTTGATATAGGAAAAAATGTTGTATGAAAAAACTCTAAGATTGATTGAACTTTCGGCCCACCTTGGGAATTTAAGTTATCAAATGGATTATAAAAATAGGTTCTTTCAGAACACTTGTGCTAACAAGCCTTTGAGTACTGCCCTGAGTACAATAAACCTTCGTTGTACATCTGTACTCCATATTTAAAAAATATATTTAATCATATACTTCAACTAATCCTAATCTTATGAACTTGAAATTCAAAAGTTTCGTACATCGTGATGCAGGTGTATGTTAACTTATTTTGAGCGGAAACTAAACAGTAGTTAAATATGACTATAACTCAAAACAATAATAAATAAAATGAAACACACAAAAATATAAATTTTATATTTTTGGTTCTTACTACCATAAGCGGAGCCAGTTATAAAAGAATATTTATGTTGACATATATGAAATTAATAAGACATTTTTAATGTTACTTTTTGTGTTCGAAAAATAAGATTCGCTTTTAAGAAAACTCTTGTAAAAAAGAACCAGACATATTAAATTAGTTTCTTTGTTTTTTTTCAGTTGATCGTGTGAAATGTTTGAGTTTTAACATTTGTTATGTTTAAAATGACATAAACTATAAATCACTTGAAATAAGTTAAACGTATTAAATTTAAGAAATGTTGTTAAAAGGTTTGGTTGTTTTTTATGCAAAATTTATAGTTTCAGACAAGCAAGCTAATTATTTTTGTGTGACATATATAATACAGTAGCCACCTAACGTATAGATGGCGGCAGTAGTCTTATAATACAGTTTTTTCTTTTTTTTTTTTTTTTGGAGTCATCAATAATAACGATTTCATTATGAACATGGAAAAAATTGGTCACATGGAAAAAATTGGCCAAAATCAAAGAGTTCGAATTGCTGCATCACGCACCTTATTCGCCAGATTTAGCTCCGACGGATCATTTTTTATTTCCAAACTTAAAAAAATGACTCGGTGGAAAAGTATATCAAGCTAAAAGGAGATTATGTTGAGAAATAAAGAAAATTTTTCCCAAATTTTTTGTGTGCTATTTGTTGGGTCGTCTTATTTTGAGATTGCCTTTGCAAAAGGGGTCTCGCGAAGCCAAATGTTAAAATGAAAACCAGTACTTTTGCTGATGCTTTTTTCTCTGTCTAGATGCTCTTAACTCCGTCGATTCAGAAAGTTTCCTATTCCTTGCAAAAATCAACGTATTTGGAGTTTTGCAACTCATGTATTAGAAGATTTGCAACTCGTGCATCTGAATTCGGCTCGGTGGCTCGATGGCTTTTGGTTTTTAATCTTTCACATCCTTTTATTCCGGAGTCATTTATTATATGGGAGAACTGTTAGCGTTTCTTGCGGAACGTTAGAATCGTTCAATTTATAAATTTGGAAAAAAGCAAAATGGCTCCTCTAGATATTTCTAAGGCGTTCGGTACTGTGTGGCACGACACACTTGTATCAAAACTTAAAACTTTTGGCGTCGGTAATGAGTTCTCTCGATTTATTTCGAGCTTTCTCAGAGATCGAACTATACGTATGTATAATTATAGATAGGGTCTCATCAAATGGGTTTCGGTTGAGATCAGGGATGCCGCAAGTTTCTGTTTCTTCCTCTTCCTCTTACTCTTTTTCTTATCTTATTTTAACGAACTTTTTGATTAAAATTTCAACCCAATCTACTTTTTTGCAGGTGACAGCAACATATGTCTTTATTGTTTCTTCGGTTGTAGACCAGGCCCCGTTGAGATTATGGGTACAACGCACATTATAAATGACACACTCAATCAAGACGTTTTGAGAATATCTGAATGGGGTTTATCGAATGGAGTCGATTTTAATGCGCGCAAAACCTAATGTTTTTTGTTGCCCTATATAGTATGGGTGGTATTAATATTAAGGAATCGGATACTGTCGATGTTAAAGGCATGAAAGTTCAGTGTGATATCCGTTCGATTAAGTGTCGCAAAAGGTGTCGAAGGAAGCATTCAAGTACCTTGCTGTCTTACATCGGTATTGGAAAAGGTGTGAACTTTTGATCACCTTTCTATTCATACCACATATAATCGATCGAAGTTGGAATACAACTTCTACATATGCGCTGGAGCCTCAAAGTCTATTTTGAAGCTTTTGGACCACGTTCAAGGGAGAGCCTTGGTGCCTATCAGTGACAGTAGGATATCCAGCTGTATTGACTCATAGGAGCATCGTTGGAATGAGAGTTGTGTAACACTGTTCTATCGGTACTACAATGACTGGTATTATACTGAGAAGAACTTATGACTTATCGAAACACTGGCTTATCTGCTAGAGCAGATCAATTTGTTTTTGATTATCCCGTGGATCTCACAGCGCATTACTAGGAAAATTCATTCATCAGTCGAACTTGCGGTATATAGAAACGACTCCCCGCAGAGGTGTTCCCTGAGGATTACAATGTAGACGAATTCAAATCCAATGACCATAAACACAACTCCCTCTTTCCTTCTCCTCATAACGTATTTTCCTTATACCAACATAATGTACTGCATTTATAGGGGCCATCCCCTATCATTTCCGATAAGGAGGAAACTTTCCAAAAATTATTTTTTATCTACCCCACATACGGTCTCAAATCATGAATTGGCAATCAACACTGCATCACAAAAAAGAAAAGGCTCTATTAGTTGGGAAGTGTAGTAAAGTGTCGCGTATGCTATTTAAGTTACCTCATTTCACCGCTCTGTAGTTCCAAACTTATTTTAGCTTAAATATAGGGTTTTTCCGCACCACAAAAGAATTATTGTATTTATCATAGAGCTTTTGCGGATTATTACACAGAGAAAACACATTCATTATGACAACGTATTTTTTGCCAACCGAATGGTTTGGTTGGAGCCACCAATATATTTATTTGTGGTGAATGAAATTCGGTTAATACAGCAGAATTTCGTTTTAAACCACATATGTATTTCAATCGAATCAGGAATACATTTGGTTGCGACAACCGAATAATTCGGTTTCTGCAATAGAAATATTCGCCGTCCTTTCAGTGGCCCTAATTAATACTGTAAAACATTTTTAAACTTTCCAAAATTACGGGGTAGCGACGTTTGATTCTTGTTAAGGATATCAACAAAAATATACGTTTTTCGTCGTTTTGATAGTTTACATCGGAATTGCATTTTAGATGCGGTTAAAGTTTACCAGCTCTGGCCTGTTCTCGCAGCATATCGGTATATAAAACAATGTTTTTTTTACATCTGAGGTGTAGGGTATGTTCAGCAACTTTGTAGATAATGGTATGAAAAATATTTGTATAGAACATATTGACCCACAAACTCCCCCTCATAATGGCATTTTTTGGCTTTATTTTAACAAATTGTAAAAAACCCCGAAAAAGGTGAAGGGAGGGGATGAAATGTTCTACAAAAATGTTGGCCATAAAATTATACTATATATGTCAGAGCACACTAAAGCCTAAAACTTAACACAAATAACAAAAACTAGACAAATTCAAGATTGCCCATCAAATTTCTATTCACATTTTGGGATGACCTAAATATTATGTAGGTCATCCAAAAATCTGACTTTTAATATGTTGGTCATCCCAAAATTTCACTAGAAATTTGATGAGCAATCTTAAATTTGATTGATTTTTTGGTATTTGTGTTAAGTTTTGGGTTTGGGTGTGTTCTATAGTAGAATTTTATGGCCAACATTTTTGTAGAACATTTATTTCATCCTCGCGCTTTCCCTTTTTCGGGGTGTTTTTTACAATTTGTTAAAATAAAGCCAAAAAATGCCATTGTGGGGGGAGCTAGAGGGTTAATATTTTCTACAACAATATTTGTCAAACCATTATCTGCAAAATTGCTGAACATATCCTACACCTCAGATGTAAAGAAAACATAGTTTTATATACCGATATGCTGCAAGAACAGGCAGAGCTGGGAAACTTTGGCAGCCTCTAAAATGCAATTCCGATGTAAGTTATCAAAACGCCGAAACACGTATATTTTTTTTTTTTATCTCCTTAACAAGAATCAATCATCGGAACCCCATAATTTTTTTTTTGTGTTGAACTGTGTATTTTTTTAATATCTGATTTTTAAAATTCTGACATATCCAATACGGTAATTCGTCGTCGGTTTCTTTTTATAATTACACTACACAACAAAGTGTTTGCACAATCTATTGCTAAATGTATTTTGAAATTTATTTTTATGTAATAACTCCTTTGCATTATTTTTAGCAATAAATATTAGTTTAGATTTATGTATTTTTATAAATACTTCCGGTATAATATGATTTGCATTTAGTATATTAATATTTTGCATAAAATTATATATTCCAATGAAAATAAATCACAAACTTTTAAACACTTAAATGCATTTTAATAAATATATTAAACAATCAACCTCTGAAAAGCATGAAAACATCTTTATTTAGGTGAATAGAAAGTATGAAAATTACAGCAAACAATTATTGCCCTATAGTAGGGTATATCAAATTTGGAAGTTAAAATGATGGCAGATGGAAAATTATAAAAAGACATTTCAACAAAATTTTTATAAGACAATTCAAAAAAATTAGAGCTTCTTAAAGAACAAATTTATTCAATAAATTAAGATGAAACAATAACAATTTCATACAATTTTTTTTACAAAAACATGATATTATTTATTATAAAATAGCTACTGTTAATTTTCTTAAAAATAATTATAAAATACATTTTTAGCACACTTTATTTCTTAAGCATAGTATAGCGTGGGCACTCATAAATTATTGCTCTACAGGAGAGAAAAAAGCTGCTTACAATTAGCTGGAAAAATTATATTGTTTTGCAAGAAAACACGCCATTGCAAGTGGAAAAAAATGGTAACGCTTTTATAATAAAAAAAAAATATCCTCTATGTCGTAAATAAAAACAACTTAAAGTCAAATTGTTCAAGTTTTTTTGATTAGATTCATATTTTCAGATAGTAACTAGTACTATTTTTGAAATTCAAAACCTCCACCTCTTTTATGTTTAGAAAAATTTATGACTGTTACCTTCATAATTTTTCATTTTACTAAACTGCATTTGCAATTTTATTGTAGGCTTTCGTGTTGTGTTGCATTTTTTTTGTGAAAAAATAAAATGAAATAAAATAAATAATGAATAGCTCGTAACAACAACATTTCATTATATTTTCGATTTATTGCATTTTGAATAATGTATTATTTAAGTATTAATTAAGATTTTAAAATTAAATTTGTAAATTATATAAAAACATGTAACGATTGTTATCATAAAATAAGATTGTTGGTTATAATTTAAAAGGCAGCACATAAGTCAATATAGCTATAGCTGTAAATAAAATATTAGTGGTATTACGAAAAAGTAATAATTTTGAATATTAATGATCAACATAAGTCAAAACTGAAGAAAATCAATTCTTACAACTTTTACTACAATCGGAAAGTTTTGTCTATTTTTTGTACACTCACCAAAAAAGTCTGTAATGGCAACTTAAAATATTAGGAAAAATTTTGCTAATTTGAGCCCAGCGGTATTTTTTGCTAATCTTAGCAACACATGTCGGCTGACGTGAAATGAAATTAGTAGAAAAAATTAGTAGCCGCTACTAAAATTATCAAATAAAATTACTAAATATTATTAATATTAATAAAACCAAAATAGTATAAAAAATTGTAGTGCTACTAAATTTTAGTAAATTACTGTAAACTTAATGAATTGTGTACACTCAGGGAAAAATGACGTTGCAAAATCGACAACGTTGTCAATTTTTTTAACAACGCCCGGTATCAAATTGTAAACGAACGTGTATGAATCGACAACGTTATGTTGTCAAATTCTCTGCTAACGCAAAATTTTTAATATTTGACAACGCATGTGTACAAATTGACAACGTAACGTTGTCAAATTCTCTGCTAAGGCCGAAACTTAAAGAATTTTTCATTGTTTTGGTTTTAGTTAGTGCGTGGAGAAGTATTTTTTTTAAATATAATTAAAAATGGAACAAAGCCACGAAATTCAATTATCTGAGGACGTTAATTTTGTTGGTGAATTATTAGAAGTAAATGGTGAAATTGTAATGGTCAGCGTTTCATGCCATTACGATGTCCAACTAAAAAATTTTTTAAAAACTATAAACATGGAATCAATTTTTTAATACTTAAAATGTAAGAAAATCAATGTTTGAACATTTAGAAGCTTGCCACCAGAAGGGCTGAGTGTGGAGTTCAGGGAAAAACTGTTTACCTGGGAAAAAGGAGGAAAATATAGTGATACGACTCTGATGGCACAATGGTTTGCTTATGTTGTGTGAATTTATATAGTTAGGAATTGATAATGAGACAATGTCAGTGCCATCTAAAGTGGAGGAATGGTGGAGACGTAACAAAAATACCACCAACACACCGGAATCACATTGTTCAATAAAGGGCGGAGTTTTATCAAAGGTAGGACAAATTAAATAGGTTATATGTAACATATCTTAGCATTATAATTAAATTTAGGACTTAAAGACATTGTTAAGCGAGTCTTTAAAAGGGAAGTCAGTACTTGAATATGCTAGTCAAAACACTATCTGATCTTAGAGATCACGTAATTAATGTTATTCTTGAAGACTTGAAATAGAAAGCTTTTGGACTCTTTATCAACCAGTAGCCGTAGCACCCTTGAAACTCCCACGTATTTGTATTCTCCTGACAAAGAACTTGTTGAAATCGATGAATCAGTTTCTGTTTCACTGAAAACTTCCTTAGTCAGAGAATGCGACAATTGGGGAGTAGTGTGTGCAAAATGGAAAAGATATTTCAACATACGCCAGAAACACAAAAATTGAAGTGTCGAGTTTCTTCAAGAATGGCCTAAATTGTCTGATTGAAGGGCATTCAAAACTATAATGCATAAAAACCATACTGAATATTGTAAACAACTGTTTACAAATCTTCAGTCGACGACCAGTATAGGTAATTATCGAATTATATACATAATTTATTGTTTAAATGTAATTTATCTTATTATTTTCTATATTTCACAGATGCACAAGACAAAATATTTACATCATTTTGCTTAATGCGGTTTTACCATCACCAGCTATAGTTAAGTGCGGAGATGCTAAACTCAGAAAAAATGTAACAATATCTGATTAACAGGAAAGCTTCGTTTATTACAAATTCCAAATAAATGCAATCATAGAAAAATATTACTATGCTGGTTTAACTATACAGCCCTTTGTTATTGTGGAAGGCTTGTCCAAAAAGATATAAAAGGCTTTTATATATTTTTTAATAAAAATTTGCCCAAATTTAATTTATTTATTGATTGTTTGGACACATGCTTCAACCATGGATTTTTATACAAAAATTTTTTTAATATAATAATTTTTTTTAATATAACATCACTTATTAATTTTTGCACTAATAATTAAGATTTCATTTTAATAACTAAATCATAAAGATAATTTAGGACCTATTTTTAGTTTAAATTCTTATAAGACTGTAAATTTATTAACAAAAGAGTATTGCTACAAAGAAAATAATTCAAATGTAAATTTACAAAATTGCAAAGTTTCTTATAATTTTGTGTTTAAAGTAACTCTGTATAAAGCAAATTATTATTTAGCTACCAACAAACCGTCAATTGAACTTTTTAAAACTAAAAGTTTTATTATTGAAAATGGAAATATTTATGTTTTGTGTAGTTACCATTAAAAATTTTGATTCGCATTTACAATCATATGAAATTGATTCATTAAACAATGATACTACTTATTTTATACCAATTTTAGATTTTATAACTCCTCCGTTTCATTTATATCCTATGAACAATGGAAACATTTATTTTAGAATTAAGTTAATTTAAGTTTTCGTTCTTTGAATTAAATACATACATTATTTAAATAAAATATGTTTTTAAAACAAAAAAATAATAAATTTAATCGTTTTTATTACTAAATAGTTTAAGAAAAGGCAGATTGGGAACGGATGGGAAAGAAACGTAAATTTTTAAATCAACCACAAACGGTGTCAAATCGACACCGATAGGGTGTCACTTCGACACCCTGTTGGTGTCAATTTGTACACTTTTGTTGTCGGTTTAACAACGATATCGTTGTCAATAATTCGTTGTCGAATTGACAACGGCGTGTACAATTTGACCACAAACGTGTTCTGTACACTATCGACAACGAATGTGGTCACTTTGTACACGGATGGTGTCATTTTTTCTCTGGGTGTAATATAGCAAAATTTTGTTTAAAAAAGAAATTATTAAAATGCACTGAATTATTTTTAGATACACATGATACAATCTAAATCTGCTAATTTCTTTTAAAATTGCAAATTTATATATACGATTGACGTTTGAGATCAGAGAGGTCGAAAAGGCTATTTTTGAACTAAACCCCAAAAAAGCTCCTGGTATCGATGGAATCGATAACAATATGCTCTTGGAGTTACCCCGTATAGCATTAAAGATAATTCTCTTTATTTTTAATGCAATTATACGCCTTGAATACTATCTCCCAGAATGGAAAGTTTCACTCGTTAAAATGATACCCAAGCCAGGCAAAGATCACACAAAAGTGGAATCGTATAGGCCTATTAGCCTTTTATCCAATTAGTCAAAGCTGTTCGAGAAAATCCTAATGGAAAAGATAACTGTTTATGTGGAACAAAACAACTGTATTCCAGCACACCAATTTGGTTTCAGGAGAAAACACAGCACCATTGAGCAAGCCCACAGGCTAGTTACAGTTGTCAGAAAAACGTTCGAGGAGAAAAAGTACTGCTCTTCCCTTTTTATCGATGTTTCACAGGCTTTCGATAAGGTTTGGCATGAAGGTCTACTGTTTAGAATAAAACTTTTGTTACCAACAAATACTCACAAGCTACTCGAAAGCTATATAACAAATCGAAAATTCACTCTTGCTGAACAAAGTTCTGTCAGCTCTTCTCAAGATATACAAGCCGGAGTTCCACAAGGTAGCATTTTGGGTCCTCTGTTATTTATCATTTATACTTCAGACATGCCATTAGATATAAATACCCACACATCGACTTTCGCTGACGATACTGCAATCTTAAGCATCCACGATGACTCAAAAATAGCGTCTAGAATGTTACAGACTCACATTCCACAATTGTAAGCTTGGTTGGATAAATGGAAAATTAAGGTGAATGAACAAAAATGTATCCACATTATTTCACACTGAGAAATGAGACGTGTCCACCCATTAATATTAATAATCTGAATATACCCGAACACACATGTGTGAAATATCTCGGTATTCACCTTGACCGTCGACTTACGTGGAAAAATCATATAGATGCGAAAATAACTCAGATGAGGCTAAAAACTGCTCAACTCGCTTGGCTTACTGGCAAAAACTCTAAACTAGGCCTGGACTGCAAATTACTCATTTACAATTCGATCATTAAACCCATATGGTGCTACGGAATTCAGCTCTGGGGTACTGCCTCTGCGTCCAATATAGGGAAAATTCAGAGAATGCAAAATAAATTCTTGAGGACGATCACGAACGCACCCTGGTATGTTAGGAATTATAACATACATAAAGATCTGAATGTACCCCTGGTCAAAGATGAAATTATTAGACACTGTCAACGCTATTTAACAAAACGGGAAACACATCCCAACATACTAGCCCGTAACTTAACTAATAATCACGGCCACCAGCGTCTTAGAAGGAGGGACACTGCGGATCTGGTCCGCTAATAATAAGGGGAAATAATGGTCCCAGTTGAACCACATAACATCAGTCTGGCACTGGCTGGACTTAATAATTAATATTTAGTTTTAAGATTTTGATAATTATTGTTAGTTCACAGTTTTTAAAAGTGAAGATCCAATAAATAATATGAAATATGGAAAAAAAAAATATTTTTTTATCGAGCAACATTTTTAATATATTTATTTTTTCAAAAAATATTTTACACAAAATTAAAAAAAAATTCAAATGCTTACAAAAGAGTAAACACATAAACGAATTTATATTTTTGTTTTGAAAAATATTTGTAGTAACTTTTTTTATATTTTAAGGTAGAAGTTTAATTTAATTTAAGGTCTGATATTTAGGAATAAAAAAATTTTTAGTGCTATTTTAAGTGGATGGCCTATTAAAGAACATGAGTCGGTTGTGAAAAGTATCTTCATTTCCGATTCCTTTTTTTAACCTAATTACATAGGTTAAACAAAGGATAGAAATTGGAAATATTAAAAATAACATTTCCTTTAATATCCATTTTTTTTAAAATTAGTAATTTTTCTTGCTAATTTGCTTATAATTTGCGAATAGGTTTTTAAAAATATGTAAAATGATTTCAGAAGTTAGCAACAAAAGTTTGTAAAATTTGTCAAATGTTAAAAGCAAAAAAATTTACTAAATAATAATAATTTTTTTACTAAAAATTAGTACAAAAATAGTAAAGTGAGATTGAAAACGGTTAACAAATATTTCTACTAACTTTTTTTCTAAGTGTATTAAATTTTTCCAGTTATACACTCAGAATATTATGTAGTTAACTGTTTGTAGTTTAATAAAAAAGTTTTCCGTTCCATTTAAAAATAAAGAAAGATACATTTATTTTTCAAAGAAACATCTATATCAACTTTTTTATACATTTATTCAAATAATTTACTATCATTTACCGATTTTTTTCAGTTTCATTTATTTTTTTCATTTGTTTGAAATTTAATAAAAATTTACCCACAAAACGGAAACTTGTGGTTTATTTGTGTCCGTAACAGTTATTACAAATTTAAATTTTGTTTGCTGTCTGTTTCAAAGAAAAATATTCAAAAAATTTCAATTTGTTTTTTTATTTAAATTGGTTGTATATATACAAAATTTTTCAATACCAATTACAAGAGCTTCATAAACACACATACATATACAAATACATTCACACAAAAAGTGTTTATAGCTTCATATACATACATACATTTTGTATTGTACGAGTATATTAAAAAAACAAAAAATACAAAAAGGGAAATAATTTCAAATAAATGAAAAACATTTATTTTTTAAGGATTGGTGGGTAAAATTTTGACATTTATTTTAACTGATTATATCAGTTGTTTCTTATGGATGTGTCAGTTGATTAATCAACATTTAAAAATAAATAACAAATGGCATTTAATTTAAATGAAAATTAAGTAGACCGGTTTTTAAATGAAATATCATTTCTTTTAAATGATATTTTCAGTTATTTTAACTTACAAACTTTTTTAAGTGTAGTAAAAGTAAAAATTTGTAGTTAGAGTAAACGATAAAGTATTTAAACGGTTAATTTTTATTCGATTAATTGAACAATTTTGTCAGCTCGAATAATTTAAAATGCCTAAATTTCGAATAACGATTAATTCGAATAATTTTATACGTTTAATCGATTAATCAAAATTGGTAAAAAAAAAGCATACAAAAATGTTTTAAAATTTGTTTTTTTTTGAAATTTTTTAGAGGTTGATATAACACAAAAGCATTTAAAGATACTCTGGAAAAGTATATTTTAAAAGCCTTAAGATTCAAGTTTTTAAAAAAAAAAAGTTTAAAAATTAATATAAAGAAATCTACAAATAATCTCTAGTAAACAGTTAAAATACAAGATTCTCTATTCTCGTTTACTCATTTGACTCAGTGCTGATCCTCACATTTTTTCTATAATCTCTTAATTATTATCTCGAACCTAAATAAGTTCAAATTTAAAATTATAAATTTGCAGATCGAGATAATACATAAATAATTAATTGTATACATGATAATTTTTCGATTAATTTTATTCAATTAATCGGTTAAGAAAAATCGATTAATATAAAAGGTCCATTAGTTGTTTATATATTAATTGTATAAAAGAACAGGTCTATTGTCACTCAATAGGTTACTTCAAAAGTACCCTGTAAGTATGATTATTACTCAATATAAAATGTTAATCATACGTACTTACATACATACGGTAAATATTGTATACAAAATACTATAACAAGACGATTCGTCTGTTACAGATAATATTTTCATTTAAAATGTCAGCAAGTAAAGGCCCGGCAAAACAAATGCATTCACTTCCTTTTCGATATTCTGCAGTTCCATCCAACGAAGCAAGATATGGAAAATGGTGTAAAAATAATGGAAAAGGTTTTTCAGGAAAATAAAAAATGGAATGCTGAGGAACGAATAAAGAGATTGGAAGAGATGGGTAGCAAACAACAAGCAAAAAAAAAAAAAACAGCGTACGAAGAGTAAAGTCCAATTTGAAAATTTAATTGATACGAGCCTATGGAATAATTTAATTTATTACATGAACTACGTATCTTATGCCGATGTACAGAGTAATCGGATAAAAATTTTAAAAAAGAAAATAAACAGTTTGAGAGGTTTAAATTATAAATATCACGGTGAAAAAGTTTAGCAAACAACAAATTTGGATTTAGAGTCCCAACTCAAAGAAAAACTAAAGAATTTACACTCTTATGTAGACCTATAAAAATTTAAATAATAAAAATAACTTGATGTTTTTAAAAATATAAATAATAAAAATGTAAGTACGTACAAAACCTTATTGATGAATTTAAGTTACATACATATTTTAATATAAGTTTGAAACTATTTCATTATCTTATAGCTATTTTCTTTTTAACTTGGTTATTTTTCAACCGGCTACAAAATTTTTTTATTGGAAAGCTATTTAAATTGCCTCTCTAATTGCTGAATATTGTTAGTACAAATTATTGACGCTGGATGGCGTAAAATTAATTTTTTTTTTTTGAAAAATACATCAAAACACCCTGTATTCAGCAAAAATACTCGCTAAAAGATTTTGTACAAAGTTACCAAACATCATTTGATCGAATTCTGTAAATTTAAAGGTCAAAATTTTGATATTCTTCAGTAATCTAAAAGTAACGGTAATTTTGTAAATAACGGATTTATGCTGCTAAAGTCCTAAAGAACCATTTTCAACAACAAAAAGTTCTTTTTCGCAAAAAGTCGATTTTGGCATATTGCTAAATATATTACAACCATTACCAAAGTTTTGCTTTAAAAAAACAAATTTTCTAACAAACAAAAAACAAGTTGCTTGAAAAGGCCATATTCAAAATATGTACACAGAGAAAACAGATAAATTGTGACAACCAAATATCTTGCCAACCAAATAATTTGGTTGCAGCTGCCGAATTATGAGGTTGTTGAAAACAAATATATTCCTGGTCCACTTTAAATATATGGTTTCAAGAAAATTTTTTTTGTATTAAGCGAATTTCGGTCGCCACAAACAAATATGTCGGTAGCCCCAACCAAACCATTCCGTCGGCAAAAATTTAGTTGTCACAATAAATCTGTTTTCTCTGTGCATAGTAATAAAACTGATCTCTTAATCGTTTAGCAGGTGATTTTTATTATTGACTACAAAGATTTTTATGACATATTTTTTTTATTTATAAATTTTTTATTATCTTTTGAATATTTCAAAAGAAAACTTCTTTATTATTTCAAATAAATTTTGTTACGTTTTGGTTTTTACGTAAATAAATTTAAACTAATAAATTAAAAGAAATATATTGCCTGAAATTAAAATTATTGTTAATTTTATTATACTGACACGAAGGTTAAGCATATTTTTTTATTTATTTTTTTTTTTTTGAAAATTTAAATAAATAAATAAATTTTATGCTAATTACAAAATGACAAATGAATTTATTTTTCAACAAGCAACTAAATAGTAATAATTTAAAATGCTTATATCTTTGATGTTGATTTCTATTCTTAATTTTATTATATGTATTTTTTATGTGTTTATTTAAAGGTAATTAAATAAATCATAATGTCATTTTTTATTAAACAAAAAACGGAAATAAACAATAGCATATAGAAATTTATTAAATACATTAATAGTTAAAATATGTATTATTTTTATTATATCTTTTTCTTAATTATAAAAAAAATATATATAAATAATTTTTTTTAGTGGTCATCCCTCTTTTGCGCGTATATATGTATGATATTTATAAATTATGCAAATTTAATGTATAGTTTTGTTTTAATAGAAACTATAAAATTCATTAAAAAGCTTTTATAAATCTTCAAAATAAAGTGCTTTAACACAACCTTAAAAAAATTACTTAAAACTAAATTTTAATTTTATGCATAAATAAAATTAAAAGTAAAGTAAGTATTAAAATGATGAAATTTATTTGAGAGAATAAGCTAAAGAAGTAAAATATTGGACATTTTTAATAAGTTCATAGACATGTTTATTTGTATTGGGAAAATATTTTTTTTTGAGGTACTCGTAGTAGAATTATTTGCCAACTGAATGTTGCAGAAACTGAATTAATGGAAAAAAAATTAAGAAGTCCCACACGTAGATTCCTCTAGTAAAACTGGAAATTTTTTCAGCTAAAAGTCTTTATCAATGTTTCAACACACAGAAAATAATGAAAAATGGTTGGAATTCCATCGCAATCGCTGCATCACCAAGTACCCGTATTTTTATGAGTAGTCAGGTATTCTAGTTATTTCCAGCTATTACTACACTAGATTTTTCCAGATGTAAAAGTACTCACTATTTCGCGTAATGAAATTTCTAGTACAAGAAATTTCTGTAACAATATCATATTAAGTGAAACAATGTCACATCATCCAAAATATTGGTTTTTTTAATCAACATTGAAAAAATATTAACTATTACATTACACTCAGAATATTATGTAGTTAACTATTTGTAGTTTAATAAAAAAGTTTTCCGTTCCATTTAAAAATAAAGGAAAATACATTTATTTTTCAAAGAAATATCTCTATTAACTTTTTTATACATTTATTCGAAATAATTTACTATCATTTACCGATTTTTTTTTCAGTTTCATTTTGTCTGAAATTTAATAAAAAATTACCCACAAAACGGAAACTTGTGGTTTATTTGTGTCCGTTACAGTTATTACAAATTTAAATTTTGTTTGCTGTCTGTTTCAAAAAAAAGTATTCAAAAAATTTCAATTTGTTTTTTTATTTAAATTGGTTGTATATATACAAAATTTTTCAATACCAATTACAAGAACTTCATAAACACACATACATACACAAATACATTCACACAAAAAGTGTTTATAGCTTCATATGCATACATACATTTTGTATTGTACGAGTATATTAAAAAAAAAAAACAAAAAATACAAAAACGGAAATAATTTCAAATAAATGAAAAAAACATTTATTTTTTAAGGATTGGTAGGTAAAATTTTGACATTTATTTTAACTGATTATATCAGTTGTTTCTTACGGATGTGTCAGTTGATTAATCAACTTTTAAAAATAAATATCATATGGCATTTAATTTAAATGAAAATTAAGTAGACCGGTTTTTTAATGAAATATCATTTCTTTTAAATGATACTTTCAGTTATTTTAACTTACAAACTTTTTTAAGTGTACTTCTAATACCCGAAACCAACAATTTATCAAAGATTTTGTCATTTGAACAGAACATTTGCCGTAAAAACCAAAAATTTATTCTATTTTAATAAAAAGGATTGCTCTATCTAAAATATTAATTTTTCCAATAAATTTTAGCATAATTTCCACAATTTTGGTAATTATAATAAAACTAGCTGACCCCGCAAACGTTGTTTTGCCCTGAAATATTTTGATTTTGTCACCAATTATTTCTTTTTTTATAAATTAATCTTAAGTACGATAAGTAGCAGTGCAACATAACCAAGATGAAGTGAAACTCTTTCTGTTATATTTTAAATATCGTTTATTTAAATAAAAAAGACATGACCTTAAAAGGGTGTTTAAGAAATATCTGAAACATTAAATTATTAATACTGAAAAAGATAGATATTAAAAAGTATTGAAAGACATTATTTGTTGATTTAATTTAACTTTTTTGAAATTAAAATATTTTGTTAATTATTGTAATGCCAATGTATGGACGATGTTTATGGTTTCCCTTGGTGTTGGTGTGTAAATAAATAAATTCTGTGGAATCCGCATTTTCTCCCAATAACAATGTTTCCAGTGGTTCCGGCGGTGAGTTTAGTGTTGGCAACACTACTTTTCCGGAACAACAGCACATTCCGGGTGATTCATATTTAAATTTGAGTGCGTGACAGTGATTACATTCATTGGACATTTCACCAATAGCGATTTTCTTATGAGCACTGTAATTTATGTCTGGTTCGTAAGCGAAAGCCAGACGGTTAAATAAGGTGATCGAAGCAGCTCGGGTTATACGCATTTTTCGCGATTTGCTAATCTATTATTATCGGTATTGCGTTGTCTATCAATAACACTTCGGGTCTCAAGATGTTGAGATCGTTCTTCAGGCGTTTGAGCAGCACGAATTACACGTACTCGGTTTGAAAGCTCGATATTCCGTTGTAAATGTTGATGATGTGTAGAATTTGCTCGTTGATCTCTTTCGGTTCGGGCGCGTCGAGTGTACCTGCCAATGTTTCCTCCTCTAGATCGGGTCGGCATTATTTTAAAACAAATAGAATTTCCGGAATTTTGAATTATTATTATTATTTTTTATTGAAACTTAAATTCTTTAACAAATTGTTTTAAGAAAATTTTTAATATATTGCCAATTTTTTATTTTTGAATGCCCATAAAAGAAAAGGATACTTATTTTTGTTTAATAAATATATTTTGTGAATTTAAGCCAAATCGTACCATAACTAAAAAAAAATTGAAATATTACCACAATACCGCCACCTATCGTTGTTAAACTTAAGAGA
Source organism: Eustalomyia histrio (assembly GCA_949748255.1). NCBI lineage: Eukaryota > Metazoa > Arthropoda > Insecta > Diptera > Anthomyiidae > Eustalomyia > Eustalomyia histrio. Next base: position 121,343,005 of record OX456526.1, read on the forward strand.
AACCTGGCTCCTGACTAAACTTATGTATTCTCCAAGTTTGGTGTCAATCGGTCCAGCGGTTCTTGAGTTTTTGTAACACGTACCCGGCACAAACGTTTTTATATATTAAGATATTGAGATTAGCAACCGAAATTGTTATTATTATAGTACAATTTTACAATGTATTATATTTTTGATATTTCTTTATAAACATATTTATATTCAAAATTAAACACCTTAATGTAAGTGTATGTGGTGCAGTGGGAAGAGGCACAGCCTGCTAGTCTTAGAGTTCTGAGTTCAAACCCTTAGTAGTTTTTTAAATTTTTTTTATTTTTTGATATTTTTTATATTTGATTAAAATTAAAAGGCACAATTTATTTTCTATTGTGACTGCTATGTTATTTTTAAGCAAAAATACTCGTTACAAACCTGAAAAATATTCAATCTTAAAATTTAACCAGAAAAAAAAATAAAACAGTTAAGCCTAGAGGAAAAGGAATGGCATGACAAATAGAAGGTCCCCTGTTCTAGCCCAGTTGGCGACAAAAGTAATTTTTTTTCTGAAAATTAATTTTGTGGACCGCATTTCTATTAGTATACCATCAATTTATATAACGTCTATTTATACACTCAGAAAAAGAGTTTGTAAAAAAATTTGTAAACTGTTTTCAATCACACTGCTATTTTTGTATTGATTTTTAGTACAATAATTATTATTTTATTTTTATTTTACAAATATCAGAATTTTTACACAAAATTTACAAATAAAGAAATCCAATTAAGAAGCCAATTTAAGAAATCATTTTACAAATTTTCGAAAACGTATTTTATAAAATTAGCAAAAAAAATTACTAATTTTAAAAAAGTGGATATTAAAGGAAATGTTATTTCTTATAATTAAAACATATGTTGAAAAAAGGGATCGCAAGTGAAGATACTGATGTGCACAAATAGGACATTCACTTAAAATACTACTAAAAAGTTTTTTTAGTTCTAAAAATCAGCTCTTAAAACAATTAAAATTTGACCTTAAAATCCGAAAAAAAATTATAACAAAATGATAAATTCGTTTGTTTTCACAAAATAAAAAGTGTTGCTCGATAAAAAAAAATCCATTTTTTTCGTAAGGCAATTTAAAAAGAAATTAGCAGCTTTAAAGTGTAACAAGGGTATCTAAAAATAGTTGAGATAATTTGTGCATTTTTAATATTTTTATTTTTTATATGTATTTTAAAATTTTCTTTTTAAATGTTGGTTAATTAGAGCTAATTTATTTAAATAAACTTTGCACAGAATTTTACCAATGTTCAGTAACGGTTATTAACTTTCCTGCTATTTCCATTTCACTACAATTTAGTAAAATTTGTTGCTGATTTTAGCATATCTTAAATAACACTTTACGAAAAGCTTACTTACTATGGCTCAAATTAGCAAAATTCAACGTAATAGCAACAAAATTTTCAGTTACCATTACAGACTTTTTTGATGAGTGTAGAATATTAAAATCTATAAAGAGAAAAACAATCAAATATTCCCATCAAAATTCTGAATTTGTAAATAAAATTTGGTAATTACAAAAGTATTAAAAATTTATAAAAGTGATGGTAGATGGAACTTAAAAAAATTCGGTTGGCAAAAAATTCAGTTGCAATTACAAATCTGTTTTCTAAGTGCAGCTGTTTTATATTCATTATGCAGGGTCTGTGATTGTAGAAATTGTCTTAAAATTTGAAATGGTAGACAAAAATTTGATTTTAATTGTGTATTAATGTTATATACCTGCAAATTGGCCGACATAATTAAACTACGGAATATATTTATTAATAGTCCTTGCCCCCGTAAATGATCTGCGAAAACCTATTTGTAAATGATACATTTTGAGCCACTTTTTATAAGCTATTGAGAATTTTGTGTTTTTAATGTAATTTAAATAATAATAATAAATATTTTGAAGAACATCTTCTAAATATTGAACCATAAATTATTTTTTCCTAAGTCAAGATTTACAAAAAAAAAGGCCTATACTTCGGAAGAGACAGTTATTGGATTGTGTTTGATTCGAATTTTGTATTGAGAAAGACAAAATAATTCAAAGAAAGCTTTGCAATAAGTCTAAGTAAACACAAACATTGCAGTGTCATCTATCATTCATAACCAGTACTTGTTTTAAATTCTTATAACCAATAATTTATAACCACAATTTGGTTAACATACGGGTTGGTTGAAAAGTTCCTGCGCTCACCAAGAGATGGCACTGCTAGCTCCAAACTTTTTTTTCTCAAGTTGGTATAACTGTCCTGAGAACACATGCAAAGTTGCAAGTCATTCTGTCAATTCTTTCTTTGTTTACAAGCAATTTGAAGTTGACGTGTCATTGATTTTTTTTAATATGGAAAAAATTGAATATCGTGCAGTCATTAGATTCTTTGTTTTGAAGGGTTTAAAAGCAAAGAAAATTTATGAACAATTGTTAGAAGTGTATAGGGAGTCCTCACCTTCAAAACGCACCATTGAATTTTAGGCTGGTAAATTTAAACGTGGTCGTACCAGCCTTTAAGACGATCCACGCGAAAGACGACAAAAAACTGCAACCACAGCAGAAATCATTAAGCAGGTACATAATATGGTTACTGAAGATCCAAGTTTGACTAAGCGTGAAATTGCTAATGCCATATGCATCAGAAAAACTGTTTGGAAAGTTAGTGCCGCACACATTAACAAATTCAACAAAAACTGGAACGATAACAAATTTCTCAGCGTAATTTGGAGCGTTTTGAGCCGAATAAAACCGACTTCTTGCATCGTTTTATAACTATGGATGATACTTGGATCTACCACCATGATCCTAAATTGAAACAAGAACGTTTACAGTGGACTGAAGCTGGTTGTTCAGCTCCAAAGCAGGTGAAGTCACAACGATCAGCAAAGAAGGTTATGGCATCAGTTTTTTGGGATGTAAAAGGAATTTTGTTGATTGATTATCTTCAGAAAGGTAAAACAATCAACTCTGAATATTATTGCAGCCTTTTGGATCAGCTGAATGAAAAAATTCGTGAGAAAAGACCTGGTTTAAAGAAGAAAAAAATCATTTTTCATCAAGACAATACACCTCTCCTTAGAAATCTCAAACAATTCCTTCGTGGAAAGCATTTTTTGTCGAATGAAGAGTCCATAGCAGCCGTAGACGGTTATTTTGCAGAGCTTCCGGAAAACCATTATAAGGATGGGATAAAATTATTGGCAGATCATTGGAACAAGTGTATTGAGCTTCTAGGAGATTATATTGAATAAAAAAATATATTTCGTAACAAAAACAGTATTCTTTCATTTCGAGCGCAGGAACTTTTCGACCGACCTGTATACCACGTACCATAAAATCTTTGACAATATAAAATTGAAAACAATAAATTATATTTATGACAAAATATGCCCAACAGTAAAAAATAAAATAAAAACAACATGTAATAATAATAATGATATTTTGCAAGAATTTTAACACTTTATCATAATCAGCAACCAACTGTTTTTTTTCATTGGATTTTTTTTTCTGTTTAACTTCCTCCACATAAAACTTGTTGAAAATGTATTGTCGCATTTAGACTAACATAAATGAAATTTAAAGTTTTGTGGAAAAATATTGGTTATATTGCTATAAGGGATAACTACTACATACACTATAATAAAAAAGTATAACAAATTTTAAAAATTTATAATCTCATAAAATGTCAAGCAGTAACACATAAGTATTTTAGCTAAAACTGATTAAAATAATATGTTTTTAATTACTAATTTATTTTTCGAGCTTAAGGTTTATTTTTTTTTTGTGTTGTTTATAATTCTCTGTACTTTCTGATAATATTTTAAGTGTTAGTAATTTTGAAGTGTAATACATAGAAAATAAACGTTATGTTGGCATGTTGGCATTACAATAATATTTTGTTGTATTTGTTAAACCAAAAAAAAAACAAATAAATCATACACTATTTTGACACTCTGATTATAGATATGCTCCAGAGAATGTTGTTTGAGTGTTGGAAAATACAACAATAAACGATGATTATTATTTATTTATGCATAACTATAATATTTGATGTTTGATCATTTGTTATGCAAAAAAAGAAAAAACAACCAACAGCACCATATTATTCTTTTTTTTTTGGCAGGAAACCTCTTTTTGTTTTACATATAAATTCAAAAATTCATAGAAAAAAAATATGGATATAAGTGTCAATGGGGTGTTGTCAAAATGACAGTTATTTATATTTTTCATAAATTTATTAGTTTTCTAAACAATAGACACATAAATTATGTATAAACTGTCAAAAAAAAATGTATATATATTATGAAGTTAAATTTTAAATGATGTTTTAGTTTTTTTCAGGTGGGTGTTAAATACAACAGAAATATTTAAAGGTGTGTGTTACATGAAAACAATATTGAAAATGAATTAGGTTATCAACATATAGAAATACAAAATTATTATGAAATTTTGAATATTAAATAACCTGATTAGTGAATGATTTTAGCTCATCGTCTAAAAATAATTGTTTTTACATTTTGGCTTTGTATTAACCCTACAAACAAAGAAGTACATAGAATGTTTTCTACATTGTGTCAACTTAAATACAAACATTTATGAAGGCGATAATTATTTTGATATTTTTTGTAAAGATTTATTGACTAAATGGTATTCTTTCAAGAATTTTGATTCCAAAAATAAATGATCAAAACTTCTTGATATCACTGTACAACACTATTTTGTTGCACGTAAGCCTTTTTATGATTTTTACTGTATTAATTCAGACAAATTTTATGGTCTTAAATACAGGTTGGTTGAAAAGTTCCTGCGCTCGAAATGAAAGAGTACTGTTTTTGTTACGAAATATATTTTTTTATTCAATATAATCTCCTAGAAGCTCAATACACTTGTTCCAATGATCTTCCAATAATTTTATCCCATCCTTAGAATGGTTTTCCGGAAGCTCTGCAACATAACCGTCTACGGCTGCTATGGCCTCTTCATTCGACGAAAAATGCTTTCCACGAAGGAATTGTTTGAGATTTCTGAAGAGATAGTAGTCACTGGGAGCCAAATCTGGTGAATAAGGTGGATGTTCAAGCAATTCGTACTTTAATTCTTTGAGTTTAGCCATCGTCAAAACACTTTTGTGAGCAGGTGCATTGTCTTGTTGAAAAATAATTTTTTTCTTCTTTAAACCAGGTCTTTTCTCACGAATTTTTTCATCCAGCTGATCCAAAAGGCTGCAATAATATTCAGAGTTGATTGTTTTACCTTTCTGAAGATAATCAATCAACAATATTCCTTTTGCATCCCAAAAAACTGATGCCATAGCCTTCTTTGCTGATCGTTGTGATTTCACCTGCTTTGGAGCTGAACAACCAGCTTCAGTCCACTCTAAAAGTTCTTGTTTCAATTTAGGATCATGGTGGTAGATCCAAGTCTCATCCATAGTTATAAAACGACGCAAGAAGTCGGTTTTATTCACCTTAAAACGCTTCATATTACGCTGAGAAATTTGTTTTCAATCCAGTTTTTGTTGAATTGTTAATGTGTGCGGCACTAACTTTCATACGTAATTCTTCATGTAAACTATGGAGTACTAGTTCGTCTGAGATGCCTATGGCATTAGCAATTTCACGCTTAGTCAAACTTGGATCTTCACTAACCATATTATGTACCTGCTCAATGATTTCTGCTGTGGTTGCAGTTTTTGGTCGTCCTTCGTGTGCATCGTCTTTAAGGCTGGTACGACTACGTGTAAATTCACCAGCCCAAAATTCAACGGTGCGTTTTGAATCATTGTTCATAAATTTCCTTTGCTTTTAAACCCTTCAAATCAAAGAATCTAATGACTGCACGATATTCAATTTTTTCATATTAAAAAAAATCAATGACACGTCAACTTCAAATGGCTTGTAAACAAAGAAAGAAGTGACAGAATGACTTGGAACTTTACATGTCTTCTCAGGACAGTTATACCAACTTCAGAAAAAAAAAGTTTGGAGCTAGCAGTGCCATCTATTGGTGAGCGCAGGAACTTTTCAACCAACCTTTAGTTTTAATTTGTTGGACAATATTACATTAAAAAGAAAACATGTTTTTGTTCCTCTCAGTCAAACTTTCTCGTCAAATATTACAATGTAACATTCATTGATCATTTAATCTGTTTTTATACAAAAAAAAAAACACCGGAAAAGTCGCTGAAATGGGGGTTTAAGTTTAAAACCTTGTGCAAGTTTTTCTTATTTAAATTATATTGTTGAAATTTTTAGCTACTAGTGAATTTATATAAATAAAATTATTTTTATATTGAAATTCAAAGTACACTTAGGTCTTTTTTTTGGAACGCATCCCAAAAAAAATCACATAAAGAAAATCCACATAAAAAAGACTCAATTTGCATACAAAATGGATGATCCGTTCTGAATAGTTCAAAAACCGCATAACTTTAAATCAAGGCGTAAACATTAGACTAAAATCGCATGAAAAAATAACCAAAAAACAATTAATTTATTAAAATTATTATATTAGCATAAAAAGAAAACAAACAATATATTTTATCAGACTTATTACCAGATTAAATTAGTTTTATAAAAGTTAAAAATATAATGAAATAAAAAATTAAAAAATTTTACAAAAAACCAAAGAATTGTGAAATAAAAACAACAAAACCCAATTCAGTTATTTTAATATAAGAATATTTATTGATGAAAGTAAAACATAAATTTAAATAAATAAATAAAATAAGTACAAACTAAAAACCAAAAATACAATTCATTTAACTTATAATTAGCATTACATATTATCTAAATCACTGCTTGATAACGCTTTGACCCGTTTTGGAAGTGGTGCAATATTACTCACATCTCTCGATGAATCAATCAAATCATCACAGTTATCTTCGCTAAAGGAAATAACATAAACATTATCAGATGATAAGGTCGGAGCATTCATACTGCCTTCATTTGGAATATTTTGATCTGTTTTTTTTTAACTGATTGTGAGTAAAAAAAAAATAAATTTGAATTTAAAACCGCATAAAAATAAATCGCATATAAATAAACAGACCTACATATGTGTACATACTTTCCTAACGTATGAGTTATATATTGTAATTTTTAAATATCACTCATGCACACTAGTAAAGTAAACATACAGTCGTTAATACTAGGTATGCCAAGCCGGAGCCATTTTTACAAATCCCGGAATTCTGGATTTTAAAAATTGAAATCCTGGAATTTTTTGGAATTTTCCGGCATTTTCTTTAAAATATAAGCTTTATATTATAAAAATATAATGAAGTTTTATGAATTTTTGATCTGTTATTTTGTGAGTGAATAGTAAGTAGGATTTTAGATCATATAATCATATTCTTTTTATAAATTATTTTATTGCAAAGAAACATGAAAATTTTTATTAGTAAATTATAGAAAATAAAAATTGAAAAATTCCACAGAGCCAGAAGGATATAATACTTAGTATTTTCGGTGCCTAAGAAGGTTGAACACAGCAGACTTGATTCGCTTAATCAACTGAGAGATACTACTGGGGATACCTAACAATAATTCAGCCATTGGAGTTTTGTCTGGCACTGGCTAGACTAAATTATAAGCCATAGTTTTAAGATTTGAGTAATTTTTGTTAGTTCACATTGGAATTAGTAAAGATTCAATAAAATCGAAAAAAAAAAGTATTTTCGGTTGACGCTATCCAACCTTATCAATATCCTTTGATCATTGCTTTGGTCATTGCTTGTTGATGATTGTCTATAATTCAAAATGTTATCTAATCGTTAACTATCAATATATATTATATTGTAGAATTGATATGGATACTTTAAGAATTAAAGTTCATAACAAAAACTGTAAACTAACTTGCATCAGGTACTAATTTCACAAATTTTTTTATTTTAAAGATTATTTTTTCAGTTTAAAAAAAATTAATGAAATGAACCCATGTATTTTTCAAAGAAAATTTTCGGTATAGGTTTCCTAATTTTCCAGCAAGACAACGCTGCAATCCATGTTAGCAGATCAACTGCACGTTCACCGGATGGAGAACATGTGTGAAAGCTAATGGTGAAAACTGTCAATATAATTTTTAATGCTAAGAATGTATGTAAGGATAGAAGCACTAGAAAATTTAATAAATTATATGTCTAATCGCATTTAAAAAGGGTAATTTTTTTAACCGTTTTGGTTTTGAAAATTAAAAAAACACAGAAATATTGCAAAAGTGAATGAAATATTTATTTGGGGCGATAAATGAGTGCCTGCTAGTTACATTTTAAAGATTAGTTCATGTAAATGTTGCCCGTGGCTACCTCCAATTTTGGCACACTTTTTACAGCATATCGGCTGGTATCTAACCAGTGGCAGCTGTAATGTTGCCTGGAAATGTGGCCTGTACACGAGAGACTTCACGTATCCCTACAAAAAATATTGGGGTCAAATCACATTATACTAGCGGCCAATGTACTGCTCCAAAACGTGAGATTAATTGCTCATCAAACTCGCCTCTCAATTGATTCATGACGTGCCATGTGGCATGTGGCACCATCTTGTTGAAATCACATATCAACCAAGTACAATTCTGCCATTTTGGGCAAAAAAAAGTGACTTATTATCGCACAGTACCTTGCTCTATTGACTGTAACATTGCGATTATCATCGTTCTTGAAAAAGTAGGGTCCAATGATACCACCGGCCCACAAGGCGCATCAAACAGTGAACTGCCTCTGGCTGCTCTTCACACCAAATTCGGAAATTCTGTTTGTTGACGTACCCATTAAGGCAAAAATTATTTTCGTCGCTGAAGACAATTTTTCGATGGAAACACATTTCTCACACAGCACGAGTTTTGATAATAAAATTTAATGATTTGAAAGTGTTGTTCGCTTCTTAGTCTATTCATGGTAAAATAGTAAACCTTACTGAACATTTTTGGCATTGCCAAATGTCACGAATCTTTTTTTACACAAAAAAAATTTACACAGAAAAACCAAATAGCAAATAATCACCGCTTAAAACAATTAATAAAAATGGTCAATGTATTAAATAAAAAAGTAGATACATATGCAGTTTTATTGGAATAATGCACACTGACCTTATCGTTTTGACGCATTGTAAAATGTATATTTTAAATATTTTGGTTACAAAATAGAATTAACGAAAAACCAATGAGTAATTTTTTCCTAAACAGAACAAAGTTTAAGTGACCTTATCATTTTGACGCGCAAAAGGGGATGGTTTCGATACTGGGGCACAAATGCCACCTCCAATTTTCACTTAATTTAAGAGACTTATTAAATTGTGCAAATTAATAATTTGAGCAGATACTGATCATCTTTCGTGCCTCCAAATTATACAGTGCTACTTCAGAAGTGATCGTAGAGAATTTGTTTTGGTGTTTTTTGTGTTGCAAAAAAAAAATAATTGTGTGTTAGATTATTTGCTATAAGTTGTTTATTTTGAGTGTGAAAAAAATCGGCTTTAAGATGTTGAAGAGTTAATATTAATTACCAATATGGGAATATGCTTCTTAGTAAATTTTCATGAAGTGTAAACAATAAATACAAATTATGTAAAAGCTTAGTCAATGCCAGACCACTAAATGGGGCAGTATCTCTAGCATAAATTGGTATTATTTAAATAGACATATAAGAAACATTACATAGGGAAGTATTTTTTTTAAATAAGGGAGACATATTTAGAGTTTTTTAAAAAAAGTTTTTGCTTAGTTAAGATAACACCTTAAAAAAAAAGTGAATGCTCAAGCTCCTGTACTAAATTTCTTCAGCCGTGGGTGCTGCTTACAGTATTGAACACTGTGTACGTTTTTTTAAATTCATAGTACAATGATACACGATAAACTTTATATAGATAAATACAGTAAGTGATTGACTTGCGGAAATATTATATAACCCTGGATGATATTATAAAAAATGAAAAATTTACAAAAAATATTTTGGAGTATTCAGAAAACACCTGGGTACGGTAGGACGGAATATCACTGTCCCCACCATATTTCTTCGTTGCGTATTTATATGCTTATTGCAAATCTGTTATTAAAATTTTTCCAGCACTTATAATTTTCTAGAAATTTAGCTCAAAATTCACAGTTTTGAAGAAAAATACAAAATAAACTTTACCGATTTTTTTTTCAGCTTGGTAGCTTGGAGGAACAAGTTTGTTTTTATCCTTTGCCTTGTTTACATAACTTGTTTATTTAAGACATAAACAATTATATAAAAATTATTTCAAGATATTTTTTTTTTTGTAGAATGTTACAAAAATTCACCTGTTAAAAATTAAACAATCCTGCTCCTAATGATTACAACAACAAAAATAACCGGTTAAACGATTTATATTTAATCAAAATAAACTCAAATAAATAATAACAGCTATTAAATTGTCAAAAAATGACTTAACAACATGTGAAAAACAATTTTGTTTTAAAATAATTTTTGAAAAAAAAACCAACTAAGTGTTGCCATAAATAACCTATAATTAAATATTTAAACAAATCATGTTTATGAGATATTAAAATAAAAGAAGAAAAAAAACATGTTTAAACTGAACTAAAAAAAAAACCAATTATGATTAGCATATAAATTCTAAAAATTACATAGCTGGTCTAAAAAATAAGAGTGATTTCACAAAAATGTTCATTTAGAAAATAGCGCGTTTAGACTAGATCTACTGCAAACTAGATCAACTGAAAAGCACTAAAAAAAATTTTATAATTTTTAAATTGTAAAATTTTTACACATGTTTGTGGAACTGTGTGACTAATTTTAATAAATTTTTTATTAATTTTTTTTGCAAGCTAAAGTTTAAATTCTTAGTTAACTTGGCGAACGCAAAACCGTTTGAGGCAACGAAAGCGGAATTAAAGGCGTGGGAAAGAGAAACCCACACGACCTATTGGAACTGTGTGACTAATTTTAATTAATTTTTTATTAATCCTTTTTTGCAAGCGAAAGTTTAAATTCTTAGTTAACGGTTTAATTTAGCCAACAGTTAATACAAATTTTATAAAGGAAACAATATAAAAAATGTCTTTTAATGGGGACTAAATCATACAAAGTTAATCAGGAATTTTTAAAGTTAATTTCAAATAGAACGTCCAGAATTTTTAAACCATCTAAATCTGGTATATATGGTATGCAAAATACAGGGTGGCGAAAAAATAACCTTCGGATGTTTTTTGGCTGTAATTTAAAAAAAAAATGAAAAACTTTGATTCTTCTTGTGGATTATTTTTATTTGGTCTTTTAATTTTTTTTACATCAAGTCGAGAATATGATGTTATGTAAATGGCCGCCGCCACAGTTGATTGTCATTTGAGCCCTTTTTATGGCATTTTCCATCACTTTGGCCAAAACTTCTGGCGATAGGTCCTCACATTCTTGACGGATATTGTCTTTAAGAGCTGCAAGAGTCTGAGGCTTGTTGACATAAACCCGCGACTTCAAAAAGCCCCACAAAAAGAAGTCTGGAGCGGTCAAATCAGGCGATCTTGCTGGCCAGTGCAAATCGCCAAAACGGGAGATTAGGCGCCCGGGAAATGCATCCTTCAGCATATCGGTTTTGGCACGTGCAGTGTGTGGCGATGCACCGTCCTGTTGGAACCACATGTTTTCCAATCCCAATTCATCAAGTTGCAGCAAAAATAACTCGTTGATCATTGCTCTGTAGCGCTCACCATTCACAGTAACCGTTTGGCCCGCGACGTCTTCGAAGAAAAAAGGTCCGATGACTCCTCCAGCGAAAACAGCACACCATACAGTGACTTTGAGCGGGTGTAATGGCTCTTCGTGGGTTACACGCGGATTTTGAGTGCCCCAGAAGCGTAAATTTTGCTTATTTACGTACCCGCTAAGATGGAAATGGGCCTCATCACTCATGATTATTTTTGATGAAAAATCATCTTTATTCTGGAGCAGTGTAGCGTAACATTGTTTATTAACGTGTATTTTGCATGTGTTTACTACACAAATGTCAAAACAGAACTGATATTAGGGGCCAATCGCAAAATTTATAGCATTTTCTGATAGGAGAATTATTTTTGCGCCACCTTGTATATCACAGCCAACAATTCAGCAAATCTATTGTACAGCATGTGATTTTTTGTATTTTGCATGTTAATTTATTTTAACAATATTTGTGTTAAACTTAACACATTGTATATAATTAAACTACATAAATCAATCATTTTGCGGCCAACATGTTTTTGTCATAAATTAAAAACTGCAAATGTTCAACAGCAAAAGTAAAAGAAGGAGAAAATATAAAAAACCTAAACTAACTGACATAAAAAATTAACTTTATATTAAATACACTTTTGAACAGGCAATGTAACTCAGTTTATGTTTATACAATATTACAGATATTTAAAGTAATGTTGGCAAAATAAATTATATAAGTGAATGTTTAAGAAAAATAAAACCATAATATTAAAAAATGTCTTTTATATTTTTTTACTCTATTGCAAATAATGCACCTAATTTTTGACTTTATATTTAATCAGTTTAAATTTCCGAAAAATCTTTAAATTCTTAAATTTCTGTTAAATTAAATAAGTATTGTGTTCATTGTAGCTAACGAAGAAGGAATATGTCCTGAGACTCACTTTCATGAAGTGCAAAATAATTAATTACGAAAATATAAATGCAGCACACAAAGTATGTACAGAGTTCTAAAGTACCTTGGTCCTACTTAAGTAAAGCTAAGAAAAGATAGACGGGTGCCCAGATATTTTTCCGCATTTCGAATGTTGGGATTATGTTCAATAAGTTCGGTCATGCACTCAGAATATTGTGTAGTTTACTGTTTATAAAAATAAAGGAACATAAAATTATTTTACAAAGATATATCTATTGTTACTTTTTAATATATTTGTTCGAAATAATAATAACATACAGAAACACATTCACAAAAAAAGCGTCTATAGCCATTTATAAATACATTTTGTAGATTAAAATAACAAATATATAAAAACAGAAACAATTTCAAATAAATGTTAAAATCATTTATTTTTTAAGGAATTGGTAGGCAAATTTTTAATACTTACACTTAAAAAAGTTTGTAAGTTAAAATAACTGAAAATATCATTCAAAAGAAATGATATTTCATTTAAAAACCGGTCTACTTAATTTTCATTTAAATTAAATGCCATTTGTTATTTATTTTTAAATGTTGATTAATCAACTGACATATCCGTAAGAAACAAAGGATATTATCAGTAAAAATAGATGTCAAAATTTTACCTACCAATCCTTAAAAAATAAATGTTTTTTTTTTCATTTATTTGAAATTATTTCCGATTTTTTTTGTTTTTTTTAATATACTCGTACAATAAAAAATTTATGTATGCATATGTATGTGTGTTTACGAATTTCTTGCAATTTGTATTGAAAAATTTTGTATATATACAACCAATTTAAATAAAAAAACAAATTGAAATTTTTTGAATATTTTTTTTTTGAAACAGACAGCAAACAAAATTTAAATTCGTAATAACTGTTACGGACACAAATAAATCACAAGTTTCCGTTTTGTGGGTAAATTTTTATTAAATTTCAAACAAATGAAAAAAATAAATGAAACTGAAAAAAATTATAAATTATAGTAAATTATTTCGAATAAATGTATAAAAAAGTTAATATAGATATTTCTTTGAAAAATAAATGAATGTTCCTTTATTTTTAAATGCAACGGAAAACTTTTTTATTAAACAACAAACAGTTAACTACATAATATTCCGAGTGTATTTTTACTGATGAATCATTTGTTTCCTACGGATTGTCAGTTGTTTAAACAATATTTAAAAATAAATAACAAAAGCCATTATTTGGTTTAAATGAAAATTAAGTAGACCAGTTTTACAAGAAATGATATTTCATTTCTTGTAAATGGCATTTTCTGTTATTTTAACTTACAAACTATTTTAACCCATAACTGTAGTAGCGAAAAAAGTGGACTTTATAGCAAAAAAAAAAATTTTGGAATTTTGACCACTTGTAAAGCTGTCAAAAACTCTTTAAGAACATTCATATTTTAAGCTACATTCATAATGGAACCTAAAATAAGTATATTCCTTGTATTCAAGTCTACGTTTTAAATTTTTTTTAAAGGTCGAAAAATTAAAAAATTAAAAATAATTCTGTTGACGAACATTTATTTCTTTACTACAGCCAAACTATTTGTTTGACAATACATTTTTTACTGTATTTTTAGAAACAGCTTTTTCTATGGTTCCCGATGCCCAACTTAAAATCAATATATTACGACAAAACTACAGGTTGGTTGAAAAGTTCCTGCACTCGAAATGAAAGAATACGGTTTTTGTTACGAAATATATTTTTTTATTCAATATAATCTCCTAGAAGCTCAATACACTTGTTCCAATAATCTTCCAATAATTTTATCCCATCCTTATAATGGTTTTCTGGAAGCTCTGCAAAATAACCGTCCACGGCTGCTATGGCCTCTTCATTCGACGAAAAATGCTTTCCACGAAGGAATGGTTTGAGATTTCTGAAGAGATAGTAGATTATTTTTTTCTTCTTTAAACGAGGTTTTTTTTCTCACGAACTTTTTCATCCAGCTGATTCAAAAGGCTGCAATAATATTCAGAGTTGATTGTTTTACCTTACTGAAGATAATCAATCAACAAAATTCCTTTTGCATCCCAAAAAACTGATGCCGTAACCTTCTTTGCTGATCGTCGTGACTTCACCTGCTTTGGAGCTGAACAACCAGCTTCAGTCCACTGTAAAAGTTCTTGTTTCAATTTAGGATCATGGTGGTAGATCCAAGTCTCATCCATAGTTATAAAACGACGCAAGAAGTCGGTTTTATTCGGCTTAAAACGCTCCAAATTACGCTGAGAAATTTGTTTTCGATCCAGTTTTTGTTGAATTGTTAATGTGTGCGGCACTAACTTTCCAAACAGTTTTTTCATACGTAATTCTTCATGTAAAATATGGAGTACTCGTTCGTCTGAGATGCCTATGGAATTAGCAATTTCAAAATTCAATGGCGCGTTTTGAATGTGAGGACTCCTTATACACTTCTAACAATAGTTCATAAATTTCCTTTGCTTTTAAACCCTTCAAAACAAAGAATCTAATGACTGCACGATATGCTTGTAAACAAAGAAAGAATTGACAGAATGACTTGCAACTTTACATGTGTTCTCAAGACAGTTATACCAACTTGAGAAAAAAAAAATTTGGAGCTAGCAGTGACATCTCTTGGTGAGCGCAGGAACTTTTCAACCAACCTGAACAACAACATCAAAAAAAAACCCCGCCTTCTTTTAAGAAAAGATACAAAATTTAGTTTTAACTTTATATAAGAAATGAATTTAAAAATGTGTTGCCATAAGATTTCTTGAAAGGATACACTCAGAATATTTTGCAGTCTACTATTTGTAGTTCAATAAGAAATTTTCGGTTGAGTTAAAATAAACGGAACATAATTTTTTTTTGCAAAGTTATATATATTTTAACTTCTTTGTACATTTTTTCAAAATGATTTACTGTCATTTACCAAAACTGAAATTTGTGGTTTATTTGTTTCCGTCACAGTTCTTACAAATTTAAATTTTGTTTGCTGTCTGTTTCAAAAAACAAAAAAAAAAACATTCAATAAACTCCAAATTGTTTTTTATTTAAATTGTTTGTTTATATACAAAATTATTTCAATTCAAATTACAAGAATTACATAAACACACACATATAATCATTCACACAAAATATGTCTATAGACTGTGTGAGTATAAATTTTGTAAATTAAAAACCAATAAAAAATACAAAAAACCGAAACAATTTAAAATAAATGAATAATCAGTTATTTTTAACGGAATTGGTAGGACAAATTTAAACATTTAGTTTTAACTGAATATTCATTTGTTTTTTTTGGTGATGTGTTTGTTGTTCAAACAACATTTAAAAATAAATAACAAAAACAATTTGATTTAAATGAAAAGTAAGTAGACCTGTTTTTAAATAAAATATATTTTCTTTTAAATGATAGTTTCTGTTATTTTAATTTACAAACTGTTTTAATAATAGTGCTGACATTCTAAAAATTAGTCATAGAGTAAGTACCGGTAATGTAGCATATGCCGGTAATGTGAACTGCTCCCTGCGGGAAGAGAACTTATCCCAGGATACGTTACATGACCGGTTCTTTAAGATAGGACCGGTCACTTTAACATGGGCATGTTCTTGAAGGGGTAAATTACACTCTGTAACATGTCACAGGACTGGTCTAAAAGTACATGTCATACAACAAGCCCCAACGAACATATCACAGGACTCGTACTTTCAAACCGAACAAGTGAAAGGTTGTTTGAGAAACTGTACTGTTTCCGCCTAACACAGGACTAGTACTTTCAGATCCAATACGAGATAGAGACTTTTTATACCTATCACGTGATAGGTACTTTACAATCCGATCCTGTTTTCACCTACTTTTAAACTGTTCACGTGGTAGGTACATATCACCTAACTCGTGATATTTATTTTCTCTATCATGGAACAGGTTCAAATTTCCAATTAACCTCTTTTTCCGGCAAGGTATAGAATGACATATGAAGTTAACAGAGTAAGGCGTGATCCATTTTGAGGTTCCCTACTTTTTTAAAGAATAAAACACAGAAAATTAAAATTTAATAGGGAATGTTTATTATCATTTGAAAGAACATTCTTTGGCATTTATTTTTTGAAGATTATGTCTATCAAATGTTGGCCGTTGCTACGTCGCAGATGGTCCATCTGTTGAGTCCAATTTTCGATGACTCGTTCGAGCATTTCGACTGGTAACTGGCGAATGACACGCGTGATGCTTTCCTCCAAGTCCTGAATCGAAGCGGGTTTGTCCGCATAAACTTTAGACTTTACATATTCCCACAGGAAAAAGTCTAACGGTGTGATATCACACGATCTTGGTGGCCAATCGACCGGCCCAAAACGTGAAATTATGTGCTCACAGAAGTGTTCTCTCAATAAATCCATTAATTAATGCGATGTGTGGGAAGTGGAACCATCTTGTTGAAACAAAATGTCGCCGAGATCACGAGCTTCAATTTCAGGCATCAAATAGTCGGTTACCATGGCACTATAGCGCCGAATCGACTCTCCACGGTCTTCGTGTACACTCTCAGCTATGACCGCTATATTTTCTTCACAGCGTGCTGGACGTATTCTATTCGGTCGAATATTATCCAATAATGAATGCTGGGTCTCAAAATGGGTGATGGTGTTGCGAATAGTACGCTCAGTAGGCCGATTATGTTGACCATAAGTTGAGCGAAGTGCACGAAACACATTCCTCACAGAACTTGAAATTCCGTAATAAAGTTGAACGATTTGTAAACGTTGTTCAGGCGTAAGTCTTTCCATTATGAAATGCCAAACAAATAACATTACAGCATGACACGACTCACACGTGATCTGTCAAAAAAAGGCTATTGAAAAATGTATATCTACTTGAATCACCCTTTACTTAAAAATGACGAACGAAAGCCCCGGCATTTAATTTTGGGTCTCGAAATTCAGTGGCGTACCCCGTTTAGTAACGTTAGGTCATTTTAAAAAGATGTTTAGATTTCAAGTTTGTATTGACTCAAGCGATTTTTTGATTATATATTAATGAAAATAATTCTCTATTGCAATAACTTTATGTATTGTTTTTTTTACTTATTTCATATTTATTATTATTTATTTTAAAATAATCTAAAAGGTATGCAGCTATCATTATTTGTAATTCAAGAAATAATGATACCCTAAAATTGATTCTACACTGGTATAGGTTTATTTCGAATTAAAGTACACCAATACGTATGCGTTATATTTTCATTTATAATACAAATCACTCATACGACTCGAAGGTCAATTACACATTAGTTTAACAGATTTTATTTACCCTTATGTCGTTTTCTTTTCTGAAAAAAAGTTGAATTTTTTGGATTGCAAACAAAAAATAGTATTAACAAATAGTAAATAAGTAATTAAAAATACAATAAAGTCATTGCAAAAGAGTTTTTGAAGTCTTTTTTCAACTTTAATTGTATAGGGTCCGCCAAATAACTTTTTTTTTTGAATATGCTATAAAAAATAACTACTGAATATTTTCTCAAATTTATTTTTTTATTTGAAAGTACAATCCTTCCGGTTAATAATGGAAAATGCCTCGGCTGGCCATGCAGTAGCCTACACGATCGGTCCAATTTTTAAGCACATTATCGATTGTGTGCAGCTGTATTTCACCAATGGCTTCACGAATATTGTCCTTTAAAGCGTCAATTGTCTCTGGCGTAACACTTATCTTTGACGGCACCCTACAAATAATAGTCCAACGGTGTCAAATCGCAGCTCCGAGGTGGCCAAACGACATCAGCTCTGCGGCTGATAATGCGATCTTCAAAAACAGGACGCAAAACATCGAGTGTAGCTTCGGCTGTGTGGCACGTAGCGCCGTCCTGTTGAAACCAAATGTTGCCAATATCCTCCTCTTCAATTTTTGTGAACAAAAATTCGTTCAACATGGCTCGATAACGATCGCCATTGACTGTAACGGCCACTCCTTGCTCATTTTCGAAGAAAATGGCCCAATTATGCCTCTGGACCAAAATCCGCACCAAACAGTGACTCATTTTGGGTACATCGGCTTTTCAATGTATGCGTACGGATTTTCTGTGCCCCAAATGCGACAATTTTGCTTGTTTACATAACCGCCAAGATCAAAATGAGCTTCATCTGAAAGGATGACATTGAAAAGATGACATTCTACAACATTACCATGATTTTCAAAGTAATGTCGCAATATTTCCCAGCGTTGTTCAAGCGTATACACAACCATATTCGTTCAGCGGAAGGATAAAACTAATTATCTGTTAAATCAGACATGAGCTAAGTGTTACCATTCACGAAATAAGCACTAGTTGAAAAAAAAAAAGTTAGATGGCGGACCCTATATATAATATCTATATATTTTTGCATTTAATCTTACCATAAACCATTAAATCTTTCCAAAAACCAATACTTAAAGAAGTAATAAAAATGAAGCTGAAAGTATTTCGCAATTTTTTAAATAAAAAATTTCGCGGGTATCCTGTGGAAATAATGAGGTTAATATTATTCGACAAAATAAAGAGATTAATATTGACTGCAAAGATTCTACATTATTATTTTAACAGAAATATAAAAAGAAATAATTTTTTTTTATATATCTAATGGAAAAAATTAAGCAAAAAAAATGTTAAAAATGTTTTATATTTTAGTTTCATCGAATGTTTTTTTTTTATCCTCCACTATTAAATTTCCAAATTCCATTAAGGGTTCGAGCGATGGCACCAAGACACCTTCCTTGTATGCCACATTTTAAAGAATTTTCTTCAACAAGTAATTACTCATTTAAACCACTGCCTTGATTACAAAAAGCAGTGTTGTATTTATTTTAAACCATTATTCAACTGTTTATTGACATTTTATGCGTAAATTAACTTAAGTGTCAAACTTACAGCACATACATGCTCACATTTCGTTGACGGGTTTCATATGGCTGTCATATGAAATGTGCTGTCAAACTGATTTATTTTATTTTGAGCGTTGTAAAGTTTAAATGCATGTTGCAAGTTTTTTCTTCCAAGTATTTTCTTTATATACGAAATGTCAGTAAACATTAAACGCTTTATTTTTTTTTGCGCAATGATTAATGATTTAACATCTTGTTTTGAAATTTTCTTAATGCGTTTTTATAATTGGAAAGAAAAAAAAACTATTGAATATTTTTAATAGAAATGCAAATTATAATTATCAGGTATTTAACATGGGTTCCATTCTAAGTATATCTTTTAATGACGTTAAAGTCTAGTGTGAGATTACTACTGAGGATGGGGGGGGGGGGGGGGGAAGTTTTTAGATGTGTATGTAGCTGGAATGTAATTACTGGCAGAATGACATGTGAAAGATTTATATTTTATTATTTATGTATGTTTGACTGAGTGACTAAGAATAAATTAAATCCATCTTAGTGATTTATGGGGTGTAGAAAATTCTAGATTTTCTTTAGTTCAGAATGTTTTGATAAATGTTAATTATTCTTATATGTATATGGGGGTAAAATTGAGCTTGACGTAGAGAGTTCAGCCAATTATAAAGATTTAACGCTAGCTTTGCTGTTTACTGTTGCTGAAAAGGAATCTGGCATCAAATATTGGAAATTAAAAATCGTTGGTCTATTGGAGGTATGATTTTTTTTGTAATAAAGCGAATTTTTATTTAACTATTTGCCCTAAATATTTGAGAGTCATTTAATACGAATCTGGCATCACATTTCTAATCCAACATAATGGATGCATTTTTTTAAAAATTCAATCTGATATCAGATTCATCTTCATATACAGAAACTTCCAAAAATTACTTTGTAAGTTATTTAAAACATATACGAACTCTTTTTAAAAAAAATTCACCACTTAAAATTTTGAAAGCCTGATGTCAAAATCGTATTGCGCCAAACCCGATGATAGATAATTTAATTCGAATACATCCACTTTAAAAAAAAAAACATAATTTTGGAGAATCAAAAATTTTCAAAATGAATACTATGTGTTTCGTTGGCATAAAAAATTTAGGGATATGAAATTTGGTAGGGATTAGATAAAGAAAAGTTGCACCGGAAATCGATTCAAAATATTTTACAGCAGTTTATTTAAACAGTTATCCATATATTTATTTTCAAATGAATAAATATTTAAAATACAAAGAAATATATTGTACCAAACTTTTTATATTTATTTAAAAAATTAATTACATATAAATACGGATTTTCGTTTACTCTTAATATTTTCATTTAAAATAATTTGTTACAAAAATGATGTTTTATTTGTTTATAGTTAATTGTCTGATAGTCAAAATAAACAAAATAAATGAAAAGTCGTTTAGTTTTAAAGACTTTGTAGTTAATTTATATGACATTAAAAAAACGAAATATCCTTTTTAATGCATTTTTTAATTAATTTGGTGGCAGTTAAAAAATTAGTTCACTGTTTTTTTTTTTTTAATAATGAATTTACATTATTTCAAAAAAAGAAAATACGTTAAATGTATATGCTTTTGTGCCTTGAAAGCATTTTAGAGGCGAACTGGAAACAATATATTGCATAAATTTACTATACCTATAAAAATAATTAAAATAATAATAAATATTAAAACTAAAAGAAAAAAAAGTAATATTTTAATATTCAAGATGAGTTATAATTACACTAGCGGTTAAAGTCCGCTATGCTGTTGGGCCGAGAGTATACGGAGTTCGCATATAATTACCCGGAGTCCCCAATTTTTAGCATGTACCTCAAAGATGAGTTATCCCATACTCCAGGCAACACATATTTCAGATTGTTTCCCTTTAAACCCCAATTTTTACCATGTCCCTGAATAAATTCTAAAATGTAGCTAATCAATGAGTTAGCACATACTCCATAATTAAAATTTCACATATTTAAATTCACTTATTTTAAATATCAGGTAACTAACTAAATCCGTGTGGACAGAGCGTTAATGAGGAGTTTGTTCGCCTTTTTTCCCCTCCCCGTAGACATTTACAAATATCCGACCTACACTCAGAAAAAAAAAGTTAGTAGAAAAATTTGTAAACGGTTTTCAATCCATTTTTACTATTTTTGTACTGATTTTTAGTAAAAAATATATTATTTAGCAAATCTTTTTGCTATTTACATTTTACAAGTTACTGAGTTTTTACAGAATATTTAGAAATTTTTGTTGCTAATTTCAGAAATCATTTTACAAATTTTTGAAAAACGATTTGCTAAAATTAGCAAAAAAAAATACTATTTTTAAAAAGTTGATATTGAAGGAAATGTTATTTCTTATTAATACTTACACCTACAAACTTTAAAGTGCCTTAAAATGTTACATGGATTAATAAAGGGTTCGGAAGTGAATATACCGACTCAAACAGATTTTTAAATTCCACTTTACAAAAAGTCTACTAAAATTTAGTAGCGGCTACTAATTTTTCTACTACACGTCAGCAGACATGTGTTGCTAAGATTAGCAAAATATACCGCTGGGCTCAAATTAGCAAAATTTCCCGTAATAATAGCAAAATTTTTAGTTACCATTACAGACTTTTTTTGGTGAGTGTAGTTAAATGTATACACTGGAGGAGGATCCTTTGCATCAAATTTTAACTTCTCAGTTCAAGCGGCAAGCCGTTAGGAGGGAGAATTTTCGCTTTTTTGCCCCTCCGCATAAGATTTTCCAAATATCTTATCTGTTATCTACACTGGTTTCAGCGGTTTGGGCAGGCTGTTCGGGGGGAGTCTTTTTCCTTTATTGCACCTCCCAGTAGGAAATTCCAAAAATCCAACTTGGGTGGATGTCTACGCTGGAGTGGGAAACTATGTACCAAATTTTAACTTCCCGGCTCTAGTGGTTTTGGCAAGTTGTCAAAGGACACAATTTTTCCCCTTTTCTGCCGTCCCCGTTGGATTTTCTAAAATTGACGTCTAAGCTGTTTCAACTTCCTGTTGACTGTTTTGCAAAGCCGTTAAAAGGGACATCTCATTCTTTTAAACCCCATTTTACCACGTCCCTGGCTTATATTGTAAAATGTAGCTTATCAGCGAGTTAGTCCATACTCCAGGTAATACATATTTAAAATTTCATGTATATTGCTATTTTGGTGTGAGCAGGCCATTAAGGGGGAGGTTTTTCCCCTTTTTGCCCCTCCCCGTAGGAGGAGGGACCAATATACCAAATTTCAACTTGCCAGCTTTAACGGTTTTAGCGGGCCATCGAGTGGAGAATTTCACCCTTTGCTACCCCTCCCCGTTTAATTTTTTTTAACTCACGTCTTAGCTGTTATCTAGACTGGAGAAGGAGCCTGCATACAAAATTTCATCTTCCCAGGTCCAACGGTTTGGGAAGGTCGTCGAAGGGGAGAATTTCACCCTTTTATGCCCCTCCCCGTTGGATTTTCCCAAATCACGTCTTAGCTGTTATTCCTTTATATATACAGATTAGAAGTCCCACAATGTTTTGATTTAAAAAATTCTTTAAACCAGTTTTGAATATAGAAATGCTACTTATATTTTTTAAATTTGAACCATTATATTCATGACTTTCCATGTACTCAATACGTTGGTTCGTTGTTTCCAGCCTGCACCATGCTACTGCTAAATCAATATTATTCCTTGTGAACGCTGATAACTCGAAGAATGTATAGTATGATGTCCAAAGCAGTTTAAATACTTTAAAACAAACATTATTTATTGTATTTTGTAAATGTCAATACAGTTGGAAAAACGTTTGTATATAGTGATAAAATTAAATAAATAAAGAAAATATCATTTATTTTTTACGGATTTGTAGTTAGTTTGTTAACAGTTGAAATAAATGAAAAATCATTTATTATTAACACATATTATAAGTTAAATTATAAACATTTAAAAATAAATAAATAAATAAAAAATTCTCGCGCTTGTACTAACAAAATTTTTAAATAGAAAAAAAAAATATTTTATTTTCTAACAAGAAAAAAAACTATCACGCTGTCAAACGTTTTTTTTTTTTTGGAGGCCGTAATCCTTCTGAGTAGTCTCCCATAAATTTTGTTAAAATCAAGCTAATAACACTGTCCAACAGCATTTTTGGAACAGAATAGCGATCCTATAATTCTGAAAGGGTATGTTGAGTAGATCATTTTTGTAGAACAAACTTATGGTCCAGCACGTCTGAGTATTTTTTTACAGTGGGTCAAAGTTTTCATTTTTCGGTCGAAGGGAGCATTATACTATATGAAAAAAATGCTATAAGTTGATATCTGAGAGAATTCTTATGGTCAGTGTTGTATTGTGGAATAGTATGAGGATTATTTTTGTGGAAGATCTTAACCCTCTAACTGGTCTATTTATGGGTCAATTTGACCCTTTTTTCGAGAAAATCAAAAAATATCCTTTAAAAAAGGACATTTAAGGATTAAAATATTCTACGAAAATGTTTGCCGGAAAATTTCAGTGTGGGTCACCAAAGACACCATTGTTGTAAATAAAGCTCTTTACGCTTAATTAGTAAAATTATACACCAACATATACAAAACAGGTAAAAACGGCGTCAAGTTCGGTTCTACAAAAATGATCTACTCAACATACCCTTTCAGAATTATGGGGTCGCTATTCTGTTCCATTCAAAAATTCTTAATTTGTTTGACAGTGTAATTTAGACGTGTATACTTTTTCTATCCCCGATAGATACTTTCGCCCAATGTACGAACAAAGCAGTTGACAAAAAATTTGGTTATCATAATAAATCTGCTTTCACTATTTTTCGAGTTGCAAGCAACTTTTCTCTCAAAGTGTATTTTTACCCTTTATATTAACCCAATACTTAAACAGCCAATGTATTCAGAACGCTAATTGATATAATAGCACAGTAAAAAGCATAAAATAGTATCAAAGTGTTTCTAATATCACAATTAATAATATGGGAGAGTCACGGTTATATATATATAAGAAACGTAACACCTCTTCATTTCAAACACGAGCAAAACTTCACTCATAAATATAAATATTTTATTATATCCAAATTTTGAAAACAAAAAGGTTTTAATTAAAATTTCTACAACCCAATAATAAAACCATAAAAAATATTTGTTTTCAATTCAAAATGTTTTTATACACTTCAAGTGGTAATAAAATTAAAATAAATTTTAATACTATTGTGTTTATACGTTAAATTATTTAAAATGATTGTAAAACCTAAAATCTACATAGATAATATACAATAAAATCTGCCAAAAAAAATCGTTTCTCTTTAAATATTAACATTTTAATTATGACTTTTTAACATACTACAGGCAAAATTACAAATTTATACGATTTAGATACAAAAGAATTAGATAAACACTGAAAAACACTGTATAAAGTAATAAATAGCACAATAAAATCTAACAATTTATTGGATTTTGTAGTTTTAAAACAATCATCAAAAAAAATCAACAATATTAAAAACAGGTAAGAAAACTTAAGTTAGACCAGATCGACAATATGATTTGCTACGATTATGACAAAACTCTAAAAGTTACTTGAAATGTTAAGGTTACTTCCGAAAATATGCAATATGATTGTTTAATTTAAAATTAAAAATTTTGATTTTTATTTGTCGTAGATAGATTTTTTTTAGAAATTTGGGTTCATTTTTTAAATCGAGATACAAACTACACTTAAAAAAGTTTGTAAGTTAAAATAACTGAAAATATCATTTAAAAGAAATGATATTTCATTTAAAAACCGGTCTACTTAATTTTGATTTAAATTAAATGTCTTTTGTTATTTATTTTTAAAAGTTGATTATTCAACTGACACATCCGTAAGAAACAAATGATATAATCAGTTAAAATAAATGTCAAAATTTTACCTACCAATCCTTAAAAAATAAATGTTTTTTTCATTTATTTGAAATTATTTCCGTTTTTGTATTTTTTGTTTTTTTTAATATACTCGCACAATACAAAATGTATGTATGCATATGAAGCTATAAACACTTTTTGTGTGAATGTATTTGTTTATCTATGTGTATTTATGAAGTACTTGTAATTTGTATTGAAAAATTTTGTATATATACAACCAATTTAAATAAAAAAACAAATTGAAATTTTTTAAATATTTTTTTTTTTTTTTGAAACAGACAGCAAGCAAAATTTAAATTTGTAATAACTGTTACGGACACAAATAAACCACAAGTTTCCATTTTGTGGGTAAATCTTTATTAAATTTCAAACAAATGAAAAAAATAAATGAAACTGAAAAAAATGGTAAATGATAGTAAATTATTTCGAATAAATGTATAAAAAAGTTAATATAGATTTTTCTTTGAAAAATAAATGTATGTTCCTTTATTTTTAAATGGAACGGACAACTTTTTTATTAAACTACAAACAGTTAACTACATAATATTCTGAGTGTACATATGATGATATGGAGGTACTTTAGTTTCCCGTATATGGTGATTTTAAAACATATCACTTAAGTAGTTTATAAGAAGCTACAATGAATGGATCAAAAACTTTCTGATCTAATGGATATTCCAATATTATTTTTGACTTCATCGGTATACTTAAAGTTGAATCTACATAAATTACTTAAACTTATTCGTGGTGTAGGGTATACAAATAAACCGCATACCAAACAGATTTTTGATTGCTAATGAATGTATTTTATAAAATGTTATGACTGTTATAAAATATTGTATTTTAATGTTGATCTGCAAAATCAAAACATAAATATATTTATAAACGTAACCAAAAATAATTTATAAATACCATCAATAGTTTTTCTAACAGGGTGTCGCAAACATTTCAACCCCTACAAATATGGAAAAATTTTGGCAC
Organism: Eustalomyia histrio; assembly: GCA_949748255.1. Taxonomy (NCBI): domain Eukaryota; kingdom Metazoa; phylum Arthropoda; class Insecta; order Diptera; family Anthomyiidae; genus Eustalomyia; species Eustalomyia histrio. The sequence continues at coordinate 121,369,432 of OX456526.1, forward strand.
ATGACTTCAAAGTATACTTCTGAAAACAATATTTGAGATAACCAAATTTAATATGCAAAAAAAGAGAGACATTATATTTATTTGTCCCTATAATGTATATTTATACCCTTCATCACAGGTGGAAGGAAATATATAAGTTTGTCATTCCGTTTGTAATTTCTACAATATTGATCTTATATATATTCTGGGTCCATATGAAGAGCGAAGTTGATTTAACGATGTCCGTTTGTCCGTCTGTGTGTTGAAATGGGTTTTCCGAAGACTCCAGACTCCGAAGACTGAAGACTTGATTGTTATATATTTCCGTTACATGTGATCCATTTTTGTTTGCTAATGAAAATCAGCCAGATCGGTTGATAAATGGCTGAAATATTAGCAAAAAACCACGACTACCTATAATTTTTTCCATAAAATCCTTTTGTTTAATATTTATGTTGAATTTTACGCATAACAAACAAATCCATTTGTTGAACTTCTTTTTTTCACCTCTTCACCTTTTAAATACAAACAACAAACACATACAAAGATTTGTCATTTAAATAAAAACCAAACAAATCTCTATTAAACGAAAGCTGTTTATTTACTTCTATTAACTAAGATTGCGCGGGATCAATCCCCGTCTATTCAACTTTTTTGTACAATTTTTTTCTAAACGACTTTTTTTTGTTGATTTTTTTTTTTTTTAACATTAAATAATTAATTTAAATAAAATTTTAAATTAATAATTAAATAATCCATAAATAGGCTAAAAACATGAAAATTTTTATAAAAACCCTCTGATATAAAAAAAATACAAACGGTCTTATTTCTATTTATTGCTCCGATTTAAAAGAAATTATAAAAAGATTTTTAAACCATTTTATTTCTCATATATTAAGAAAATTTTATACATAATTTCTCTTTGAGTGCAACTATTTTAGGTCATAACTTATAATATTTTATAATTTTTTTTTTTTTTTTAAAGCGAAATAATATCCCAAATGCAAACTTGTCAACTAAATCATAAGTTTTTGTTGAAATAAAACACATGCAGTTCTAGTGATTTCTTTTAACGATTTGTAAAAAAAATATTTGTTTGCCTGAAAATAGTTTGTTTTACAACTAAACAGATTTTTGAAAAAAAAATAATATGACAACACTGATTGACATTATGTATGTGGTTGTTGTTCTATTTTTATATTATTTGTTGAACTTCTTTTCTTTCACCTCTTCACCTTTTATACACAAACAACAAACAAATACAAAGATTTTCCTAAAAACGAAAGAAATTTTATTTGAACGAAAACTGTTCATTTACTTCTATTAACGATGATTGCGTATGTCGTTCAATGGATCAGTGGTCTAAGCGCTTTTTCAAAAATATTTTTTTCTTTTATTCGCGCGATCGATTCCCGTCTATTCAACTTTTTTGTAAAATTTTTTTAGTTTTACATTTTATTAAGATTTATTTGTTTTTTTTTTTTTAATAACAAATACGTACAGCACAGTTGACTTAACGATTTCGGTCAGTTTTTCTGTATATTTGGAGAACGGAAAGAGAAAAAGTTCCAAAATAAGATACGAGCATCTTTGTTATTAATACACAACATCTGACCAAATGTGGGGGGATCCGTGAATTGGGCGTGGCACAAAATAGATTACTTTATATCTTAAGAACGGTAAGACCGTATTTAAATAATCCGTAAATGGGCTAAAAACATGAAAATTTTTATAAAATCTAAAATTTTGGAGCTGTAGTATGACCTTTGGATACGTCTTATATAGAAAAAGATCGAAAATCTTTAGTATAACATATTTGCTAAAAAAAACTCGGAAATATCGGTTCATCCGATCTTTCCGAGTCCAAGTTTTATCACCAAACTAAATGATTAAATTCCTCTTAAATACGTCCCTATATAAATCTGTCCATTCCATATATGTCCATATATAAACTTCACTTTTTTCTCAACAATGGTGAAGGGTACATATATAAGATTCGGCGTAGCTGCTCTTACTTGTTTTCTATGCAATTAAAATAAAAGTTTAAGTCCCCCTGATTTACATTATACAATAAACGGATGTTAGCATACGGCAGGTTAGTGGTTAGTAGCATCAGGAAGGTTTTGATTTTTGTTTAACTTTAGCTAATCATGTAAAACCATAATATGTTGAATGTTTTAAAATAAAAAAATGTTTTTGAAATTTGATACCACCAATATCAACATTAACATCAAAATAAAACAATAATTTGTTTATACAAACTTTATATAAAATTTTACAAAAAATATCATAAAATTATAAAAAATATGTGAGTTAAAAATATATTTGGAAATTTTCCATAATCATTTTAATTTAACTACCAATATTTGCAAGCAGAACTTGAAAAAGATAACCCCTTTTTGAATCAATCGTCATAAAAATTTATTTATTTATTTATGAATCAATGAATAATTCGTTATCACTTTCATATTCAAGAGATACAATTTAGTTTAATTTATACGAATTCAATTAAATAATTACTTTTATAATTTGTTTTGCGAATTAAATTGTTAAAATTAAATCAATTTGTTTGACTCTATTAAAAGAATCAACAAAAATTAAATTGATTTTAGAAGTTGGATATTGATTGAATAAAGTACACTTAAAATAATACGTTTATAAAAAAATCCTTCAAAAGTGTTTTAAATGAATTAGACAAATTTTTAACAAATTGTTTGTTAAAACACTAACCCAGCAAAACTTGCTATTAGCAGGTAATGGGAAATGGAATAAGAAGAAACAACAACGAGAATAGACATAAATAAGTCCTTACCAATAAAGTACTAAAATTAATAGTTACTTGTTATATTGAAATCACTGGTTAGCAATAGGAATAAAATAAGTATATACTTGTAATAATAAAACTTAGCTTTAATTAAAAATTTCAACTTCCCCTAGATTTACCTTGAACCCCTGAAAAGTTCAGCGAGATATACCAAATATGACAAAATGTTTGCTTCCAGGGGGTTTTCGTAAATCCCCTCAGTGGTCTAGGGAAGTTCCCGATACTTAAAAATATTTTTGATAAATTTCGAAAAAAAAAATTGCGTTAAAATTAATAAATCTGGTTCTAAACCAAAAAAAAATTAAATAAATTTATTTAGACGAACAAATCTATCTTACTTTGTTTTCCATTTTTCAACCTCCGCATATATTTACAAAAAAAAAGCAAATACATTTTTTTTGACATATGTATTTAGATGGGGCCTAGAATCAGATTTAATAATTTTAACGCAAATTTTGTAACGATAGTGAGTTGAAAGGGTATTGAATCGATAACGGTATTTTAGGGGTATTGCCTGCCAACCCCGCTTTAAAGTATGTATATGGTATTGGGAGCCTCCCCGGACGTTGTACATGTCCAAAGAAGGCATGTAGGATAATCCGTAGGAGTAAACATTTTGTTCGTTTTGCTCATCAATTTTTCATTTAAAAAAAAAAAAAAAACTTTTTCAAAAAAATTTAAGAGCAGATGACTAGCCGTCTCCCAACATTTGATTTACCACAGCTTCGACACTGTACATCGCGCACCCGCCTAAGTCTGTTGCCGTGTCTTCGTAACAACCAGTGACCAACTTGCATGACCGTCAGTCTCGATACATCTCTCCATATTGCATTCGGGCCACATAACTATCGTGGTCCTACAAGTATCCTGTCCACGCCATCTGCCTCTCGATTTCCATAAGTAGTGCTCAAAGATCCCACTCTTAATATTTCCCAGCGATGTAACGACTGACATTGCTGTGGAAACATTTAAGACATATCCTGCCCTTGCCAACTCGTCTGCCCGCTCATTACCGTAAAAATCCATGTGACCAGGGTACCATACTTGGGCTATTCCATGTCAAACCGCACAGCATTCGGGTTTGTCATCTCCGATTTTAATGAAATTTGCCAAAAAAATTTTAAATCGGTAGTGTTTATCAAACCATAAACCTTTCGACCCCAAACCCTTTCGGTTTTCGAAATATGACGTCATGAAAATTGGCAAAAACGTCAAAATATCGAAAAAGTGTCCATACAAAGTCACCCATAACTTCTAAACTATACAACTTAAAATTTTGATACCATTTTAAAGGTTAAAGGTCATTTTTTTAATTTTATCTTCAAAGACCCATATCTCAAAATCCAATTCTTTTTAAATTCTGAAAAAATATATGTTTAAAATTAAGGCCTCTCTACATTTGTGGCAAAATTTTAAGGTGGAGACTCATTTGGTTCCTGAGTTATAAAGCAAAACGTCGTCGTAAGCAACGCTAAAAAGACACTAGCATGATGAGGTAACCTGAACAAGCTTTGTATATCGCATCTCAGATCTCAGAGCCTACTTACAACTAATCTTTAAACCATCAGTGTATACCCATAGCTTCTGACCTTCTAAGAATTCGTGCCGCACTACTAGAAGATGCCGGCATAACATAAATCAAAGGGAAGGAATAATGTAAAACATAGCACTGATAACTTCGGAGACGCAATTCCTTATCGCACCAATACAAGCCGGGAACTGAAAATGATGTAATTATATAATATTCAATCTCATTGTAAGCCCCCCGATCGAGGCAGTACATCCGTAGAAGTAAGTATGAAGTAGGATATCCAATGAATCGGCCGACGATTCCTACACCCAGAAAACAGATTTGTGCTGACAACCGAATTTGTTGCCAATCGAATGGCTTGGTTGTGTCTACCGAATTGTTATTGATTCACAGATCTTTCATGAGTTCCATTTCGCCGTATTACTGCCATTGTTTGCTGAAAGATTTCAGCGATACCTTTCGATCTTCACTATGTAAAAAATTTTACTTACCCGTAACTTAAATCATGAAATTTTAAACCCCATGTATATGGCCCTTCATGGACACTCACTGAACGGTCGAGATTGTCAATCGTCCCTCCTACCTCTGGTCCCTAGCCTTGTTTCGCAAAGAAAAAACATGGTTGGGAAAATCATATTCGAAGAGCATCATATATTTTCGAGCTTATGATTGTGCCAACCATAGTCGTACTATATTATGGTTATCATATTATGATAATAAAATATCCATAATTTTACCATATTATTAACCCTACAGTTATATTATGATCAAAAAATTACCATATTATGATTCTAAATAAACATATTATGATGTTGAATTTATCATAATATGATTGGATGTAATCATAGTATGCTCAAAATGTTATTACATTATGGTCCCCATAACTATATTATGATTTCTGGATTATCATAATATGATCCATATAAAATCTTCATATAGAATCTTTTTGACAATGAATTGATTATTGTAAATAATATTACATGTATAAAGAATTTTCGGATCTTAATAGGTCAATTGATGAAATGTTTTAATGCCACATGAAAGGTATTTTCTACCCATCTGATATATGTCCAGTTTTAGTAAACAATATATGATTGTTTTTTTAAGACATTTTGGTTTTTATGAAAAAAAGACAATACTCGTATTAGAACTGTAAATATCAAAGTCATGTTTTATTTGTAGTATAATTATTCATTGATTGTTTCCAGCATTTTATGGTTGCATAATTATCATATTTTTTCATAGTCAGAATTTTTGTTACCACAGTATGGTTACAGCCAATCATGTTATAAAATAGAAGGTGGTAATCATAAAATAGTGAAATATTTACTATAATAATGATGGTTGCGACCATGTTAATGGTTAGACAACCAATAATATGGTTGTGACAACCATACCCGATTGCAGCAAGTACAATATAGTAGCAGTGATCATGTTACAACCATGTTTTTTCTCTGCGTGTATGGCATCAACAATCTCACACACTTTTACTCTTCGATCGGCCAACAACAGAAGAATTATCTGAGGCAGTGTAACAACTATAACTTCTTCCCAACCTTAAAATGTTCTGAAATAGGAGGAAAAAAAGTAAGGTTAGTACCAGAGTTACATATAATTAGGATATTCGAATTAATAAAATCAAGCAAAATTCAACTCTTTCTTTGCAGTAATGGACGACAACAGTGACCTCACTTTCTCTCTAATTTAACCTTTAAATACATATAGTGATATAAAGTGCCTGTTTTGTTGAAATCAGAATACGTTTTTTTTTATTTATTTTTTAAAAGCAAATAATTGAAGCGGAGCCGCGAATAACCTTTTAAGCGACAATTTTTACAAAACCTCTTTTTTTCCAGATCACCGTTAGAATAACTCTCTTTTATGACTACAAAATGAAATTAGGCAAAATTATGCAAGATTTCGTTATCAAAATGCAATCTAAAGAAGTCAGTCAGTGGGATACACCTACAAGTTCTAAAACGTTTTTTTTCGATTTCTCAACAATTTTAATTTTGTCGCTTACAACGTTATTCGCGGCTCTGCTTTAATTATAAAAAAATGTTTATATTAAAATTTATTAGTAAAATCAAAAGGGGTAAAATTTGCCACCAGGTCACTGACTATGTCCTAAAATTTTACTTTTAAGTGTGTACTTAATTTAAGTTGAATTTGAATCATTGCCAAATTTCTAAAATTAATATTTGGTAAATATTTTTCTGATTTTAGCTGACCAAAAAATCCATTCCATTTGGCTAATGTAATTTTTTATGTATTACCCATTTGATTAGGAAAATTTAAAAAATATAAATTTATTCATATAAAATTTTTCCGTGTATTGCATTGACAAAATTTATATATTTTTTCCAAGATCATTGATTTCATTCTTATCACTAAATTTTTGATGTCATTTAAAGTCTTATATTTTCAATAAACAATCAATAGAGGTGAATGAAATAAATATTTTCAATTAGACAAAACTCAAATAATTGACATAAACAAACACGCTTCTTAAACATAACAACAACAACAACAATGTTCCAATACATCATGTTACGACATGAAATAACTTTTAATTTAATGAACAACCAACCTAGTGCAACGAAATTGCAAGCGCATAACGAACGATAACCATGATCCAACAACAAACATTGCCTTGAGACATTCACTAAAAGTTAAACAACTCTCTTTGTTTATCTCTTTTTGAGGAACTCTCCCAATAAAGTATTTTTTATTTATAATTGAACATTGGTTAGGCAGCAGCTGGCTAATTGTTTATTTTTTGCTCAGGAATAGATGGCAGTAAATGTTATAAATATTGAGCTCCCTAAAAAAACCAACACCCGAACATAATTTATTTTAATCTCATTGCAAAGTTACATGAAATAGCGCCTTCGGACAAACAACCGTAAAAATGTTGACATAAATTCAATTTGATTTATGATTGCATTTAAAACGCAATAAATGCACAATACAACATGAGAGAGATTAAAGTCGCATAAACTAAAAAGCAAAATCGAAATGAAATAACAAAAAAAAAAAAGAAAAACGACTGAATAGATTTAACCCTGTAATGAGCAAATGAATCTGCATTGACAAGTAATGGTTTTTGCATTTTTTCTCTAACAGCAAGAGACTGAAATGGATTTTTACTTTCTTATGTAGAAAAATATTCTTATTCAGATGAAATTCTTTTATAGAAAAACCATCGAATTTCTATAATAAGTTTTTAGTTGGTCTTTTACACGAAGATTTCAAGACTTTTCCTTCCTTTCATAGAAAATTCCTCATATTCTTATTCTGGATATTGTTTCTATATTATAACTCTCAGAATCTAAGGATTTGTTTAGAGAAAAACTATCAGATTATAGCAACTTTTTCTTAGGAAAACTCTTCAGATTATAAATACCTTTTCCTATGGATAACTCTTAGATGGAGAGATATTTTTTCTACACAAAAATCTGAGAATCGTCAGATTTTTCCCCCATTCGATTCTGACGATTTCTTCATAATTTAATTAGCGCATTTGAAGGTCAATTGAAAGGACAGACATACAGTTCATGTACCCAAAAGAAACAACAACAAAAAATGGCCTGTAGAAAAGACTTAATGTACAATTTTTGGACAGTTACTGTGGTCACACATAAAACAACCATGTCAGAGAGTTATAAAACATACTACTTGTTGGTAGTCTTATTGTTGTTGCTGTTTGGTAAATGACATGACACAGACATCGTGCATAGCATAAGTGAAAATGTTGCATGCAGCAGTTGTCATGATATAATATGAATGTTGCTATTAAAATGCTGTTGTATGTCGTAAATGTTGTTGTTGCTGGTGCTGCTGCTTATTCTTCTTCCTCTCTTGCTGCTGTAACCACTGCTGTTGTTGTTATTGCTGTTTAAGTTCATGATGTTGTTGTTGTTATTGTTGTAGCCTTAAGTCATTCATCTTTTAAGTGATTTAAGTGAAACGTCGAATGTAGCCATAAACAAGCAGCAATAGTTTAATTTCCAAAAAAAAAAAAAAGATTACATTAAGGATTTATTTCAACATAAAATATTCGCAAGCCCCGTTTTCTGTTATAAGCCTGTCGTAGTGGTAGAATATTATTTAAACCACGCCATTTCTCAAAAAACACTTTTAGCGTTTTTTTTTTCTTTTTCCTTTCCAAGCTGTTAAGCAAACATGAATTAGCACCGTTGTTGCGTGGCTAAGTGCTACACTTTCTTTAAATGATAAATATGTTTGTGTGAAAAATAAAAACCGACAATGTGGAACACTACACTATGCAAGAACGATTTAATTATTTTAACTTATACTTCAAATTGCAGCTGAACTGTGGTGTACCTTGAGGTTCTATTATTTAAACTTCTTTTTATATCATATTCTTTAATTACACTAGGCAACAGCCATTTTGTTATTTGGTTCTAGCATACTTTTTCTCATGGATTTGGACCTACTGAACACGAAAATGAATTTTAAAAATTTTTCTGTCGATTGGTTTGCGAGATACAAATTTTTTAATTTTTTTTTTTTAATTTTTGGAGGTACACTTACTATTTTGAGCATATCTTTAGTCTTCTTTGACCTATTTTATCCTACTACTACTCAAATTAAAGACAATTGAGCCGTCTACAACTTATTCTCAGAAAATTTTCAAATCGGGTTAGTAGTTTTGATGTTGGCGGCTTAAAAAGGTTAAAAAACTGCGTTTTTTTAGTAAAAATGTGGCTGAAAAATTCATATAAAAATTCATATCAAATGTAAAACGCGATGTTAACAGCGATTTTAATTTTTTACGTATAGCTGACACTTTTCCAAAGAAAATAAGCCCTTACTTAACAAAATCTGATGACAAATGGCCGACTTATTATTTTTTTGGTAAACGACCGAAATTCCGCTATTTCACGATTTTTTTATTTTCATTATTTGCACAGCTTACCTACCCAACGCAAACGAATAAATACATTTGAACTTAATTTAAAATAAACAAATTAGTCTTCGTATATTATTTTTTAATTTATTTACAGCACTACATGCTCAATGTATCGCACAATTAGCTAAACTAACGAAATTAAACTAACTAATTAAATTAAGCAAATCAACGCACAAAAAAATGAGTAAAAACAAAGATATAAGTGTACATTTTATGCCATGTGGAAAAACTGCTGACTTCTTCTTTGTTTTTTGTATTCGCTGCAATCGGTCTCACGTATTAGGGTCCAAATATATTCACCCATCATAGCCGTGTCATAGTTGCCCTGATAGCGTCGTTCCATAGCCTTCAATTCCTGATGAAAGCGCTCGCCGTGTTCGTCGCTCACGTCTCCTAAATTCTCAGGGAAAAAATCCAAATGAGAATCCAGAAAGTGTATTTTAAGTGACATGTGCACTCCCATGGCTTCATAGTTCTTTACCAGATCCTCAACTATGTCCTTATAATTCGGGCTTTTGTTGTTTCCTAAAAAGTTTTCCACAACAAGCCTGAAGGAATTCCATGCTGCGGCTTCGATGGGTGATAACAGCTTTGGGAATTTTTCATCTTTCAACATTTTTTTTATCTCGGGTCCTGCGAAGACTCCTTCTTTAATTTTTGCCAGCGAAAGGTAAGGGAAAATTGACCGTAAATAGGCAAAAGCTTCACCTTCTTTGTCTAATTTTTTGGCAAAATTTTTAATCAAACCCAATTTTATGTGCAGCGGCGGAAGTATTATATTTTCACGGTTCTCTATTAGTGGTTTGCGCTGAACATTCGCTTCTCCAACTACAGGTTTCGTTCGTACCGGCCATTTTTTTTATATAATGCTGATCATCAGCGCGGCTATTCCAAAGGCACAGAAAACAGCAATGTCGCGTATAGCCTCCTTGGAGTCCACACAGAATGGCCACAACTTTAAGGTCGGCGCATATTTTCCAATTGTATTTCCTATACTCTATGCATTTCAGCAAAATGTCCATAGTTTCATAGTTCTCCTTTGAATGAACCGCATGAGCAATAGGAACAGATGGCTTTTCATTCCTATTATGTAAGAGAACTGCCTTCAAGCTCTCTTTGTTGCTGTCAATAAACAACCTCCATTCGTTGGGGTTGTGAATTTGGTGAAGCTCTTGGAACAAGCCTGAAATGTCGCTGCAAAAACATATTTGGTCTTTCTTTGTATAAAATTTTGCATACTCCTTGTGACGGTTTCTGTACGCTGATACTTTCACTTCTGAAGCCGCAAATCCACACTGTATCATCCGAGACGCAAAAAGTTCGGATTTCTCCTTAGTGAGACCAAAATCGCGCACCCAATCGTTTAGTTCGGCCTGTGACAGTAATTTTCGCTTTGCACCCGGCTCAAATTCGCTTGCATTTGACTCAGACTCTTCTTCTGACGATTCTGCTTTTTGAAGAGATGCACCAGGGCACACTGGATATGGCACATCATGCGAATGTGGTACTGGAAGCGCAAACGATCCCACTTGAGCGTAGTTCCATTTAAAAAATCTTCCTACCCCACTGTTTGTGGTGAGGCAAAAATAACAGTCTGTGGAATGGCATAGCGGCTTTTTCCACATCATTGGTGTATCGAATTTCATATGGCGGCTAAAATTAAAATAAATTACTATATTCGCTATGTATAATGCGTTTAAATAAAAATTCTTACCTTCCGCCAGCTGCCCAGTTGGTTAAGATTATATAGCAAAGATCACACAGCGACTTAGGTGTCCATGGTTCTGTGATATTTGGTGAAATACCAAAATAATTCAAATAGTGCAATTGTACTGCTGGAGTAAACTTGTGTGCGTGATTTTTTTTTATAAACTGGCCACAAACATTGCAGAAATTGTCTGGATCGTTCAAACACTCGAACACACGTAGTCTTTTACTCATTGTCTTCCTTGCGTTTTCTAAATATTAACTTCTTTACACTTTCACAGACAGTTTTGAAATGCAATTGATAACCGTGTCTCCTTATGTTTAAATATGTATGAGCATGTAGTGCTGTAAATAAATTAAAAAATAATATACGAAGACTAATTTGTTTATTTTAAATTAAGTTCAAATGTATTTATTCGTTTGCGTTGGGTAGGTAAGCTGTGCAAATAATGAAAATAAAAAAATCGTGAAATAGCGGAATTTCGGTCGTTTACCAAAAAAATAATAAGTCGGCCATTTGTCATCAGATTTTGTTAAGTAAGGGCTTATTTTCTTTGGAAAAGTGTCAGCTATACGTAAAAAATTAAAATCGCTGTTAACATCGCGTTTTACATTTGATATGAATTTTTATATGAATTTTTCAGCCACATTTTTACTAAAAAAACGCAGTTTTTTAACCTTTTTAAGCCGCCAACATCAAAACTACTAACCCGATTTGAAAATTTTCTGAGAATAAGTTGTAGACGGCTCAATTGTCTTTAATTTGAGTAGTAGTAGGATAAAATAGGTCAAAGAAGACTAAAGATATGCTCAAAATAGTAAGTGTACCTCCAAAAATTAAAAAAAAAAAATTAAAAAATTTGTATCTCGCAAACCAATCGACAGAAAAATTTTTAAAATTCATTTTCGTGTTCAGTAGGTCCAAATCCATGAGAAAAAGTATGCTAGAAACAAATAACAGACAAAAGTTTGTTATTTGTGACCTAGTGTTATCTTCTGATCAAATTATCACCCTATCTTCTATTTTGTAGACGACAAATCATTAGTTCTTCAGCTTCATTCAATCATAAACTAAACCTTTCAGAGGTTGGGATTAAAAATAGATTATAAATGTTTCACTCAATCAAGACCTTTTACCAATCTCTGAGTAGAGTTTTAAAAAGAGGGTCGATTTTAATACATTTTACACATACAATAACCAGGTAACTACTAACTGTGACTTTAACTGACATATTCGTTGTTGTTTCCCATATAAAACTTTAATTTAATTTTTGTTTTAGATTTGACTGTAAATTTAGTAATCGGACCTCCATGTTAAATGGCTGTGAGATAATCTATACAAATAGGTAATATCTTTATTGAGGACTTGGGCATGATAATTCTATGTGATGTGCGCTGGACTAAGCATGTTTTTGAAGAGTCGAAAAATGTATTCAAGCGTTTAGATTTTTTGAAAGGGCGAAAGAATTATTTTACCCTATACCTTTTTCTTACTACCTAAGCTCTCTTAGTACCTAAGCTCTCCCGAAATTTTAATAAAATTCCCATAGCCTGCCTCAAAGTCTATTATGGGAAGGTTCAGCAGAGATGGCCATGAACGTAGGATATAGAGCTCTTTTTACTCTTTGAAGCATCGTAGAAATATGGATTATATGGCCCCAGTTTTTATCAGCAATACTCGCATATCTAGTACAGCTTAGTCGCTTGTCCAGTGAACCGCACTACGTCTTACATAGAGAATTCGTTCATCAATCAGACTAGCCGTTTGAGGATTAAACCCCTAGCAGATATATTTCCTAATACCTACACAGAGAAAACAGATTCATTGTGACAACCGAATTCCTTGCCAACTGAATTATTTAGTTGTAGCAACTAAATTATTTGGTTGTGCTAATCAAATGTATTCCTGACACAATTAAAAGATTTTGCTTTAACCAAAATTATGTTGTACTAAACGAATTTCTGTTACCACAAACGTATATATCGGTGTCTCCAACTAAACCATTCGGTTGGCAAAAATTTGGATGTGTATAATATAGATAAATTCAAGCCCAATATCCATAAACACTACTTCCTCATTCATCCTTCCCCTATAACCCAATTCCCTGATATCAACACCAGGCACTGCGTTTGTAAAAGGCGGTAGTCAATCATGATTTCTTATAAGCCATAGTTCAACTATCACCACAAAACACGTCCTTGATTCACAATAAACAGGCCAGATTTATCTTGTGATCCAAACAAGTCTTTACAATTAGACGCCATAATTTTCAAAGTTTTGATCATAAAACACTAACAAAAGTAGGGTTTAATCTGTGGATTTTTCTAAGTATTCTGCATAGACCTCCTATGGCTCTGATTATGGACTTTCCTCGCAGTGAAATCTTTGTTGTGGAAAGATTTTCTACGTGGCGGTTTTCTGTTTAGGTTTTGTGTTAATTAATCTGTGTATTATCAGTAGCCGGCTTCGTAGAGCAGGGCTTATCTGCATATCGGGTAATTAAAAAAATCCCCAAAAAGTCTTCCTTTGTGATTTCACTTGGCAATGGTCGAAGGTAAAGCGTGATTTTTTAAACCATTGAGCTTTGAAAATTGAAAAAACACAGAAGATTTGCAAGAGAATGAAATATGTTTTTGGGGCGAGAAATGAATGCCTGACATTTATTTTTTAAAGATTATTTCATGTATGTAAATGTTGGCATTGGCTACACTGTAGGCGGTGCATCCGTGAGATCAAATTTGGCATACATTTTCCAGCATTTCGGGTTGTATCTCACCAATGGAAGCTATAATTTTACCTTCCAGGGCTGGAATTGGGGATGGTTCGTCCCTGTACAAGAGAGATTTCACTTATTTTCACATAAAATAGTCTTGTGGGGTTAAATCACAAGATTTTGATGGCCAATGAACTGCTTCAAACCTTGAGATTAATTGCTCACTAAACCCGTCACTCAATAGGTGGCATCATCTTGTTGAAACCTCATGTCAAACAAGTCCAATTCTTTCATTTTGGGCAAACAAAAGTTGTTAATCATTGGACGGTACCTTGCTCCATTGACTCTAACGTTGTGATTTTCATCGTTCTTGATGCCGCCGGCCCACAAACCGCGCCAAACACTGCATCTTTCATGGTGCATTGGCAGCTCTTGAACTTGTTCTGGTTGTTCTTCAAACCAAATTCGGTAATTATGTTTGTTGACATACCCATTGAGTCAAAAATGACCTCGTCGCTAAGACAAATTTTCGATAGATAATTTGATCTTCATCCAACTTTCCTAAGGCCCATCCATTCACCAAACAAATGAAGTTGTGGTACATAACCTGGCTTCTGTTCTTGCAGCAGCTGTATTTTGTATGGTTTCATACAGAGGTGCTTATGTAGAATCTTCCAGGTAGTCGAATAACACAAGCCCAATTGTTGACAACGGCGACGAATTGATATATAGCTCTTCATTGACACAGGCCGATACAGTAGTAATATTCTCCTCGGTACGCACTTTTCGCATACGGGTTGGTTGATTAATATCCACTAAAGTAAAACTGGTGCGAAATTGAGGTGAAATGGCAAACCTTGCACTGGGAAACCAAAAGCAAAAAAT